>OZ034979.1:26502983-27060483 GCA_964030785.1 Siderastrea siderea
TTTTAGAAAATGCCGTTATTTTTATCCAAAAATGATTGTTTTCAATGAGTTTTTACTAAGCGCCACCCCCGATTAGGCGCCGCCCTTGAATAAGCGTTGCACCAAAAAGTCCAAACATTTAATCAGCGCCACGGTGAGTACTGAATACGGTGGGAGAGCATCAGTCCCCCGATCTGAGGCTTTTAAAAGTTGAGGACAAAACCTGTACAGCTATTAGCGAGCAACAATGATTTAAAACCTCCCGGCACTAGAACATAATTGCTCCGAAACAGTTTTTCTTGCAACAATGTTTGAAACAGTAATATTTGTTATACTCTATCTACCCCGACTACTATCACCAAATAATCGAGTAGATGGCTTACGTTTTTAACTTAGGAAGCTGCTCAAGATACGAAAGAGGCAACTATATATTATGGCGACTATGTTAACCGGAAATATACCGTGTCAGATTTGTATGATTCGTTACAGTGACCCAGAAATCCCGGGTATAATGTAACCTGCGATCAGACGTTCTTTTTTACAGGGAGGAGGGATTTTTATCCCTCCCCCCGCCCGCCTGCCGCGCTCCCCCTCGCGCTCCCTTATCTTAATTTACACTCTCGTTTGAAAATTCCTATCAACCTACCCCGCCGTGCATAACTTAATTAATAACAAACAAAACAACACATACTTATTGTGTATCGCGTGCTCACTGGAGGCCGCACGGTTTATTGACTGACTGAAGACGTACAAGGAGTTGAACTTCGTGAAAAACTAATTGACAAAAATCTAATGAAAAGACTAGGAGAATACCAATGAGCATCCATAGGATGAAAAAACCTCACCGCGCTCGTCGCAGTAACATATGGATGGTACTCTCCGACCTGCTGGGGTCGGTCTTATCAAATTCCCAAAGACTTGGACACTGAAAGTAACGATTGAAAATTGTCCTTGACATAACCATCTTTAGCATTCTCACTCTGCCAACGACCGTGCCTCTTGAAGAGTCTATCAGCAATGCCAGCATTTGCGGCAGCAGTGGCTCCTTCGGCTCTAAGACTGTGAAGACTTATGGAGGAAATGTCAGTTATGTCCCTGAAGGCGTCCTTAATGATCTCCCTGGCTCTGGTGTAGCTTAAACCATGACGTCGAACTTTCGTTACAGATCTTGGGGACGAAAGGGCTCTGAACAACGGAAGGTCCTCACTAGGGTCAATATCTGCGGCAGCAATGTATCGCTCTAAAGCCTTCACAGGACAGGTCTCCCTATCCGACCGTGCGATTGCAATCCACGCCCCATCACGTAATTGGTCTGTCTTGGAAGATTCTAAAAATATGGACATATAAGTAGGGAAAAACTTAATGTCACAAACCCTTAAGGCACACAACTCGCTGAAACGGAAAAAAACCAGCATAGCCTACAAGACATAAAGCTACTGTTCTCAGATCTGATAAGGAAGGAAACTTATCTGAAATCTTGGACTTAACAAGCGCCTTCAACATTTCAGGAGAGATGGGCTCTTTCTTCGACTTAGGTTTTCCCAGAATCCTTTGAGAAGCGGCTACTTGGGAAGAAACCATAGGATGCTCGGATATCTTCGGCAAACCGGCCAGTTGTTGAGTCCAGTCAATGCCGTAGACGGCATTGAGGATTGGACAAGGAGAATTTTGCTTCAAGGATCAGACACTGCAAATAGACTGCGACATGGAAGGAGTTGGCGGGCATATGGCAGAGATAATTAGACGAGGCCCAAAGTTTCCATCGTTTAAAACCGGCCAAGTATACGGTGGCTCTGAGGTAACATACACAATTTTTTCTTTTGAGCAACTGTTAGCGACTTTTTTAGCGACTTTTGTAGCAACTTCTGTAGCGACTTTTTTTAGCGACTTTTATCGCGACTTTTGTAGCGGCTTTTTAATATTGCGACTTTTTTAGCGACTTTTTGTAGCGGCTTTTGTAGCGACTTTTTTAGCAGCTTTTGTAGCGGATTTTTTAACGACTTTTGTAGCGACTTTTTCAGTTATAAAATGGGGTTGGGAGGCCTGCACGACTCCTACTTCACGGTTTTGTAAGCGTCGCCTTGCATATCTCGGTCTTTCGACCAATTTTGCTTCTTGTATTTTTGTAGTGGGTTTAGTTACGAGGATTTTTAAATCGTTACTGAATTGAGCTATTTGAACTTAAACGTCGCATTTTAAAACTTTTTCTCGAGGTCATATCGATCTTTTTCTGATATAAACTGTATGATGGTGCCTCAGTTAATTTTGACCTCTGATCGTCTGGGTAACCTCTCTCTTGGAGAGAGATGAAATAAGTAAGTTCATTCAGCAAGCAAATAAACACCACCCTACAATCAAATTTACGCCTGAAATATCTGAAACAGAAACGGCGTTCTTGGATACTAAAGTATACAAAGGCGAGAGATTCAAAAAAGCCGCAGTACTTGATGTACGCACGCATTTCAAACTCACTCACACATTTCAGTATACACCAGGGTATACACAATTTTCCTCATGCCACCCACCTGGTGTCAAAAAAGGTTTCATTAAAGGGGAGGCTTTGAGACTACTGAGAACAAACTCTTCCAAGACATTATTTGAAGAGATGATCAAAAACTTCAAAAAACAACTCCAAGAGAGAGAGGTTACCCAGAAAGTTTTATTCAAAATACACTTTCAGAAGTGAACTTTGAAGACAGAATTAGCTAGCCCTCCACCAAAAACGCAGGGAGAATAAACGAATCTTGCCTTTTGTAACGCAATATCAACCATCAGTGCCTAATTTGAAACAGATCATCATGACCAAATGGCATTTGATTAAAAAACAACCATTACTCAACGAAATCTTTAAGGAACCGCCTTTAATTTCATATAAGAAAGGACGGTCCTTATAAGACATACTCGTGAGAGCAAAGTTATGAGAACGGCTAAAACACAAGCGTGGGAGTCGTGCAGGCCTGTCACCCCCATTTTACACGCTGAATCCAAGTGTAAAGTAATTCTCTATTGCATCATTTCTCCCAGCTGCTTGATTTACAGGCAAATACTCGGGTATAACGGCTTCTGTTACGAAAACTTGAATCATTAGAGGTACGACAAAGAAAACCATATCGTCTTGTATTGTGTATATCTATAAATTTCTTCTTCTTTTCTGCACAGACAATCACATATACAGTGGAAAAGAACTTGAGCCTGCAATAAAAGTCGCTAAAAAAGTCGCAATATTAAAAAGCCGCTACAAAAGTCGCGATAAAAGTCGTTAAAAAAAGTCGCTACAAAAGTTGCTACAAAAGTCGCTAAAAAAGTCGCTAACAGTTCCTCAAAAGAACTAGCGGATCCGTTCGGATAGTTCGCAGTTGTTTTTTAGATGTTACTACTATTTTGTTTCTGCTGTCTTTGTTGTTCAGTGTATATCAGTGTTATCAGGAGCAGGATTTGGTTGCATCATAGAGAGCTTCACCATTAAATGGGTAACAGGCAGCTCAAAATTGGAGAATAACGGGGAAACCACGAAAACGCGTACGTAGCCCGGCATTTGAAAAGAAATATGCTATCATAACTCTGGCAAATCTTTTTTTTTTCGTAATAACAGAATGAATGTAGAAGAATACTTACATAATTAAAGAGAAACAGACGTTGGGCTAGTTTTGGCGTGTATACAAGTTGTTTGAGTTTATGTAAAAACTTGTGATTGACGAAATTTTACTTTCGTGTCAGAAATCATGCCAACATTACACCAATGTAAACATTCCATTAATTGAATTATGAAAATCAAATTTAACTAGCTTTCGTGTCAGGAAAACCTCACGAATATGATCGTTCTAAAAGGCTAAGCGAGAGAAAACACAAAACATTTTTGGAGCTTAATGACAAGGATTCCAAGAATCTTTCTGGTGATCATCAAACAACAAACATCATTTGGGAAGTTCAGAATAACGAGTAAATCGTCAGATCAATGTCATAACCACGAACACATTCAACTGTGGGAACTACGAAACTAAACCGCGGACATGCATGAAATACAGAAACCAAGAAAACTTCAGTAACGGTCGATTCTGGAGAGCTCAATAACGGGAAAGAGTCAGGACTCTTCTGGCAATGATGCATGGAATATTTTTAAAATTTACTGAATACGCGCGTACGGGGAAAATCCTGACTGGCCGATAATTCCGAGCAACATACACTATATATCAGCTCAAAGTAAACCACATAAAACTCAAACTGAAAGCTGTCAATAAAGTCCTTGAACTCTGTAAGGTGTGGATGATTTTTTTGATAGGTTATAACTTAAACCCGTACCAAATGCAAACATACACAATAGCCTTTCGTGAGCTTCATTAATTATGACCAATGATCTCCCCCAGACAACTTATGCATAAAGAAATGTTTTCACTTGTAGATCAGAAACATCAACACACAAAGACTTCTTTGCAATCTTTTCGACAGCAACTAAACTTAACAACCAATTTCTTTCCTGGTCCAGCTGTTCCTAACCTGCTGGTGAACGCCAACCTAAACTGAAGACCAGCGAGTCCGAACATGCTCCTGAGTAAACTTTTCCTTCCGACTCCTTCCTGCGTTGTCTTTGCAAATCAAAATCTACGATATTTTCGAGGATCCAAACACTCCAATTAATACTTCATCCATAGAGACTGCGCAAAACTTGGTTAAGAGCCCCTCAAAACTTGTCTATTACACCTGGAAGGATTCTACTTTGAATGGCTTTGTGGGCTTGTTGCCAAAAAGTTAACACACTAACACGACTGTTTACGCCAGGGCAGCCCCAATAGTTCTCAGTTGCTATAGCAACTGCGAACTAAAAAGGTGTGCACGTCACCTCAGAGCCACCGTACGAGTAACTACGAATAGTGCCGTCTGCTTTCGAAGCGTGCACGGTTTCCTTGACACGAGTAGCCAGTGGTTGCAGATGATCAGGAATTGAGACCAGAAATTCGCACCACATCTCCGACTGGAATACATCTAGAAATAAAAGAAAACTAACAGGGAAAAAAAACAAGAACGCAAAAGAATGAATCCATAAAAAATTTAAAACAAGACGCACACACACGTACACACACACGAAATAATCAAAACAAACAACAACAACAAAGAAAATTGTAAACAAAAACAGTTACGTAAGCAAAGGAAAAAAATTATTACAGGCATTAAAGTTCCTTAACCTCTCGGACGAAACAAGTCCCTTACATTTCGGGCACAGATAGTCCCATACAATTGGAGCACTAATGGCCTCTTTCTTTGTTTGGGCACAGATGGTCCCCTGACATTGTGGGCACAGATGGTCCCTTAAAATTGCGGGCACAGATGGTCCCTTAAAGTTGCGGGCACAGATAGTCCCTTCATATAACAGTCCCTTAATATAATGGTCCCTTAACGTTGCAGGCACAGATGGTCCCTTAAAAGATGCTTGCACATATGGTCCCTTAAAGTTGCGGGCACAGATGGTCTATTCATATAACGAGCACAAATAGTCCTTACAAAAAGCGGACGCAAAAAACTCATGCAAAAAATACAAAACACAAGGCTTTAATCCTAGATAAGCAAAAAAAAAAAAAATTCTCCTGAACCACGGGCACAGCTGGTCCCATAAACTGGCAATAAAGGAAGGCACCTGAAGAAGATAAAAAATAGAAAAATGAAAACTAAAAATAAATAAACATGTAAAATAACATCAGATCCCAAAACAGACGGAAGAAACATAAATAGCTGTAAAAATTTAAAAGCTAGACTGAAGTACAGTAGCCTCCAGCGAAGGGCACCAAGAGAGTGAATAGACTTCCAATCAAACCTTAAGAGGTTGTCTCCGTCAGAGCGGTCTGGTCGATCTGGGTTGAAAAATAGATTTCGCTCATTTCGTGTGTGTTGAAAGACTTTCATGTACCTATACTAAAACCACAATCCGCTTGATCGGATCTTTTAAATTTTTGGAGTTTTAAGGGATTTTTGGTCCACCTGAGGGAACGCTTGTGACGGCCCACATGCAGGCTGAAATTTTACCCAACTTTGAAGATCAATTTAACAAGAATTAACAAACCCTGTACAGAGCAAACACCACAGCCAGTTATAATAAGTCCTTTTAATTCACTAAAGCGACTTTTGTGACCGTTGAGCTTGAATTCAGCTAGCGATGAGACTTTAACGACACCCCCGTTGCACAGCTTAATCAAACACGCGAAGACCGATCAATTTCAAAACTTATTTTTGAAAAAGTGAGGCGGACTATTTAAACCAAACCAACACAGCTGAAAAGTAGGCACCATAGCCAATCTTATCACCGAGAAAAACCTTGCGGCCAGTCGTTGATGAAAAATATATAACTCTGTGAACTTGCCTTATTTCGACGATCTCCAAGTTTTGCCTCGATTTTGAGAGACTTGTCAACATGAAGCGTGGCATCAAATTCCCTCGTAGTCGGATCTGAAACCATCAGAAATAAAGGAAACACTAATTTGATTGTCTTAAAGTCCAAGTGCAAGCGAATATATTGTTGTTAAACGACTAAAGCTTGACTTACCTGCGTCCATTTTCCAGAGGTAAGCTCGTTAGCTTTCGAATTTCGCTCGATGATTCCGCAAGAAAACATTCTGCCGCCCAGACTTTGGCTTATTGTAGTGTATGAAGCAGATCAAGGTGATTACTTTGTATTTTCCATTTAATATTGGTCGTACATTGAAGTTCTTTTAAGGCGAAACGATGCACATTGAGTCCTGATAACCGCCACGTTTACCTCTCCACGGAACCGCTGACCATCCTTTGAGTAGGGCTGGCTCACTGGCCGGGATTATGTTGGCGTTTTCATATACTTTTGGGCGGTGGCGAGGGGATACCGGTATGTTGGGGGGAGGGGGGGGGGGAAATCTAGAATTAACCCACATTATACTACCTTTAATGAGAATTTCGGAATATGTGGGACCCTTAGGGGCTAACATTGGAATTGCATTGTAGTTGTATCTGCAATAGGCTCTTCGCATAGCCGTGTCACGTGACCTTGTCAATCATAATAAATGGTCGTCGTTCGAAATAGATGGTTTAAATGGAAAGGGCGTCATGAAATTAGTAGGATTTCCAATTTTGAGGCCACTAACGTTTAAATGCAAGATTTTGGGACAGCTTGAAAGTATGACAATTATAAAAGATTTCCTGGCATACGGTGCACGCGACTGAAATTGAAATTGACCAATCAGAGCTCAGTACGCGGGGCAAACTGAGTTTTCCTACGTCATAAGGAGAAAGGACCCCGGGAACGAGGTTGTCGCCTGTTCAGTCTAGCATCGTGCTTGTGTTCGTTTACCAGCAATGTCATACCAGTGATTCTAGTTAGATTTACATTTATACGTATTAATGCAGGAAAACAAGTGCTTATCTGAATACAGTTTTAGTTTTGTGAAAGTCAGTTGTCCCATTTTCTACGTTTAATCATATAAAAGGAATTTCGTAAATGAGCGATCTGATATAAGCTTAAAAAATTGCAGTTCACTGCGTAGTCTTTTAAGATTTTTTTCGTTAAAGTTCGTTTTTTGAGCAATTCTCATTTCGCAACTAGTTTACATTTTATCCCAAAATTAGATAGTGTGACTATTTTAGAGTGGGTCGGTGTTGTTTTCTCAATCCAGTTTAGTATTCGTCACCGCACATTGGGTTGTTTTGACTGATTGCTAATTTAATTATCCAACAAACTGAAGAGTCACTCGCTCGGTCGTCAAGTTTATAGTCTTAGTGTAAAGCTCTATGTTTTTCCAGTTGTGGAATGTTTTATCAGCTCCCTGTAATGTTATATTGTCAGCTTCTTCACTTGAAGTGAATGCCATTTGTAGCTACCGCAAGAAAGTTTTATAGTTTCGTTTTTTGCTTACAATTCAATTACATTTCATTATTACCAAATGTTGCTCTTTTTATGCTTGTTTTTGTTTTAGAAATCGCTTTATTTAAGTAAGGTTTTAACCCTAAGGTTTGTTCTCTTTTAGAGGTAGCTAGAAGCTTCTAGAAATACATAGAAGTAGAAACTGTTCTAGATTTTTCCATTCCATATTTGTAAGTGCTAATTTCCAGAAAGTTCTTTCCGTACACGACAGTGTACACGACATCTTGAAACAAACAAAAAGCAAATCACGACTTAGTTTTTTCAGTTGTCGTAAGCAAGTCAACCAAGATCTAAGTTTTTCAGCAAGCAAGCCAAGTTTTCAAGTACCATTTTTAAGAAGTTGTTGCATTGCTGTTTCTTGTTCCAGTGATTTAAAGGCAGCACCAAGGTAATTGTTATTGTTTATTCAATTTAGCGTGTCTACCGCATATTTTAGCACTTGTAACATTCGCATGTTTTAGCACTCGTAACATTTTCGCTTAAGACTTTGTCGCGCGTTGTTTTATTTATTGTAACTTTGCTTAGAGAGTATTTTAGATCAGGGTTATAGCTGTTAGCAGTGTATTTAGCGCTTTCTTTAACGTTTTTGGATCTTTTGTAAGAATTCTGTTATTTTCGAGTGTAACAAATTATTTTATCAGTCGCGTAATCTTACCGTAATTCGTGTGTACTTTTTTAAGGACATTACAAGAATAAAGCCTTATCAAACATCAGTCGGAGGATTGTGTTCTTTTATTCGCTGGAGCAATACCATTTCTGTCCTAAATTAGAGACTAAAATAAATTAGAATCGCCGATTCAGTGAGTGAGTTCAGTGTAGCATGGTTTTGTAGCGTGTCTGTAGATCGAAATGAAAAAGTTATTCAAGTAACTATAGGTGAAACAGTTCTCAGTCTAAAGCTATTTTGTCCAAAAGAGACTCTAAAAGCTTCCGAAAAATAGTTTAGGGTGTGTTCTTTAAAACACCCGAGTAATACTTCGCTGGCGAAAAAGTTGTGCCATTTTCCCTCCATAATTGTGCTTGGAAGCTACAGAAAACATTTTTCGGGTGACTTTTCCCAGTAAACGGCCTGATGCCTGGGCGATATTGTTTATTTTAGCAAAGTTGTTTAATGAATGACAGAACTGCCGGGAGCAACTGAAGTGAGTTCACTCGTTTTTTAACAGAGCAACTGAAGTTTCACGAGTACTCTTCTTGACCTTAATACGCTTTCCAAAGAATGCTGCAAAAAGCGCCGTCGGTGAATGTCTTGCTGAAGTCTTATTTTTGAAGGAAAATAAGTCGACTTTACTGTTTCCTCAGCGGCCCGCATTGTATTTTTGCGTTTATGTTTTCCCTTGTGGTTTTTTTTATCTTTAAATATGAGCAAGCAACCTGGCGAGAAAAATGGACGAGAAAAATCACTTTGCAACGAATTTAAATTAAGCAGAAATTTCAACAGCGTCACTGAGACACAAATCAAAATTGTTCCGGAGTGCCTAATTTCTTAATACGACAAAAAACTGTGTAGAAATAGAAATTTAAGCAGTTTGCGTTGTGTTTACAATTTAGCTTAATAATTTCTTTCATCGTCACGTCGATCATAAAAAAATTACAAGCGGTAAGTTCGATCAGTCAGGAAGGCTTTCCACTCCAAAGTATCAAGACAAGACATAAAATATAATAAAACACAGTAAAATGAAAGAGAAGCATTTAATCAAAACTGTCACACATTCATGGCGAGTCAGTACGAAAATCAAGAAGCAATCTAAGCAAGAACCGAACAAACTACCAAGAAAGAAGGAAGGGCGACATTTTTTGGCTATACCACACAAAGTTGACTCTGGTTTACCTGCACCCGTTGTAGCTCTCTGTTCCAAAAGCTCCAAATGTTCTGATACAATTCGGATGCTATCTGAAAGAAGTTGAATCGCTTCCCAGTTGTCTGAGTGTTGTTTTTACCATTCCGTCCACAACCCTAAACCGAGAACAACTGCGTTTTGTGTCTTGCCTTTAACAAACTGAGATGGTGAATTCTGACGTTCCTCACTACAGTAATCCTGTTTCTGAGCTGCATAGAGATAACCTGTTCAAGTTAAAATTCTGTCTTCAGTTCGACTAAACAAGCACATGATGACGCCGTTGTGCGAACGGATTACAATCTTGCTCCGTTTCAACTCCCGCAGCTAATATGGTGAAATCGTACAGCTTCAATCCACTTTGAATGATGATTATAGAAAAATCAAACACGTACCGCATTTTCAGAGCCAAGAATTAGTAGATTTTTTCCCAAAACTTGTGCCACTTCGTTCACTTTGGTTCGGAGCTGTTTCATTTTGATTCATTCAGCTTTGGAGAGAAACGCTGCACACTTAGCAAGCTTTTGGCGCCTTTTTCGTTCAGTCATGTGACCAATTCTTGTCCCTTTTTATCTCTTACTCGTTTTTTTGTTTCTGTCTTCATTTTATAACAGCTATAGTGGTCGAGGTTTTAATAAATCAATTATTCTACTCGACTTGCTGGATATCGAATAATTATAACCAGCTCGCCGCTATGCACCTCGTTGGTTATCTATCATTGACGTAACAGCTGGACGTAACAGCTAATGACAGACGTTAAAATAGTGACTTTGACTGGAGTGAACGTCTGACGTTATAAGTTTCGCCGCACGTTACGTTTTATGCAACTCGCTCCCGTTGCTTTCCTGCCCTCTGGCTCGAGTTGGAAAAACTGGACAATTTGCAAGTGACATCGTGTAATCCATATCACAATGTACCCAATGTTACGATGAGGGATCATGTGATGACGCAGGAAAACTCGGTTTTCACTGCCGCTAGCACCGCGGGCGCAAGCTTCGTCTGCCGTATGCTGGATGGCAAAGCTTGCCACCCAGCAGCTTTTTTCCCTATAAGTCTTGGTAATTTTTTGAACATTAAAATAACCGTAAAATGTCGCACTTTAACGTCAGTGACCTCAAAATTGAAAATCTTACTAATTTCATCATGCTCTTTCCGTTTCTGATAGCTATTTCGTACTATTACCATTTTTTTTATGATTGACAAGGTCACGTGACACAGTTATGCAAAGGGCCTATGGAAATGACTATCAGTATAGTATCAGTATAGTATATATATTACTATTTAGTGCTATTACCATTTTTTTATGATTGGCAAGGTCACGTGACAGTTATGCAAAGGGCCTATGGAAATTACTATCAGTATAGTTTGCAGATAATTTTTCATGGAAAAACCCTTAACAATAACAATCCAACATAACAAAAATTGTTGCACAAAAGGCCTCTTTATTACTTCGTTTACTTCACACGTGTCACGTTCTTTTGGGTCACTCACATGATTTAGCTCAGCATTTGCGAGATATCAGTACTGGTATCATTGTTTTATATACTTTTAACATTCGAAGAGAGTCAATAATCGGAGCAGATATGAGACAACCATGCGTGTTTACCCTTTTCTACTTTTTTGACATCTTTTTTTCACGAGGGAAGGCTTGTTTGTTTTTCTCTATTCAATTTATACATGTGTCAATTGCACAAATTAACTTTATTCATGACTGAATTCCTGCACCTGCGCACACCTTTTTAAAACGGCCAGGTCGTGTATCAGGATTCGTTATGTCTGTTGACTGCTTCTTGAGAAGCAAAGACGGAAAAAACTGTGGTCCCTCGCGTGGTGCAAGTGGTTTTTTTCGTTTGGCAGACTGCAACGATGAAGTAGCAAGTCATCTGATCGGCTGTCATCTTTCCAAAAAGGCCCTCAATAAAAAGAGGTTATACTTGCAAGGGCTGACCTATTTAACCCTCCAGAGGAGGGTTAAATCCCTCAAGAGGATTTACATAGAATGTGGATGTGCTACAGGCATCGTCATATGTTGGGAAAGTTTTGGAGGAGTTCTAAAGTGACATGCCAGTATCCTGAGCATAGCGGCGGTAAGAAGTATGTGCGAGTAAGAGATGGGGTTAATTTGGATCCCGGGGGGTACTGCTCGAAAATTTGGGTGGGGGTGTCTGGCGCACTCTTTGAAACGCTTACCCTATTTCAGACCAAAATATGTGATTTTCCCTACCCTATTTCAGACCTGACCCAAAATTCAATACCCTATTTCAGACCTGACCAGGAACTGCTTCCGTTTGCGTAGACGTTTAAGAAGGGCTTCAAATTTCCGATATTACTTAAAACACACTTCTCAAGAGAAGATTATAATAAAAAAAGTAGCTTCTTCTGAAAACCATACCCATTTCCAGACTAGATCGCACAAACCTTATCCTATTTCAGACCAAAATGGTCTAAATCTACACCCTATTTCAGACTTAAGAAGGGCTCGAAAACCATACCCTTTGGCGCCGCACATAACTATCTAGCTTATATAAGGAGTACCCCCCACCCCTGGGATCTGGAGATGGCTCAGGGCAGTTGAAAGCTATTAGGAGTAGTCGTTACTATAGGATCAGGTAGTTTTGTGATTATTTTAATAAACACAGTTCTCATTTTGTATTTTCCTTAATACATGAATATATATATATATATATATTTTCCTGTGAATGGAAAAACATGATCTACTTAAAGTAAAACGTGCAATTTCACATTTAAACACCTTTTTATTTTAGTCTTTGTTCTTTTCGGTGTCATATAGTGCCTGACACTTTCTAACGGTATTTGTATCAGACAATACCAGACACCTTCTTTTGTAATGGTATTGGTATCATACAGTACCAGACACGTTGTAACCGTTTTGTATTATCCTTTGTTGTTATTAGCTCAGCATGTCGGTCAACATTACCTATAAATATATCGCTATTGTGATTACCATAAAATCCCGGTTATAAGCCCTGGGCTTATACAAATTCGTAAGGGGTTTTGGGTGGGCTTATAAACATGGGGGGAGGGGGGGGTTAAGCAATATTAAAAAACGTTTCGGAATGAGCTAATAAGAAATAAGCTGAGATTAGCCAAAAACGTGCTGCAGTATACGCGAGGCACAGAGGTCTCTGTACGGAGCGTCCTTATGATGGAAAATACCGGCTGTACCCAAATGTAAAACCCTTTGACGTTGGAAAAGGTTGAAGCCTTGTCTAGATGCCCTACCAGCATGTCGGCTGTTAATAACTGTTTTACACTGGAAATTTAAAACGGTTACTTCAATGGGAATTGAGAAGGTAAAAAATGTACATTATTCCGCAGTCTACTTGTTCTGTAAAGTAATTATATTTATAGACAACAAGGAAAAGTTGAGGAGGCTTATTAAGCGGGAAGGGGGGGGGGGGGGGGGCTTGTAACCAGAATATTTTTTTGTTTGCTTGTGGCTGGGCTTATAAACGGGAAGGCTTATAAACAGGGGGGGACTTATCGGAATTATTAAACTGAAGATGGCATAAGTAATGCTGAAAATGATGTCTTTAAAAAGTTGTCTCGTGTTTTTTAAATTCGTTAATTAAATTTAACGCTTAACAAATCTAAATTCGAAGATTCTCTTCACAAAATTAGACCATCTCCAAATCTCAGTCTCCAAATCCTGCTCCACCCACCTAGTCATCCCTAAACCCCATCAGCCGCGTCCCCTTATGAGCCTACGCTTTGAGTTGGTCAGCGGTTGCCATAAAGAGGTAAACATAGACGTTCGTCGTTGGGTTTTCATAGCCCAATCTTCATCGCTTCTCCGTGGAAAAAATCCCATGTACGACTAATATGGAACAGAAAATGCAAGGTAATCACCTTAATCTACTTCATATGCTACGATAAACCAAGTATGGGCAGCAGAATGTTTTCTTCTTGCGGAATCATCGAGCGAAATTCGAAGCTAACAAGCTTACCTCTGGAAAATGGACGAAGGTAAGTCAAGCTTTAGTCGTTCAAAAACAATTTATTCCCTTCCACTTGGACTTTAAGACAATCAAATTGGTGTTTCCTTTATTTCTGATGGTTTCAGATCCGACTACGAGGGAATTTGATGCCACGCTTCATGTTGACAAGTCTCTCAAAATCGAGGCAAAACTTGGAGATCGTCGAAATTAGGCAAGTTCACAGAGTTACATATTTTTCATCAACAACTGGCCGCAAGGTTTTTCTCGGTGATGACATTGGCTATGGTGCCTACTTTTCAGATGTGTTGGTTTGGTTGAAATAGGCCGCCTCACTTTTTCAAAAATAAGTTTTGAAATTGATCGGTCTTCGCGTGTTTGATTAAGCTGTGCAACGGGGGTGTCATTAAAGTCTCACTGCTAGCTGGATTCAAACTCAACGGTCACAAAAGTCGCTTTTTAATTAGTGAATTAAAAGGAGTTATTATAACTGGCTGTGGTGTTTGTTTTGCACAGGTTTTGTTACTTCTTGTTAAATTGATCTTCAAAGTTGGGTAAAATTTCAGCCTCCATGTGGGCCGTCACAAGCGTTCCCTCAGGTGGACCGAAAATCCCTTAAAACTCCAAAAATTTAAAAGATCTGATCAAGCGGATTGTGGTTTTAGTATAGGTACATGAAAGTCTTTTAACACACACGAAATGAGCGATATCTATTTTTCAAGCCAGATCGACCAGACCGCTCTTAGGGAGACAGCCTCTTAAATACCCTTACAAATCCTTTGATAGTCACATACCAACGAGAGCACATTTTTTCGCTAATCTGCAAAACGCGAAAAAATTCTATTATCAACGAGTTTATAAGGTAACTTGGCCACCGTAAAGAGATTGAAAGCTGACGTTTCGATCGTGAGCCCTTCGTCAGAGCGAATCAAGGAATTGTGGGTTGAGCATGTACATGCTATACATGTAAAGCGATCGACTAAAATCACTGATCGCTTTACATGTACCTGCACAAATGTTACCTATTGCATAGCATGCCCTTTATGCAAAAAGATATACATTGTCGGAACAGGTGGGAGACTATAGGCGATCGCTTCCGTGAGCACCTGCGAGACGTTGCAAGAAACGACAGGGACGCATCCAAACCAGACGCCCGACACTTCAATCTCCCTGACCATTGTAGCCAACACATGACAATTTGCGGCCTTTCCCTACACCAGGTAAACACAGAAAGCTGTAAAAACCTATAACAAAAATTAATGTTTCAAATCGGCACACTTAATCCCCACGGTATCAACGAACGCTTTTCATTCAACTAATTTATTCTTGTTTTTCACATTGCCATGTTCCCACCGATAACGTAGCTCCACCTCTCCCCATATAAACCACGCTCAACCCACAATTCCTTGATTCGCTCTGACGAAGGGCTAACACTCGAAACGTCAGCTTTCAATCTCTTTACGGTGGCCAATTTACTCTATCAATAATTAGTTCGGTAATTGAACACACAGAAAACTTGATTGTTTGCTTTTATACAATTACTGAACTTAAACATATTTTATTAAGCACAATTGATTTTGTATTGTAGTTACTCACGACCCCACAAGCTTCTCGTTTTAAATCCTATAATTTTAAAATAAAGATCTAGTATGTTATTAGCGATATATTATATGCTGGGTATTTTGAATAAGTTACTTCTTGTCCTCTTTTCTTTATACATAGTACACAGGAGGAATGCAATCAGAGATTTCCGCCGAAACACAAGGAGGAAAGAAAGGTCCGCCCATAATGCTTTGCGACCAACTAGATTATCACCGATCGTTGCCCACGTGATCTCACATTTGGACTTGAACGCGATGAATATCGTGTGAAATGGCAAGCTTGTGTAGCAGTGCTGTCTCGATTTTAGAAGAAGAAAGTTCTATGTTTTAGTCTTCCCTGCCTTGTAATAAGGCCTGTGTTTGGACAACCCAGCTCTCCCAGCGAACTGGCCGTTCTCCAGTTTAATGTGTTTTCTCTGATGCGGGGAATAGATCGCAAATTCGATGGAAGACTTGGCCGAAACCCTTCGGTTAACGGTTCTTAGTCAAAAATTCAAATTTTTTAGGAGGCAGCGTAGCCGAGTGGTTAGGGTGTTGGACTTCGAGTCCGTAGGTCCCGGGGTTCGAATCTGTTTCACGGCAGTCCCGAGTTATAAATCTGCGGCTGCACTTGTTGGGATTCTTAAACATGTTATGTTTCATTTCTAATGGCACGCCTGTGAAATAGTTGGTCTGTCGTAAGGCAGTACCGAGGATAGCTAAGCGCGCAGACCACTATAATCATCAATTTACAATTACCCCATAGGATATCCTAGCGACCACCCGCTGACCAAGAAGCCCGATAATAAAAGATAAAAATTAAAAAGAAAAAAAAAAAAGAAGCCCGAGGACTCTGGTTACGAGACCGCTGCGTGGCAGGCGCGGAAAAGAGGATTGAAAGGGGAGAAACCATTCCTTTCACGCTTGCAAATAATTAGCCGCTTTTGCTCCCTACTTAATTATATCACATGTTTATGACGTGTTTCTGAGTGCTCAACGAATTGTCTCTCAACGTGCACTTCAGTGTATTTCAGAAAAACAAACGCTTTTGCAATGACCAAAAATCCAACATACTCTTCTTGGATAGGATTACCAGACCTACTTGACTACGAGCAGTCTCTCTTTTAGCTCAGGGATAGTCAAAGGAAACGGACAAGCGAGCGAACGCGAAAATCGCATGCAGCGTTCGCACTAGTGGCTCGACACGCGCGTCACGTTAAAAAAGCGGTAGGCGATATCCCGCTCGCTCGGTTGTTCGTTTGCCTGGATTTCCACTAACGCGTAAATTTTACGTGCGGGCGGACCTAAATTTAACTGGCTTTACGTGCGTAAACAAAACAAGAGGCGATGTATGAACGACTTACGTAAAAGTAAAAAGTTGATCGCTGTCCAACTTTTCGTGTTTACGTAAGCCGTTTATACTACGAGAGTAAGGTAGTTTAGAGACCTACATTCTCGCGTTCTAATTAATCTCCTTCATTCCATCATTTCCGTATTTTCCCCTTCAATCATGTCAATTTGCGTAAATTACAGAAGAGGGTGTTTACATGACGCCGGTGAGACATTCACCCCGCAACAAGATGAAAGCTTTATATCGCGCTAACATTGACAGTGTAACACAACAGTACGCCAGTAGTCATTCATTAGTTCTCAGTTGCTATAAGAACTGCGAACTAAAAACACCTCAGATTGACACTGCAAATGACGGGAGAGCCTAATTCATTCATAGTGTCTTCTTTTAAGGCAATACTGACTGAAAAACAAATATCACAACTCATATTATCATAACGGTTCCTGTTTCACTTCTTTAACTCACACAAAAGTTCAATATATAGATTTAGCCAAGCCTAAAAGCGGAGCCCCCCTTTTTGTTTTGTTTGATTGTTTGTTTGTTTGTTTATTGCTGGCAGTTATTAATTTGTGAAAATACTCTCATTCGTCATTAAATTAAAAAAAAAAAAAAAAAAAAAAAAACAAAAGAAAAAATTCCTACCCCTGAGAGTCGAACCCGGGTCGTCGGAGTATGAAGTCGGATATTAGTCCATTTGGCCATGAGCGTTCCTTAACATTTCCCAAGTTAATTTTAATACTTATTTCTTTGTTCGTGACAAGCTGCCTATCAGCATGAAAATGCTGGTGTTTTTCCTGGCAAACTGTGTTGGGAACGCCGTAAAAACCATGATTGTGGACAGAAAAAAACAAAAAGCACTAGTTCTGCTATATTTGGCGTCGAAACCGCTGCGAAAAGCTGCGAACTCAAGCGGTGTGCCGACCGAGTTCGAACAGAACCGACGCGGCAAATTTGAACTTTTCGCCTGAACTTTGTCGCCTACTTTTTTTCGCCTAAATTGAACTTTTCCCCTTCCACCAAAAAGACAACTGAGTATTCTTTTGAACTTTTTTTTTCCATTAACAAATTTGTTTATGACTTTTGTTGTCTTTGCTTGTTTTGCTACAACGCGGGTCAACATGCGATTTCGCGCCAAAAACACATGGGTTCAGTACAGGGTTTTATCCAGTGTATGAAGTGTATTGGTAACCCTGTGGTGCGGACGGACGGACGTACGTATGTACGTACGTACGTACGTGTGGACGGACGGACGGTCACGTGACTATTACGTCACTACCAAAATTTCTTGGCTTGATAGGTTACCAAATTTCCTTAGCAATGGAGCTCCGCTGACGCGCTAGCGCGCTGGCTCCGCTATAAATGCTGTAGGAATCCTCTGGCTGTTCGCACTTGATAGGTGTCTGTGTGCTGTGTCTTCTTTTAGGTCTCTTTAATTCCCAACCTTTTCTACACTGCTCCCATTCCAAAGGTTTTTCTCCACTACTACAGTGAAACATTTTCCACACTGCTCGCATTCAAAGGGTTTCTCTCCACTGCGTGTTCTTTTGTGTCGCTTTAGGGCCCCAGCGAGAGTAAAACATTTACCACACTGCTCGCATTCAAAGGGTTTCTCTCCACTGTGAGTTCTTTTATGTGTTGTTATTTGCCCAGCTTGGCTAAATCGTTTACCACATTGCTCACATTCAAATGGTTTCTCTCCACTGTGTGTTCTTTTATGACTCTTTAGGGCCCCAGCTACAGTGAAACATTTGCCACACTGCTCGCATTCAAAGGGCTTCTCTCCACTGTGTGTTCTTTTATGTGTTGTTAGATGTCCAGCTTGGCTAAATGGTTTACCACACTGCTCGCATTCAAATGGTTTCTGTCCACTGTGTGTTCTGTTATGACTTTTTAGTGTCCAAGCTACAGTGAAACATTTGCCACACTGCTCGGATTCAAAGGGTTTCTCTCTACTGTGTGTTCTTTTATGACTTTTTAGTGTTGCAGCTTGAGTGAAACATTTTCCACACTGCCCGCATTCAAAGGGTTTCTCTCCACTATGTGTTCTTTTATGTCTCTTTAGGTCCACAGTTTTGCTAAAACATTTTCCACACTGATCGCATACAAAACGTTTTTCTCCAATATGTGATCTTTCATGTTTCTTTAGGGCCCCAGTTTTGTCAAAACATTTTCCACACTGATCGCATTCAAAGGGTTTCTCTCCACTGTGTGTTCTTTTATGTTTCTTTAGGGTTCCATTTTCGCTAAAAGATTTACCACACTGCTCGCATTCAAAGGGTCTCTCTCCACTGCGTGTTCCTTTGTGTGCTGTTAGATTTCCAGCTCGACTAAACCGTTTACCACACTGCTCACAATTAAAACGTTTGTCTCCGCTGTGTCTTGTTTTGTGTTGCTCTAGATTACCTTTTACAACGGGTTTTTCGCCACTGTGCATTCGTTTATGATCGTTTAGATTTCTTGAAGAACTGCAACATTTGCCACACTGATCGCATTCAAATTGTTTTCGTCCGTTTTGCCTGTGTTGACGTCGCCTTAGATTTTCGACTTGACTAACCTCAATACCACCCTGATCACCTTCAGCACGGTTGCTTCCACTCTCTGTTGATTTACGTGGTAGTACATTTTCTGGTTTCTCCCCAGAATAAGTGGTACTTTGTTCCTGGTCAGATAAACTGTTGCTGTACTCTGTGTAGTTTGAGGCCACTGCACAATCCTGTAGATTTCTTTTATCACCACTTTCACCCTTATCCTGAAATGAGAGAAAAGAAAGAGATTTATTTACCTGACCTGGTGAAATGTATAGGAGCGAAAAAAAATGTTGAGATCAAGAAAACGTTCACTGGCTATAGAAATGAATAAAATCGACCTTTCGGCTATCGGGCTACCGCATTTGATGGATAAAGAATGGAATGAAAGTGAACCTAAAATATGTACAATAAAAGGAACAGTATAAAAGTAAAAAAAGGTGTAAGGTGTAAATTAAGCTTAAGTGTGCCATGATATCGATTCTAATGTTTTTCGTACCCGAAAAGACCCTTAACTTGAATGTAATTTATTCGTAACAGTCTTGTTAAAGGTTGAGTATGTAATGCCACTGATGAAAGGATGGTGCTATGTGGGGAAACTGGCTGATGTTTTGAAACAAGAAAGAAAGGAAATATCAAGAATGTTAAGAATTGTGGTAGCGGTTCAAACATTTGGAGTGATGGAGATTGCATTGACTTTGAGAACTCACATGTAAGTGAAAAACGTTAGAATCATGGCACAGTTTTGCTATCAAATATGCAAACAATTATTTCCAGCTGCTCCCTAGTCAATGCTCTATTCTTTTATATAATAGTTAGCTTAATTTACTTTTTTTACTTTGATAATGTTCCTTTTTTTGTTTAGTCTCACCTTACTGTATTTTAGATTAACTTTTAGTCCATTTTTATCCATCGACGCTGTAGCCCGACAGCCAAAAGCTTGATTTTATTCATTACCATTATAGCCAGTGAACATTTTCATTGATCTTACAGGTAATATGTCTTATCCTGGCTGTGCGTCAATTTTTTTAAAAAACATACTATCCAGTCAAAGCTACTAAAGAACAACTCCAGCTATTGGCCCGAGGGTGGGATTTGAGCCCTAGTCAACTGCGCTGAAATCTAGCACCCCTAAACACTCCAAAAATTATTTACAGAGCTGTTGATTGGTGTGATTATATGACAATCAACATCGCCTGTATAATTTCTTTTTCTATAATTTTTTCAAGTTCAAGGTGCTGCACAGTATCCACTTTATTATCACCCTAAACACTCACCCATGACGTCTCACTCAGAAAACTGATCACAACCAAAATACAAGTAAAATCTACCAAACCACAGGCACACCAAGCTCACCACTTGAGGTTTGGATGTGACAAGAATAAGGTATACTACTGGTAATTAAGTAGGTGGTATGTAGAATGAGGTATAAGGTAAGGCGAGATCACCTCATTTCTTTCCTCAGCCATAAGCTTGGGCTGGCTGTGATCGAACTGAAGGCTTTAGGTTGTGGCCATCTTCACCTCACTGCAGTTTAGTGTGCAGACCCAAATATTTCAAATATGATTTACAGCCAATGATTTGCCAACTAGCTATATTATGATCCAACAGCGATAAAGGAAATTCTTCATAAAACAAGTTCACGGAGTAAATTACTTTCTGAAATACAAACACTTGAGAAGATTTCACTGCAGTGTACAGCATTTACCTGGAAAAGCAGGATTGAGGATCAATAATTGGGGATCAAATTAAAGATGAAGGATTGAGTTTTGGAGATATTATGAGTAGAGTTAACTTTTAGAAAAAATTATTCTTAACTTACAATAATAATAACAATTACAATATAATTAATATTATTACAATAACAATATTTTCAATATTATTAATATTATTACTTACATTAATACATTACCCTTCTTCCTCCAATAAAAACTTAGATCAAAATTTATTCAGACCACATAGGCTCAAACACTATGAGGTTTAAGCTTATTTCGGTATCACATGCAATGAATAAGTGTGGATGTCATTGAAGTCAGTGAGAAGGTAAGGGTAAGTTCTGGAAAGAGCTCAGAAAAAAAAACCTCAATTGCTGGATGTGGTGATTGACACAAAGTCAAACTGTTATGTTCAATACGGAACCAAATGTGTACAATTAACCTTAGTGACTCTTGAAAAGATTAGGAATCCTTCAGCTTGCTTAGCTCTCACCTCTTGCTCAAGTGGCTAGCTGATCATGAACAAATATATGTCAAATTACGCCCAGGGTGTCTAAACGAATGTTTGATAATCAAACCCAAACAATTGTTTGATTGGGTTCGGCAATTGAACATAATCAACTGCAAGAAAAAACTCCTCAATTGGATGCAGTCAAATGTTTGGGTACTGAAAGATCAGCATTCAAGCTCAACTGAACCAATACAGAAAGGTCGGTTACAATGCAAATCATTTGATTGAATTTGATTGGTTTTCGGTTCAATTTTGTAGGATTACGAGATCACGGGATTAAAAAACTACAAAGCTACCAAACATGCCAGCAATTTAATTCTCACATAATACACCAAGTTCACTGCCGGGTCTGTAAAACAAAGTCAAATTAATGGGCTTTTCCAGTATTCTTTACATTCTTCCCATTTAATTATTTTCATTGTGAATGCATCATCTCATGGATCATAGTCTCCTGAGCAGCCGTCTTTAGTGGTAGGAGACTATATCAGGGACTGTGCGAGGGGTGGGCTGACGGGACTTTAGCCCCCCCCCCCCCCCCCCACACACACACACTTTTTGGTGCCAAAAAAATAAATAAATAAATAAAAATAAAGAAAGTTGGAAAATTCATTAGTAAGTGATTAGTTTCAGGGTTAACCAGTACTTGGTTTTCCCCAGTTAGATCTAATTTTCATATGGACCAAACAGAAACGGAATAGAAACGGAATACTCCGCGCACAAAAGTTCAAATCGCCTGCTCCCATTTGGCTTGTTTAGTTGAAACTCACGTGCGCTCTAAGGAACTGTATCTTGAAGTAATGAAATGAAGATGTGACAGTAGCAGTTGTAGTTTCATTTGTATTTCCGCAGTTCACATCATTTTCATTTTTTTTTATCTTGAAAAGTTTGAACCCGCTCAGATTTTAATATTGCAATCGACGGAAGTAGTCATTCTCGCTACTGTTTGGCCTCTTACTCTGCTCTTAAAGAATATGAACTTTTGTCGACTCTCGTGTTTGTCTGGCCCAGCATTACGAACTGCAGTGCATCTCCACATAGAATTATTGGCAACAGCGTGCTTTGATATTTGCTGAAAATCAACGTTACTTCTTCAAGCTTCTCTATATACATGTAAACCTTTGCAACCAGGAAAGCTGCCGAAAGTTCTCTTTTGCTCCTAACGATGAGAAATAAGGCATATATGCAGCAGTCAGGACATACCGACACACTGACTTAGGTGAAATATACAGTTCATGATACTCCGCTCAGCTTTCCTAGATGACCTTATTCTGTAATATGACAACAGGTTTGCTTGTACAAGTCTTGAGAAATTTTTTGAGTTTTGAGTCCTTAAATGCGAATACGTCAAGATTTGCACCTTGGCACCGGATACGACACATGACGACACAAAATGTGTGTAGAGATGAAAGAACAGGCTCAGGCGCAGTATTTTGGAACTATCCTGGCTATTCCTGTTCCGGTTTAGGAATGACAGAATATCCAGAATAATGTATCCCTAAATGAATGCGATTTTTTTCGTACTCTGATAAGCCAAAACATTCCAACTGCATTCCATTCATTTTGTTATCGTTAATACATTACTGAGGAGAGGGAATAGTATTCAAACTGAGAAAACACTAACTGTATACTGTCTTCTATGCCGGATTAGAACACCAAAACGTGCCCTAAGTATCAACATTATTAATCACTGGTAGTTTGAAGAGTTTGATACCCTTAGTTTAGCTTTGATCCTTTACTAATGGCTATATACTTTCATCAATTTATATTGTGCATGGTCCAGCTGTTTCCATGTTCCAATTTATGTTGCGCATGTTCTATATGATGGGTATAAACTGACAACTTTTAACAACTCGGCCGGCCTAGATGCATTGTCACTAAAATTAATAGACAAAAATTTCATGCGAGGCTGTAACCCCCTACCCCCCCCCCCCCACGCCCCCCTACCATACCCCGATTAGCCCCTCCACTTTAAAATAGGCCGCACGGTCACTGTACATGGATCAAAACCTACGTACGATACTATTGTTTGGGAAAGTAGTTCTGTTGTGTACACACTTGCATAACAACAATAAACACGATGCCACATGACACCACATGCACTTGAGCTCACATTCCAAGATCTGGGATAGCTGGTGTCTAATTTGAATGTCACCAAAGGGGACTCTTCATGATACTTACAAGGATTCTCAAAATGGTGCTTGGGAGAGATTAGTAGAATTAAGAAGCTATTTTTTTTTAATCTCGTGGTGCTACCAAGAAATATTGTCGTTAGGGTGTGACGGATTATGCCAACATAATTTCGAGCATAATACTATATCTGGGGCACGAGGCATAATACCAGCTCAATAGTCTTTTTATGCAGCACAGTTCTGTTATTTTGCAGTTCTAACTGACGTGAACTCCGACATAAACACTGGACTGCCGCAAAAACCATTATTGTGGACAGGGAAAATCGGAAGGCACTAGTTCCGCTATGTTTAACGTCGGGATTACGGCCAAATAATGCTACGAATTAAAGCGATATGTACGTCGACTCGCTCGAAGTTACGCGAGTTAAGCGAGTTACACGCCAGTTACGCGAGTTACTGATGTGATAAACGTGCGGGTGTTTTTTCTGGGAAAATGTGTTCGGACCGTTGCAAAAACCATGGTTGTGGACAAAAGAAAAAACAGAAGGCACTAGCTCTACTATGTTTGGGTAGCGACCGCTGCCAAATGCTGCCCGAACAAGGGTTTTGCTAAATATTATAAAATTGTTTTTAACTTTTGTTGTCTTTGCTAAAACTCGGTTCACCATGCGATTTCGCGCCAAAAACAGCACAGGGTTATCTAGGATACAGCACAGGGTTATCTAGAGTGTCTGCTACCTCATATTGGAAACCTATGGTGCGGACGGACGGACGGATGGTCACGTGACTATTACGTCATGACCAAAATTTCTTGGCTTGATAGATAGAAACCATTTTGCTTATCGATGGTGCTCCGAGGGCGCGGCTTTGCCGCACATAGGATCTCCTAGCGACCACCCCCTGACCAAGAAGCCCGAGGACTCTGGTTACGAGACTGCTGCGTGACAGGCGTAGAAAAGAGGATGGAAAGGAGAGAAACCATTTGTTTCGCCCTTGGAAATAATTATCCACGTTTCCTCCTCTTTTGGTACCTGCCACGAAAGCTACTTTATTATTACATCACATGTTTATGACGTGTTTCTGGGTGCTCTACGAATTGTCTCTCAACGTGCGCTTCAGCGTATTTCAGAAAAACAAATGCTTTCGGAATGACCAGCAATCCAACATACTCTACAATCCAACATACTCTTCTTGGATAGGATCCCAGACCTACTTGACTAAAAGCAGTCTCTCTTTCCGCTCAGGGATAATCAATGGAAACGGACAAGCGAGCAAACGCGAAAATCGCATGCGGCGCTACACTAGCGGCTCGACACGGGCGTCACGTTAAAAAGCGGCAGGCAATATCCCGCTCGCTCGGTTGTTCGTTTTCTTGGATTTCCACTGACCGTAAATTTTACGTACGGACGAACGTGAATTTAACTGGCTTTACGTGCGTAAACAAAACAAAAGGCGATGTATGAACGGATTAGGTAAAAGTAAAAAGTTGAGCGCTGTCGAACTTTTCGCGTTATCGTAACCCGTTTATAGTGGAGCACCCTTGCTAAGCAAATTTGCTAATCCATCAAGCCAAGAAATTTGGGTAGTGACGTAGTAGTCACGTGACCGCCCGCCCGTCCGTCCGCACCACAGCGTCACCAATATGAACTGAAATAACCCTGTGTTGTATCTCGCGTTTTTGGCGCGAAATCGCATGGTGACCCGCGTTGTAGCAAGACAAGCAAATACAACAAAAGTCAAAAACAAATTTGTTAATGGAAAAAAAAAAGAATACTCAGTTGTCCTTTTGGTGGAAGGCCAAAAGTTCAATGTAGGCGAAAAAAATTAGGCGGTAAAGTTCAGGCGAAAAGTTCAAATTTGCCTTGTCGGTTCTGTTGCGAACTCGGTCGGCACACCGCTTAAGTTCGCAGCATTTCGTAGTAGTATCGACGCCAAATATAGCAGAGCTAGTGCTTTCTGGTTTTTTTCTGTCCACAACCATGGTTTTTGCAGCGGCCCAAATATATTTTCCTGGAAAAACACCAGCATTTTCATGTTCATAGGCAGCTTGTCTCTCTGCCGAGAGGAGTTCGATACTCAACGGTGACACGCTTTTTTTTCTTTTTTTTTAATTTTTAAATCTATATATTTGTGTCATTCAAGTCGTTAAAACGACTTGAACGACTTGAATATATAGATTTAGCCAAGCTTAAAAGCAGAGCGCCCGTTTTGTTTTGTTTTGTTTTTGTTTTTTGTTTTTTTGCTGGCACTTATTAATTTGTGAAAATTAATAAGTGCCAGCAAAAAAACAAAACAAAACAAAACAAAACGGGGGCTCCGCCTTTAGGCTCGGCTAAATCTATATATTACCACAAGAGAATGACTGCTCGTAGTTTAGAGACTTACATTCTCGCGTTCTAATTAATTTCATTCATTCCTTCATTTCCGTATTTTCCCCTTCAATCTGCGTAAATTCCAGAAGAGGGTGTTTACTTGACGCCGGTGCGACATTCACCCCACAACAAGATGAAAGCCTTATCTCGCGCTGACATTAATCATTTTTACGGCGGAATGAGTTTTATTTTGGAACGAAATGGTTATAAACAGTGTAACACAACAGTACGCCAGTAGTCATCCCAATAGTTGCAACTGCGAACTAAAAACGCCTCAGATTGACACTGTAGACGTTGGGAGAGCCTAATTTATTCATAGTGTCTTCTTTTAAGTCAATACCGACTAAAACAAATATCACAAGTTATATTAACATAACGGTTCCTGTTTCACTTCTTTAACTTCGCACAAAAGTTCATAAATGCTGTAGGAATCGTCTGGCTGTTCGTACTTGATAGGTGTCTGTGAGCTGTGTCTTCTTTTATGTCTCTTTAAATCCGAACCTTGACAGAAACATTTTCCATACTGATCGCATTCAAAAGGTTTCTCTCCACTGTGTGTTCTTTTATGTGTTGCTACATGTCCAGCTTGGCTAAACCGTTTACCATACTGCTCACATTCAAAAGGTTTCTCTCCACTGTGTTTTCTTTTATGACTTTTTAGGGCCCAAACTTGAGTGAAACATCTACCACACTGCTCGCATTCGAAGGGTTTCTCTCCACTGTGCCTTCTTTTGTGTGCTGTTAGATGTCGAGCTTGAGTAAACTGTTTACCACACTGCCCACATTCAAAAGGTTTCTCTCCACTGTATGTTCTTTTATGTCTTTTTAGGTTTCCAGTTTCGCCGGCTAAAACATTTACCACACTCCTCGCATTCAAAGGGTTTCTCTCCACTGTGTGTTCTTTTATGTCCTTTTAGATGGCCAGCTTGACTAAACCGTTTATCACACTGCTCACATTCAAAAGGTTTCTCTCCACTGTGTGTTCTTTTATGTCTCCTTAGGTGCCCAGTTTCGCTAAAACATTTACCACACTGCTCGCATTCAAAGGGTTTCTCTCCACTGTGTGTTCTGTTATGTCCTTTTAGATGGCCAGCTTGACTAAACCGTTTACCACACTGCTCACATTCAAAAGGTTTCTCTCCACTATGTGTGTTCTTTTATGTCTCGTTAGGTGCCCAGTTTCGCTAAAACATTTACCACACTGCTCGCATTTAAAGGGTTTCTCTCCACTATGTGTCCTTTTATGTGCTGTTAGATGCCCAACGTGGCTAAACCGTTTACCACACTGCTCACATTCAAAAAGTTTCTCTCTGCTGTGTCGTCTTTTGTGTTGTTCTAGATTACCTTTTTCACAGGGCTTTTCTCCACTGTGTATTCGTTTATGATGGTTTAGATTTCTTGAAGAACTGATATATTTGCCACAATGATCGCATTCAAATTGTTTTCGTCCGTTTCGACGTCGCCTTAGATTTTCGACTTGACCAACATTAATGCCACCCTGATCACCTACAACACGGTTGCTTCCATTCTCTGTTGATTTACGTGGTAGTAAATTTTCTGGTTTCTCCCCAGAATAAGTGGTACTTTGTTCCTGGTCAGATAAACTGTTGCTGTACTCTGTGTAGTTTGAGGCCATTGTACAACCCTGTAGATTTCCTTTATCATGACTTTCACCCTTATCCTGAAATGAGAAAATGAGAGAGGTTTCTTTACTTGACCCGGTGAAAATGTATAGGAGCGAAGAAAGATCAAGAAAGATCAAGAAAAACGTTCACTGGTTATAAAAATGAAAAAAATCGAGCTTTCGGCTGTCGGACTACTGCATTTGATGGACAAAAATGCAACGACAATTAATCTAAAATATGCACATGAAAAGGAACAATATAAAAGTAATATATAGATTTAGCCAAGGCTAAAAGCGGAGCTCCACGTTTCTTTCTCTTTTTGTTTTAATTGCTGGAACTTATTCATTTTTTAAAGTAATTACCAAAAACAGAAAAAAAGGAAAGAAAATAAGGAACTTTCCTCTCTCTGGGATTCGAAGCAGCCGAACCGCCGGAACGCCAAGGGATCACGCTAACCACTAGTGTTTTCAACAGTTCGTTTTTGGTTGTGTTTTTGATATTTATTCCTTGGTACGATTTTGGCGCGAAACAGATGTTTTGCGATGTTTGCTTACACGTTGCTAGGAAATTAATCCTTATTTGACGAAATGTTCAATTGTTCTGGTACAGTACATCAATTTGCTTGTTTTGGTTTTGACCTTAAGGTTAAAGATTCGTGATTTCTTTCCTGGAACCAACTTTTCTATCTTACTTTAAGCATTTTAAGCGCAATCTCTTCGTGTTTCCTGCTGAATTCGTCCCATTTAATATTCCTTGTAGTAATTGCTTTTTAGTCGGTATGTTTTTAAAGGGAAACTTTAATTCACAAGTGTTAAACAAGACAAATAGTCTATTGTTAGTGGTGCTATGTCAAGTTTTGTTGTGCGTGTTAATTTTTGTTCTCCAAGGTTGTGAGCACGTACATTTTTAATTTATTGAAAAAGGAGATCCGGAGAAGCCTTTGTTCTAAAATTAACCTACGTGTAATTTACTGTTATGTAATAATATTCAACTTGCGATTTCACTTGTATTTAAGTAGAGTGTGTTAAATTTAAATCGATAGAATTGTTCTCTGTAATTTTTATATTGCTCTTGTTGCTTTATTTTGACCAGATACCTTGAGAACGATGATGAAAATTTAGCGCAAAGTAGATTTTGTAATCATCTTCATGAGCACGAGTATTTTCGCAATAGATCTTGTGCGCAAGTCATCCCGTAAGAATACACTTGAGTTTGAAGGATAACTGACATGAGATTGACAGGTCTCGCCTGGTCAAAATAAAAGGATGGGAGCGATAGTTCTTGTATGATTCAAAGCTAGCCTCTGTATTGTAAAGTTGTCAGTCTGTATTAAACAGACAAATCTTGGGAGAAGAAAATTTGTCTTCAGTTTTGTTGTTGATCTGTTCGCTAATCCCCCTAAACAGACTACTTCAACACAACGTCTGCTAAGACGTCAAATTAGAGGTTCATACACCTTATTCCAAAAAGGCGGAAAATACATTACTCTTTTTTCTCATTGTTAATTGGCACTTGTTGCCTCGATCCCATCTGCAGAATTCAAAGGAATATTTGGCTTAGAGCGAGGCAACAAGGGCCAATTAACATGGAGACAAAAGAAACATGTATTTTCCGCCATTTTGGAATAAGGTGTATTTTAATACTTAAAAAGCTGTTTATTGATCGCAGCTCCATTGATATATATACGGGTGTTTTCGAGGGTTGTCCAATACTCACCACTTGTTTACGTCGTGGAAGTGGTGATTCAAGTGGTGCAACGGGTACGAGCACAGGCAGCCCAAGCTAAAGTTGAGAGCTGCGCATAAATTAGACTGTTGTTTCCACGCTATGCATAGTAATGACATCGCCACGCTATGCATAATAATGACATCGGCAACATTTAAGAGTTTGAATGGAATTGCTACAAAACGTCCCAAATTGCCACAAATTAGAAAGGGGTCGAAATAAAAATAATTTGCCTTATTTCATTGTTGTATTGGTCATTATTTAAGGGCTTCCTGGGCTGGTTTGAAGCTTTTGGAATGAGAAATTGAGGTTTTGTTTTTCATGTTTGCTGAATGTTAAGAATTAATTAAAGGCAGGAAAGAGATGTATTCTAGGGTCTTTTGCATACCTCTGTTATTTCTCATGGGTTCCAGACCCTATTTTAAGCCGTCGAAAACCCCTCTTAAATACGAAACCTTTCCTGGTATGCGTTTTCATTTGAAGTGCTCACATGAATCTCTGCGAGCCGCGTTTCGACGACAAAATTGCCCTCAGCTGGGGAGAGGCTGAGTGAGATTGTCCACAAGCAAAAGGCGGCACTGCGGCGTCCAGAGAGGTCGGTTTAACCGGAAATCGATAAATAATAGAACGCCCGCGATTGAAGCCTCACTTGACACCACGAGCACGCTTTAAAGGGGCATAGTCACGCTATTTAGTTCACTTTGAAAATAAAAAATATGTCCTCACATCAATGAACGCCCACAAATAATGGTCTAGTTTTGTCACCAAAGACTATATTACTTCACGGGAACTATTTTCTGTCGTCTGTTGTTATGGATGGCAAGGATGGAAATGGATTGCAATTTGAAAAACTTAGGCTAAACTTTTCAAATTCTTTCAGCGTGTTGACATAAAATCGATATTAAATGGTCATGGTTTGTTTTTCCTTAATGAAATTAAGTTAATATGTTCCTTTAAATGTTCAAACACAATTTTGGCCATGGATAAGGATAGCTACCGACCAGAAATCTTCGAAATCCTCGTGACTATGCCCCTTTAATGTCTTCGTGCGAACAATATATTAGCATAGCGATTTGTTCCGTCAATTTACCTGTTTACCACAAAAAAATGTTATCGAAATTTAGAAGCATAGACGAGGAGCAGTTTCCACCTAGAAAAAAAAATTGCACCGTTATTCAAAGGAATGGAAATTGTGGTAGGTATTTTTCCACGGTCACAGCAATATTTTTTTAGGGTAAGACAACCCTATATATCGGAATTAAATAATGAGGTTGATTTGCGGCCAGAGCAGGATCACTTGCGCCAAATACTCGGCATAAGATCATCGAAAGGATTGATTAGAGTGCAGAAAAGATAGTTCTTCAGTCGTCCCTAAAACAAAATTATGGTTTTCCAAGTCAAGTGAGGAGAGATAATTTTACGGGCGTTCTATTATTCCTCTATTTAACAATTATTCTACGAGAGCGCGCTGGATATCGAATGTTATTATTCAACAAATTGTCACTATGCCCATATATGGTAAGGAAGCCCTCAATATCTGTCATCCGTACATGACAGATATCCTGCGATATACGTAAATGACCATATTTGGAAGTGCACTGCAGATTTTCTTTCATAGCTTGTTTGGCGGCCATTTTGAAAAGCGAGGCAGTTTTAGCAGTGTTCTCTGGAAATTTTTAACTCCCTGGAAGAAACTTTCCACGATTAAATGCTCTCACAAAGTCAACAAGTATTTGCTTCAGCTCACAAAGATATCCAGAGGTTGACTTGGAATTTTCATAGTGAGAACTCAACCAAGAAAATGCTTTTGCGAACGAAGCAGCAGACTTGCTTACGGAAAGTTGTAAAGATGAAAAGATTTTATTCACAGGAGGAGGACTTTAATATTCTCGGTAAGGAAGCAGTTTTTTTTTACTTTGTGTTGTCATTTCCAAACATGAGTTTGTAAATAAGTCTTTTAAAGTGAACGGTAGTAAACTTCGATTTCTTGAAGTTCTGTTTTGATTTTTATTATGTGTTGCTAGCTTTTAGCGTTTTCATCATAGAACCATAGTTTTTCTCGTTCTGAAAATGGTAGTCGATGAGAATTTGTTGAATAATAAAACAATTATCCTGCTCAATCTTGCGGAATATCCCCTGATTTAGCCAACTCGGCCTACGGCCTCGTCGGCTAAGTATCAGGTGATATTCCGCGCGATTTCGCAGGATAATTGTTAAATAGATAACCAACGCGGTGCGTAGCGCCGAGTTGGTTATAATCATTTGATATCCAGCAAGCCCGAGTAGAATAATTGTTTTATTAAAAACTTAACCACTATTGAAAAAAACAAGAAAGAAAAATGAGAAAAATGAAAAAAAGAAAAATGGGAAAAATGAGAAAAGAAATTTAAACGGAACAAGAATCGATCACATGACTGAACGAAAAGGCGCCAAAACCTTACGAAGTGTTGCAGTGTTTCATTGCAAAGCTGAATGGATCAACAAACTGCTCGAGAGGAAACAAAGTAGCACAAGTTTTGGAAAAACATCGTCTAATTATTGGCTCTGAAATATGGTACGTGTTTGATTTTTCTTGAAACATTGTTGAAATCATCGTTCAAAGCGGATTGAAGCTGTACAGTCTCACCATATTTAATAGCTGCTGGAGTTGAAACTGAACAAGATTGTAGTCTGTTCACACAACGGAGCCATCATGTGCGTGTTTGATCGAACTGAAGACAGAACAAATTTGAACTTGAAGAGGTAATTTCTATGCATCTCAGAAGCAAGATTACTGTAGCGAGGAACATTAGAATTCACCTTCATAGTTTGTTAAACGCAAAGCGCAAAATGCAGTTGTTCTCGGTTTAGAGGTTGCAGACGGAATGGTAAAAACAACTTTCAAACAACTGGAAAAGCGATTCAACTCCGTTTACATGGCATCCGATTTCTATCTGAGCATTTGGACATGTTGGAACACAGAGCTACAACGAGTACAGGTAAACCAGTGTCAATTTTGCGTGTTAAAGCCGAAAAAAACCTGGCCCTTCCTTCCTCATGATTTTCGCACTGAGTCGCTATGAATGTGTGATAGTTCTTATTAAATGCTTCTGCCCCATTTCACTGTGTTTTATTTTATGTCTTGTCTTGATATTTTGAAGTGGAAAGCCTTCCTGATAAAACCTACCCTTTGTTCAATTTCAATGATCGACGTGACGATCGATGAAAGAAATTAATTGTAAACACAACGCTTAATGCTTAAATTTCTATTTCTGCACAGTTTCTTCAAACACAGTTTCTTCAAACAATGACGACGCTGTTGGTGATACTTGTTGGTGACGCTGTTGGAATTTCTGCTTAATTTAAATTCGCTCCAAAGTGATTTTTCTCGTCCATTTTTCTCGCTGGGTTGCTCGAGAGGAAAAAACTTTTCAGCTCACTTTGTTGTTGAGTGTTCATTGACCATATTTGGTCGCAGCCTGGTCGCAGCAGGTATATGAGCTGATAGCCTAGTTCCGTTCAGCCAATCAAAATGCTAGAAATCCAATATACCTAGTCCAGTTTTTAATAATTCCGGTTAAACCGACCTCTCTGGACGTCGCAGTGCCTCCTTTTACTTGTGGACAATCTCACTCAGCCTCCCCCCGGCTGAGGGCAATTTTGTCGTCGAAACGCGGCTCGCAAAGATTCATGTGTGCACTTCAAATGAAAACGCATACCAGGAAAGGCGAGTTTCGTATTTAAGAGGGGTTTTCTACGGCTTAAAATAGGATCTGAAACCCATGAGAAAGAACAGAGGTATGCGAAAGACCCTAGAATATATCCTTGAAGTTGTAGGGCGATTCGTTTATTGTGATGGAATTTATCAGACCTCAAGTGAGGTGCAGTGTGAAACCGTTTCCTGCCTATAATAAATTCTTAACATTCAGGAAACATGAAAAATAAAAACCTCAATTTCTCGCTCTAAAAGCTTCAAACCAGCCCAGGGCATTGAGCTGAGTGGCGACCGAAGAATACAAAAAAGGAGGGGGAAATGGAAACGCGAGCTGAAACATGCACACACATACACTTAAGGGTGAAACATACACACATACAGTTAAGGGTGAAACATACACTTTGTTATGTTCTATGCGACTAACTCACTCGAGCACATGGTAAACAACAACTTTATTGGTGTCCCGGATGCAAGTCATGTGACATATGCATTACATAACATCTCCCTTCCGGAGTAAAAGATCTGTAACTGTGAAAGGCAAAACTAGATATAAATCATGAAAGGATAAGACCAAAATTTATGTCTTCGTAATTTGCTAAGTTCGAAAAGTCTGGAAACCTTATTCTTAAAGGAAAAAAGCAACTGTGACGAATAATAGAGGCTCTTATTGAACAAAGTCTCTCAGGAGTGTGTTTGGTTTGACAACACGTCCGGACCGGGTACGGGTTACAGGACTGCTTGTGGGCGGTGTCACAGGATCAACAGAACTGGGCATCCTAGGGCTCTGTTCAGGCAACGTTGGGATGCTGGAACTATCATCTTGGCTAGCGTCGTAGTTAGTTGAGGAGTCTGCAGTCTCGGCAGTACTGGTTTGTTGCGTATTTGGCTGGGCTTGACTGGACTGAATGGTGTCACGCAAGTGAACTCGATTTCGGCGATATTTGCGGCCATCAACTTCAACTATGTAGCTGCGCGGGGCTACACTGTCTACAATAACTCCGGGTTTCCAATTACTGTGTGCTTGCTGAGGATGGGCTTTGACTCGTATAGGTTGTCCAATGACCAAAGGGGATAGAGGTTTGGCACTGGTGTCATAGTAAGACTTGGCGACTCGTCGTTTACGTACTACTTGAGCAGGAACGGCGCCCTGCACTTCTGGTTGATACATGGACGCTTTACAAGGGAGGAAGGATCTTGTTCTTCGGGACATGAGGCGTTGAACTGGAGAGCTGCCTTGGGGAGGTGTAGGTAAGTTTCTCCATTCTAAGATAGCTTTCCACACATCTACTCCATCTTTGTTAGCTTTAGTGATGATAGATTCCATAATCTTCACTGCTGACTCAGCTTTTCCATTTGATTTCGGATAATGGGGGCTGGACGTGAGGTGCTGAAAATCCCAGGCTTGTGTGAACTGGCGAAATTCTGCGGATGCATAGTTAGGACCATTGTCCGAGATCAGAGTGACTGGAACTCCGTGGATGGCAAACACTTGTTTCAGCTGCTCGACTAAGGCGGGTGTAGCTAAAGTGTCCAGCTTCCTTATTTCAATGAAATCAGAGTAGAGGTCAACAACGACTAGATAGTGCTGGTTGTCACACTCGAAACAGTCACTAGCAACAATTTGCCAGGGTAAGGTTGGAACTGGATAAGTCATCATAGGTTCCTTTGGGAGTGCAGGTTTCATTTGCTGACAGGTTTCACACCTTTGCACTGCTTCTGTTAAGTCTGCGGTCATTCTTGGCCAACACATGATGTCTCTTGCAGTGTTTATTGTGTACTGGATTCCAAGGTGGGAGCGATGGGCTCGAGCTGTCATCTCAGTTCTCATGGAGTGGGGAATAACGATTCTTGTACCACGAAAGACTAGGCCATTTTGAGTGGACAATTCATCCCTGTAAGGCCAGTACTCGCGTACACAAAGGGGGCTCTGCAGTTTGTCATTAGGCCAACCAGCTGAGATCAGTGTCATCAGCGTTTGCAAGGAGGCATCCTTGTTAGTTTCTTGGCGAATTTGCTCGAGACGTTGGTCTGTGACGAAGGTTGCTTCTTCCAGATTTGTTTGTTCGACTTCCTGTCGGAATCTTTCTTCTTCATGCACTTGAAAGATCAGGTAATCAGGCGTATCTGTTTGAGTTTGACGCAGGGGAAGTGCGGCTCGAGACAACGTGTCACTGATGAACATTTGAGGACCAGGCTTGTACACCATTTTCAAAGGGTACTTCTGCAGTCTGAGGCGCATTCGCTGAAGTCGTTTGGGGCTTCTCAAGATTGGTTTGATAAAGATAGACATCAGTGGCTTGTGGTCTGATAGCACTTCAACAATGTCTTTGCCCAAAATGTAGTGCTCAAATCTCTCAGCTGCAAAGACGATAGCTAGGCATTCTTTTTCTATCTGCGCGTAGTTGCGCTCAGTTTGTGTTGGCTGGGCAACCATCTTGGGTAAGGACTGCGCCTAAGCCAACATCAGAGCTGTCGCATTCGATAGTGACTTCCTTGTTAACATCAAAATAACGAAGGACAGGTGCTTGGGTAATCAGCTCCTTAATCTTGATGAAGGCTTCTTCGTGTTGAGGTAACCAATCAAAGACGGCTTGACTGTCTGTCAAACGACGGAGGGGTTCACAAACAGTGCTGAGCTGCGGCAGAAACTTGGAGAGGTAGGTGACGACTCCGATAAGGCGTTGAACTCCTTGTACATCTGTGGGGCGTGGCATCTCACGGATGGCTGTGATCTTTTCAGGATCAGCTTGGAGACCATCAGCGCCTAGAATGTGACCCATGTAAGCTACCTTGCTGAGCTTGAAGCGAAGTTTCTTCTTGTTAAGCTTTAATCCACGCTCTCTGCATCTGTCCAGGAGTGCTCTAAAGGCCAGGTCATGTGAAGAGTTTGCTTCTTCTATGGAATCACCAGATCCGAAGATAACGATGTCGTCATGGATAACGGCAATGTTTTCAAGACCTTCAAGAGATTCATCGAGGGGCCTTTGAAACTCCTCAGGTGCGGACTTGATTCCGAAGGGCATGCGTAACCATCGATATCTGCCAAAGGGGGTCCAAAACGTTGTCAAATAGCTGGAGGGTTCATCAAGAACGACTTGTAGGAATCCGTCCTTCGCATCTACCACAGAAAAGACCTTGGCTTTGGTGAGCTTGGGTGCGATATCTTCTACTGTGGGTGCAGGGTAATGATTTCTGATGATGCCCTTGTTTAGGTGAAGAGGATCGAGGCACAATCTGAGTTGGTTGGGCTTTCTCACAACAACCATGTTACTGATCCAAGGGGTAGGCTTCGTAACCTTGGCGATAACACTCATGGCCTCAAGTTCATTGATCTTACGCTTAAGCTCATCTTTAACTGGAATTGGTACACGTCGGGGGTTTTCTTGCACTGCTTTGGCATTTGGATCCATATCAATATGGTAGGTACCAGGTAGCTTTCCAAGACCAGAGAATACATCGTGGTATTCGTGCAGGACCTGTTCTTGATTAAGGGGTGGTGGATCACTGCTGGGGTTTACTTACATGAGAAACTCTTCATTGAAGTGAATAAGCTGCAAAGCTTCGGATGCTCTTCCAGATAGTAGTGACGTAGACGCATGCTCAACAATCTCGAAATGGACTTTCTTAGTTAAGCCGTTGACTGTGCAGTAGAGTTTCGTGCTGCCAACTGGGTGTATCACAGACTGATCATAGAGCTTGAGTTTGGTGTCAGATTGGTCAGGTATTGTGTTGGTAATTCTCTTGTAGTCTCTGAGCGTTAGGGTACTACACGAGGCTCCAGTGTCCACTTGAAACTTGGTTGGGACGGCCTTTTCTTCCTTGTTTGCTGACACAAGGACTGAAGCGACATACTGTTTCTTGTCCCTTTTGGGTGCATGGAGCGTGAAGATGCTCTCGTCGCTGCTTAGCTCATCAGGAGGCTGGTCTTGTTGCAACTGGTTTACCCGCTGGTGTTTCCCGGGCTTCTTTCCGTCAGGTTTAGACTTCTTGCCGTCTTGTCTAGAGGTGGACTGACAGACTTTGGCTTGGTGATTTTTCTTGTTGCATTTTGCGCACGTTTTGCCATAAGCATGGCAGTTTCCGGCTGCATGATTGTCACCACAATATTTGCACAGGCGCGTGTGACGTGAACTTCTTCGTGGGTTCTCGCGTGGACCGCGATTCTTCTCTTCGCGAGCGAAGTGAATAGTACCAGATTGCTCCATTTTGTGTCGCTGACTAGCTGCCATTTCGTTGGTTCGACAAATGTCAATAGCCTTTTGCAGGGTTAGCGTAGATTCTCGAAGAAGGCGTTCGCGGTGTCCATGGTCTCGTAAGCCAGTGACGATACGATCGCGGAGCATTTCGTCCTCAAACGTACCGAACTCACATGTAGCGGCGAGTTTGCGAAGCGCTGTCAAGAATTGATCGAAGCTTTCATCGGCTTTCTGGGAACGAGAGTTAAACACATAGCGTTCGTAGATCTTGTTTCGCTTCGGTATGAAATATTCGCTGAGCTTCGTAAGGATAACATCGGCGTCTTGTCTTTCACCAGCTGTCATGGGAAGATTTCTGCATACGTGGAGAATTCCTTTCCCATAATCGATAACAACGTGGCGGCGACAATTTTCTTATCCTTATCAGCCAGTTTCGTAGCGGTAGCATAATTCTTCCAACTATCTCTGAAGAACTCCCAGTTGCTTACTAAGTCACCCGTCATATCCATCTTGGACGGTGGAGGAATCAAGAATTGCGACATGTTTGCTTCGTTTACGCCTGGTTTCGGTAAGCGAGTCAAACTTCGACTGAAAAGCGAGCGTGCGTTGAACGAGGTCTTCACAGCCTACTTGAGCGATACCTTTAGTAGCTTTCGTTGGTTTTCAGCGCCTTTAATTCCGGCTTGAGCGTTGTACGGCTGAAAATCCCACTTCAAAACACCATGTTATGTTCTATGCGACTAACTCACTCGTGCACATGGTAAACAACAACTTTATTGGTGTCCCGGATGCAAGTCATGTGACATATGCATTACATAACACACTTAAGAGGGTGAAACATACACACTAAGACGTATGTGCCTGCCAAAGATTAACAATCTTCTGTATTTACATGTAAGGGATGTCAATATGGTTGTTTCTTACATTAGCCTTTCCAGACATTTACCAATCTCTGGTAAACACATGTCTCATGATAACGGAAATTGCTGGTACCTGCACCAGTCTTGGTACACATTACATAAATTTTGTCATCAGATGTTTTTATAAACAGAAGTAGTGGTAAGTAGTTGCTAAAACATCTTTCTAAAACAGAGAGCCAGCGTTAAATAATGCTGCTGTTACATATAACAATCATTGTCAACTTGTGGCAAGCTGCTTTTCACTGTTTGATGAACTACATGTAAATATTGGCCTCTCTTTTTCAGGTTCAAAGTCAAGTCAGAAAAGGGAAAAAGAAATTTGAAAAGCTCAAAGTTGATGTCATGCAAAAGATTGATCTTCTTTCAGCAAGTAGATGTAATTTACTTTCAAGTACACTAGCTGCATACCAGCAGGCATTGCTCAAATTTTGGGAAAACACTTCACGAACTATGACACAAGTGTCAGAACAGTTTAAGGGATTACCGACATATCAGTTTCAGATGTTAAAAAGTCTTAATCCTCTGCCACTTGAAACTGGCAATAAGGAAAAGGATGAAGAAGGAAAAGGGGCGAAGCCTGACAAAGAATCTAAAGAAGGTGAAAAGGAATCAACAAATGGCGACAAAGAAGGAGCTTCTAATGAAGATGACGATGATCAGTTGATCTTTTTGGATCATTCGCCACTGGAAGAGAAAAAATCAGATGCAGTGCCAAGCCAGGAAGCTGCTAAGAGTGGTGATGAATCACTCCTAGAAACAGATTTACTTGGGGATGATGAAGTGTCTCATGGAAATGTAAATAAAACTGACGAGCCAAGTGCTTTTATTGATTTACTTGGTGGCGATGATCTGTTGCTACCAAAAAACCAGTCAGGTAACTTCTATTACATGTACATTTTGCACTGTCTTTGTAATTGTTGTATAGCAAGGTAAAGGGAAATAGGCCATTTCCGAGTTGCCTTGTACCTCTCTTTTTTAGTGAGTCTTGGTACATAGCTTTTTCATACATGCATGAAAATGAGTTTTCATTCACATGCAGATAAAACTCATTTTCATATGAAAGGTTTTGCACGAGGCCTCGCTTTGAAAAACAGGCACAAAACAATTCGAAAATGGCCTATTCTGTCCATTTTCAGATTAAAAAAGCAGGTTACTCATTAGGTTTGGCCTGGCACTAACCTAAGCTCTGGCTTTGTAGATTTCCTGTGGTCTTTGTGCAGCTTTATATGGCAGCATAATTTATGATGCACAAAGGACTTCAGGTCTTGGTTACCAACCATACACCTGTACCTTTTATCTCAATCTACCGTATATGTACCAGCTACAGTTCTGGTCATCCTCTCCTCCTCAAACACAACGTTTATGTTGATTTGCAGAGTGGGGAGGGAGGGTTGGGTAGTAGGGTGTGAATGGGGACTCAGAAAATTCAGTGAACAGTGACTTCTTCCTTTCAACTACAATTGTAGTTTATCAGAGGGTCACATTTTGTCAACTGTCCAAGCGACTTTTGGACAAGCGAAGTATCTGCACAAATTGTACACCTACAATACTGTACCTTATACTTGCTTACAGCTGTATGTACATATATACAGTGGTTATATTAATAGTTTATGTATTATCATTCCTGTTTGATATTATTATGTTTCTGTTAATTTTAAATCAATAGTAATTCGGTCTTCAGACTGCAGTTATTGACGTTTTAATAAATGATGTTTACTATTATATTATTATTATTATGATCATCATCATCTTTTACACCAACATCAAGAGGGCAAGATTAGCAGATCTTTTGTAACAAAACTAGACTGCTAGCAGTCCTTTCCTATATAGTCGAGAGGGCGTGCAAAATAGCAGAGAGCGCGAGCTATCAGAGGTTTCAGCTCTTTTGCTCAGCTATTTTGCATGCTCTCTCAACTGTCCAGAAAGGGACTGCTAGCAGTCTACAACAAAACTGACTTGTTTCAGGCGACAGTTGCTCAGATTAACAATATGCTTGTTTTTGTTTTGGCTTTCAACTAACTTTCAGTTTATGGTGTTTTCCTGTACAGCTACAGATGATCTTCTTTCGTCCTTTGGGAGTCCTCCAAGCAGAAATGGTCATAGTTCACTTGTGCCACCCAGCTATGAAGAAGCTAGAAAAATTCCCCCAGCAGGTGTGAAACAAATTGATCCTTAGCTGTGAACCATTTCATCTAAAATTCCTGTGTTTTATCAACAGCACATTTTAATGAAGCATTTGTTCGACTTTCTTAATATCTCCATATACAATTGAAAAAGAAGCAAACACTTCTAAGGAAAACTGACGCAGGATGACTTTTCTTAACATTTTGTCAGACTTTCATTTTGTCTGAATCTCAAAATTGAAAAGAAACAACTTTTAGTTGTTAACAATAAGGGACTTTTCCATCAGCACACAGATCCCAAGAAAAAGCAACCTTGTAACCAACTTAGTTCAGCGTTGCCTCTACTTGTAGTTACGATGTCAACCAAAACAGTTGCGGCTTAGATTGCTGTAAAGACATCCAGCACAGAGATAATAGCGACCTTTAGATCGGACTATAAATATGAGATTGAGTATGCGTACAACTTTTGGATTTCAAACCAGTGACATTTCCAGAGCTCTCACTCTTTCATGTTGTTTACCAGTAGAGAAGGTAGCTCCAGGAGTAAGATTGTTACAAGATAATGTACTACGAATTTCAGTTAAGTAAGGCACGAGAGAAATTTGGTCACAAAGGTTTAATGTTCAAGTTACCATGTTGTCAAGGGCAACTTGCTCCATTTCCAAGGGAGACTGCATGAATCGATCATGTCTGACAATTTCTCACGCACTTTATCGCTGAATGACGTAGTGTCTCTTGGAAATGGAGCAAGTTGCCCTTGACAACACGGTAACTTGAATGTTCAAACTATATGACCAAACTTCTCTCGTGCCTTACTCAACTGAAAATCGTAGTATTGCCTGCAAACTGGAATTGTACTCAATTGTACTGCGTTGTACTCAAACTCGTACTCGTGCTCAAATCTTAAGTTTCCTAATGTTTGATACTTCTCTTCCGTTGGCTTAGGTGGTGAAAATCCTCCGTCAATGACAGCTGATGACTTGCTGTTTGGGTCCCCCACCAGGGAGGACAAGGGAACAGAAAACAAGTCAGATATAGATATCTTGAATGAGATTCTTGGCACTGGCGGTGCTGCTGGTGGACCAAACACAGCAGAGAACGACAACAGCTTCAGTAAGACATGGAAAGACATGTTTGGAGATGAGCCACTGGAATCAGCCCAACCCACCCAGGAGCCTAGCCAGTCATGGTCCCAAGGTGGCACCAATTTTATGATGCCATCAGACCTCCTCAACAGTATGGCCAAGTTTGACCCGTTTGATGAGGTACCCAAAGATGCTCCTCCACAGGCAGGGATGGGCCGGGGTCTGACAGCATTGGGTGGTCTTCTAAACCGGCCTCAGCTTCCTGGGAGCCAACGGCAAGGTAATCAGGCACCTTCAGAAGCTAGGAATGCACAGTCACTCCCTGGAAAGACAACGGAGAAAGGGAAAGGGAAAAAGGGATCAGACATGTCCGCCTGGTTCAACCTGTTCTCTGACTTAGATCCTTTGGCTAATCCTGATGCCATCGACAAACAGAACAAGAGGAGTGAAGAGGATAGGCAGTGCTGAGTGAGAATGTAATTTAAAGAATTTAGGTGTAACTAGAAGGAGACAAAATTGTCAAATTTAATTTTTAATGGATGATGAAAGGAATTAACAGTCCCACGTACTACTTCCGAGTATGTGTAGCTTTCATTTGAATGGTTACATGGTAAGAATTTAAATTCACAGACTTAAAAGTTGAAGGCAACTTAAACAGCTTACCAGAATGAACGACAGCAAAGTACTGCTCAGTACCTTTCATTTGAACAGTCACACTTTAGGATTTCATCCACAGACTCAAAAGTTAGAACCACCTTGTACAGCATAATAAACAGCACCACAGGAAAATACTGCTAGGTAGCTTTCATTTGAATGGTTATTTGGTAAGAATTTATCCACAGTGTAAAGAAAATAATCCCTTTGCAGCACTAAAAAACAAAACCTCAGGAAAGTACCGCCTAGTAGCGTTCATCTGAATAGTTACATTAAGTGATTTTATCCACAAACTGAAAAGTTCAACTCACCTTGTACAGCACAATAAAGAGTACTGCAGGACGTAGTGCATAGTAGCTTTCATTTGGTGTGATTGTATCCACAGGCTCGAAAGTTGCAACCAAATTTAATTTGCATTTGTTGGCTCTGTGAGTGGAAGGGTATAATTATTGGTGGAGAATTTCTCCTGAATTTATTTATCTTGGACAGTTTTAAAACCTATTTGTAAACTTAAATTTGTGAAAGAAATGTAAGGCTCGGCTTCTTTATACATTTTATTGGTGCAAACCAGCATTAAAAAATGCTGCAAAGTCGAAACTTGTAACATGTATAAAAACAAAACAGAAAATGTAATGATATTAGTACACATAAAACAAGTTGTAAATCGGTATCAAAGTTATTTCAAGTTACGTTACTTAGGGTCATAAATTATTGTGTAATTCGTGCATGTTTCCATGGTGTTTATTGCCAATTATTCAGGACATATCTGTATGCTTCTCCCTGAAAATTTTGACGGGAATAACTCATGTCTAATAGTTTCCCTTGCAATTTGTCGTTCTTAAAGCTACAATACTGTTATTCGATTTAAGAACAAATTTCAGCGGGCATCTAGCAGCCGATAGGCTTACAGAAACAAATAGAAAGCAATCTAGTCAAGTAAATTGAACCGAAGGTTCTTGTAAAACGGGACCAAATCTATCGCATTTGCAGATATCGATATAGAAACGCCGAGCCAGTTTGGCAGTCAGGGTAGGTTGTACATTACTGTTAGCAATATCTTTCAAGAAAATATTTTGTTTTAAGCAGAAAGGTGGGCAGGAAAGGTTGTTCTTTGGTTTGGACTATTTTGTGTACTTTTCTTTTGGCTGAGCTAAAGGGCGCACCATTTGATTTTTGAGGGAGTAGGTTGGGGAATTTTTACCTGAGCGTTTTTTTTTTTTGGTGACTAGAAGCTTTCTACTTGTGTGAATTTTGTTTTAACTAGTTTGCAGGATATTTCTTTCCTTTCTTTCGCAGGAAGTTTTTTCGTGTTCGCCCAACCCCCCTCCCCTCAAAAGTAAAATGTTTTGGTGTCCCTAAAGGTAAACAATTATATTGCGACTTGAATAAATAGAAGTCCACAGTTTGAATAAACAAGTACATAACAGTTAAAAAAAGGTATCTGTTGAATGTCCTTTATGGAGGAGTTGTGGGTATACACTATACAGTCGAAGCTCTCGTACGCGACCACCTCGGGAATTCAGAAAAGTGGTCGCAACAAGGGCTGGTCACTTACGAGAATGGGCTCTTGTAAGCGACCACATGATGAAACAATAGAGAGTGGTCGCTTACAAGAGCTTTGAGCGCAGCGTAAAGTTTGGCATATGTTATAGTTTAATAGTATTACTATTGAATAGTTTTTTATTGCCTATCACATAAGAGGTCCGCCTAGGTACAAGTCAAAGAACCACTGGTACTTGTGTTATGTATTACTCTAAATTTGAACAAGAACCGAGTGCCAAAAGTGTTGACCGAGTGGTCGCTTACGAGAACTTAAAGGAAAAAGCCCGTTGGTAATTCACGAAAGTGGTCGCGGTCGCTTACGGGAGCGGTCGCTTACGAGAGCTTTTCATTACAGAGTTTAAGTGACAAGTCAAACGGGGTGTCACAATGCTGGTCGTAATAGAGCTGGTCGCTTACGAGAGTGGTCGCAAGGAGAGCTTTGACTGTATTATGGTTACGACGTTTTTGGGTTTCTAACAGCACTTCCTGTGGAGTTTGTGGGCTCATTTCATATATCTGGTCTCATAATAACCAAATACCCTTGTATAAAGAGCTTCTCTTATTTTGGAAAAGTTTACGTTCTGCCGTATCACCGTATTAATATTGAACGTTACTATAAATCTAATAGCGTTCTATCATAAATGCTGCAATCTGATTGGCTATCCAACTCGCTATCTATTCCGTGATAGATAGTGAGTAGCGAAAAGGTGAGTGGCAGGCGCAGTCTTATACTTCAAAATAACAATGCAATTAAGTAAAACTTTTCACTTTTGTGGTATATGAATCGAGATTTATACTAAAACAATTAGATTATTCGCTCGAGATTTCTATGCGTGATAGTTGATTCGGCCTTGCCTTCGGCCTCATCAACTATCACGCGATAGAAATCTCGAGCTCATAATCTAATTGTTAAATAATACCCCTTTCGTTTTAATGAGTTTAAAGGAAAAAAAAAACTTGTTAAACCGCATCTTATGGTGATTGGGTGGGTCGACTTCTCAAATTTTGGATTTATCAACTTAGTTGATAAGGTAAATTGGCCACCGTGAAGAGATTGAAAGCTGACATTTCGAGCGTTAGCCCTTCGTCAGAGCGAATCAAGGAATTGTGGGTTGCACTTGGTTTATATAGGGAGTGGTGGAGGTACGCTATTGGTAATGAAAAGCAGTTCAATGTCAAAACTAGTTCGGCTAAGCTACTCCAAAATGACAACGAAACAGGAAGAATCTTTTCACAACCCCCATTGGTTTCATTCAAACGCGACAAAAACGTAGGAAACTTTCTAGTTAGAAGTGTACTTAAATCTGATGATCAACCAGGTACTTTTAAATGCGCGCGCAAACGATGCAACACTTGTCCTTTCATTCACGATGCGGACAAAATAACGGGACCCAAGCGATCGATTAAAATCACTGATCGTTTTACATGCACCTCTGCGAATGTTATCTATTGCATAACATACACTTTATGCAAAAAGATATATATTGGTGAAACAGGGAGGAGATTAGGGGACCGCTTCCGCGAACACCTACGAGACGTTGAAAGAAATGACAAGGACGCATCCAAACCAGTCGCCCGACATTTCAATCTCCCTAACCACTCTAGTCAACACATGACGATCTGTGGCCTTTCTCTACACCAGGGCAACACGGAAAGCCGTAAAAACCTACAACAAAAATTCATTTTTCAAATCGGCACACTTAATCCCCACGGTATCAACGAACGCTTTTCATTCAGCTAATTTATTCTTGTTTCTCACGTTGCCATGTTCCTACCAATAGCGTAGCTCCACCACTCCCTATATAAACCAAGTGCAACCCACAATTCCTTGATTCGCTCTGACGAAGGGCTAACGCTCGAAACGTCAGCTTTCAATCTCTTCACGGTGGCCAATTTACCTTATCAACTAAGTTGATAAATCCAAAATTTTGTGTTTCACGTCCCCACCGACGCAGCACCACAGTTTCTTTAGAAACTAACCCCCTTGCGACTTCTCAAATGCCTCTCTCGTTTCGAAATAGCACTATTGATAGCATGGAGCAGATTATGGCGACTACAACGAAACCATCATTACCGAAAATAGACCGTGTTAGATTTTATGATCCGTTACAGTGACCATAATCCCTACAATTGTAGCCTCCAACGCAGATCAGAGGTCCTTTCAAAAGGGCTCGTCACAGAATCTGCGTTGGAGGATACATAATCCCGGGCATAAGACCGGAAGTTGCTGACATCAGTTCTCGAATCATCCCACGTCCTAAATAGTTTCCTTAATAAATTCCAGCTAACTGATTTCATCCATATAGACAAAGTAGAGGCTTGTGTCTTGTGTCTCATATCCTTGAGAAACAGCCAGCAGGATGTATTTAACCCTTTTACCCTAGACGAAAGAGATCGCGTGACGAAACTATACCTCGTGACGCAACCGTTCCCACACCGCGTCGAAGCCGGATAGTATGCAAACGAGCATTTCTGATAGCACCCCAAGGCCCTCTTTTCTCCGCGCAGCGAGCGCGCCTCTCGAATTTCCACGCGGTGCCAATGCGTGTGCGAGTGTTTCGCTTCTTGCTCCACTACGTTTGAGAGAATTTAGAGAATGATCATAGGCTATATAGGCTCTAAACAGGCTCCATAGTGATGAAAAAGGCGCAACTGAAACTTGATTCAAAGTCTAAGGGTAGCTTTGAGAGCAGCCATTGGCTATGTCTAACAATTAACGGCTAGGGAAGTTTAATAGTGCTATAGCAGAAAGTATCACTGGTGCAACGCTTCGCGCCTCAATGTTCAGCTGAACTAATCCAGATAGATCACGTTGAGGTCATCAAAAACTCTTGTATTAAATCGATGCCATTTACACGTCAAATGTTTTAAAAATGACTTACCTATCAGTTTTTTTTAATTAGTGCACCAGTTGCATGTTCTCGGAAATGTTCGGATATCTGCAAAAATGAAATGCAAACTTCGGTTATCTTCGCAAGATGCTCGAACGATTTTCGGTTTTCTTCGGAATTCGTGGAATTTGTGGAAAGTGCGTTGAACAAATAATATTCCTTAAAAAATTTCTGTAAGCCTTGAAATTGTTGGAAACTGTCAAAGTCCGTGGCACTCATTTGGAAATCTTTGGATAATTTTTAAATTTTTGAGGGTGACTCAAATAAATTATTTGAGTGATAAGAATGTGTTACTCGCTTGATGGATAGTATGTTAATTTGAGCGGAAGCCTTCTTTTGAGATATTGTTCGCACTTCTAGAAAGTGAAATCCATTTCTTAATGCCCTTGAAATACCTTCCCAATAACCGGATGTTCGTTATATCATTACGTTGTACCATCTAATCACAGGCGTGACGATCCAGTATAGAACGGGGAACAGAGGGCACGATCCATACATGGTTTTGCAATAACTACGCTCATAATATTTCTCTCTCATTCCGCTCTGATTTCCGTATTTCGGCATTTCACCTTTCGCGTTTACCAGTTCTTCGTCCTCTAGTGCACTTGACTACTGCCTGATCACTTTATTTTTGTTTGCCAGTGTGATATCGATTACAATTGACCTACAGAATTTTAACCCTTTCACTCCCAGAGTCATGTCAGTTATGGAGACATTGAGGTGATTCTAACTTCCGAGTCTGTGGAGGGCATCCTATGGTGTGACATTCAAATGAAACCTTGACAGCAGAGCTTTCACATGGTACTATTTATATTTAAGTATTTTACGAAATGAAATTTGAGATTTGTCTTGAATTTTGTTTTTAGACACCCTTGGGAATAAAAGGGTTAAAATATCAGTCGTTTTGTAACTCTAACACCCCGTGGGCGTACAGGTGTGGGCTAAAAGGCGCTTGAGACAAGGTAAGCCGAAACCAGAATACCTCTAAATCTTGCACATGTCCCTCTTAAATGTTGAAACAAGTCGTTACTTTTAGTTTGGCTTTGGGAAGTGTTCCTGGTGAAAACCTTCGAGAGAAACTGTTTTCTTTTGTCAGAACACTCGTAATATGCTCCTTAAAACGTCCTTTTACTTGCATAACTCGTCACTAATATTTTTACATGCTATCGGCTCTATTTTGGTCAATTTCGCCATTCCCTTCCCGTATTATAATTCCCAAAGAAGACTAAATCTAAAAAAAAAAAAAGAAATAGGCCTGATTGCAGAACTTAGCTATTTAGACAATGTTTTGAGGCATACAATTCGTCACTTTCAAGAGAGCGAACGCATAAAAAACTGACGTCAAGTTTAATTAGGGATGACCGCGCATCACATGCAGGCCCAAGAAAGGAAGTCAAACTGGTTCAAAGCATACAAAAGCATTTTACCTTTAATCCCACGCTTTTCCTGGAAGAAACGGATGTCTTTACAAAAGTATATAAATGGAGAGAATTTCTGTCAGGGTATATTGTTGAAGGACTTGAAGCACACTGAGTGGAAGAAGAAGTTGGATTTGCAGACCAAACCTCAGGAGTTCAGAACAAGATGCAGAAGACAGGGATACTTTGCAATGCCATACTAGTTATTTTCCTCGCCAATATGGCTGTCAGTATGGCCATCAAACGAGAAGGTAAGACTGTCATATGCGTTTACACTCTTTAGTAACTGTAAATTAGGCAGAGCTGGAGTCTAATTCAGTGCAAGGTCTTGTTATAGGAGTGGCCTGCAACAGGCTTATTGATGCCGGCGCTTTGCTTCGATATCTGTCTTGGAAGGAATGCTAGTCCATCGCAGGTTTAATTTGCCAGGCTAGCATTCTGTACCCAGCTCAGTGTAAATTTTAGGCGGAATCTAATGCAAACTAGCGAATACAATATCTTTTGTTCAATTCCGTTAGATTTTGACGTTGAAACAAGTCTTAATTTAGATATATGTTTCTTACTGGAGATTTAGCGACCCATTAGTTTAGAGATGTAGGCGCCTTTTTCCCGTTTCAAATTTAGCGACGAGTACTTGAATTAGCTAGATTTGCCGTTGTGAAGAAATAACATCATCGCTAACAATAGTTACCTTAATAAGTCTGACGTAAACCTCTCTAATTAAGATGCGATTTACTTTTTCTCGCATAAACTGCCCCGAAATGAAACATAGATTCGTAGCAGAGACACAGACTCCGACTAACGAGTTTGCGGTGTTCAAAGCCCATATCGGCGTCGTTGGCGATAGAAGCCTCCCCGCCTTCATGCACTCGTGATCTGTTTCAAACTCTCTTGCTTGGTTCAAACTGATTTCTTTTCTGTTTTCAGCCAAACACGCAAATAAGCCTGTTATCCAAAGCTTTGGCCTTGGGGAAAACAGCATCGCGTACATCGGTAGCAATATAAACTTGACTTGCAAAATGGAAAACACCGAAGTAGGAATTTTCCTTAACTCTGGCGTCCCAGTACAGGAGGGAGGACGATTTAGGTACATATTTGAAGAGTTTGGGGACGGTGGGCTCTTGGGTATTCTTGAAATCATAAACGTCGCTAAGGAAGATGAAGGAATTTACACTTGTTATGCGTACAACGCTGGAAGATTGGCCTTGAAGGCATTTACGCTTAGAACAGGTTTGTACTGTCTGTACTCTCTGACTGCTTAACAGACAACGCGTTAGTTAACTAATGTGTACATATAGATTAGATCTTGCATGAAAATTAAAAAATCATCCATTTATGTATGTTTTTATTTTTTGTTCGTTCTTTCTTTCTTTCAAGCCCTCGTTTGTTCTTTCTTACGTCTTTCATTCAGACAGTCAGTAAGTGAGTCAGTTCACTCCGTCCGACAGTCAGTCGTCAGTCAATGGAGACATCGCAGTCAATTAGCGAGTCAGTTGGCACATCATTGGGTTGGATTCATCACTCCATTTATCCATTCATCCATCCAAACATCGCGCATGCATGCATGCATGCATGCATCCATCCATCCATCCATCCATCCATCCATCCATCTATTCATTCATTCATTTGATCGTTGGTTCGTTCGGTCGTTTGGTCGTTCGCTCATTCATTTATAAGTCATTCATTCATTCATTCATTCATTCATTCATTCATTCATTCATTCATTCATTCATTCATTCATTCATTCATTCATTCATTCATTCATTCATTCATTCATTCATTCATTCATTCATTCATTCATTCATTCATGCATTCATTCATGCATTCATTCATTCATTCATTCATTCATTCAGTCATTCAGTCAGTCAGTCAGTCAGTCAGTCAGTCAGTCAGTCAGTCGGTCAGTCAGTCTGTCTGTCTGTCTGTCTGTCAGTCAGTCAGTCAGCCAGCCAATGAGTCAGTCAGTCAGCCAGTCAGTCAGTCAGTCTGTCTTCTATACAGAAGGAAGTGGTTCGCTGGGTGCTGCGTTTACCTTTAATTTTTGACATTCATCTCGACTTCTAGAGTCTGGGTCCTCGTACCCAGGCGCCAACGGCTTAAAAGGCAAGACTGTTCAGGGGACTAGAATGTCTAGATCCGAGGAATCGTCGTACCCCATCCGAACCTCTTGACTTGTTCGGTATTCTTAGCTTACAGGCGGAATCTGCGAAGAACGTCCAATTGTTAACAGTAATTCTAGACCCTTCAACACCCATGTAGTCACGTTTTGAGTAAGGGCATAAACAGGGAATCAAGGTGAAATGAAGCTTTAATTGAAGGTTTAAATTTGTTGTGAGAGCCCTTGTGTTGAACCACTCGGGCTTATTACCATATATTGTGTGCATTGGTTAAGTGCACCGAGCATCCGATATCCCGGAAGAGGATGACATACAAGTGAAGAGGGCTGGGGACTTGTCGGGCTGAATTTACAACAAAATCATAGAATCAGGGAAGCAACCACACTAATCAATCAAGACAAACCGACTTTGCGCTCCCCAAATTTAACACCGTTGCCTATTGCAAGCACTAGTTAAGATACCTTGGTCCTAAACTGTGGAGTAAACTCTCCAGTAAGGAGAGACTTGCGAGCTACCTTAAGGCTTTTAAGTCACAAATAAGAAGGCGTGGTCTATCGAGCCTTCTAGAAGACGGATGCATGGGCTGCCATCTATGCAATTCTTAGTTTCTGTAAATATAAATTGATTACTTTAAATTAGTTTTTTATGTATGTAGTCCTGTAGTTATTTTATGTGTATGTATCACAGTTAATTTTACATTTTTGATTGTTATTATAGTTATCTTATAGTTACCTTTAACTGTTAGTTAGGTGTCCCCTATTAGCATGGGGATTCCCCCCTGCTAGACACTTTAGACACGTTAATAAAGTTTCTATTCTATTCTAATCAGACCTGCTGGGAAGAGCTCGACGATCTTTAAACTCGCTCAGAAGTCTTTTTTTTTTTCGCTAATTGTGTGATTTTTTTCAATTTGTAGGGTCCACCATGAGTACATTAAAGAGGAAAGAAGACCAACCAGTGTAAAGCAAGATGAAATTTCTTCCCTGTTGCTTTTAAATTTAGCTATTTTCCTATAAAATAAAATTGACCCAGAAAGTCATTCAGACTTTGTTCTTTTCTTTTCTTTTTTTTCTTCAGTCTTTCTTCGATTATTTGCTATGATGAAGGGCTGATACTCGAAACGTCAGCTTTCAATCTCTTTACGGTGGCCAATTTACCTTATCAACTCAGTTGATAAATCCAGAGTTTTGTGTTCACTTCCTCACCGACGCAGCACCACAGTTTCTTTAGAAACTAACCCCCTTGTTTGTACTTTCAGTACCTTGTTTAAACACACTGCATAGTACATATTTTAGAATCTGAATGCAGTGGAACCAAGAACCTCTTTTGAGTGGAACCCGATGCAACGAAGTACCAAGGGACTAGCGAAAAACAGGTGTTCTTTTTAAGCGAAACCCCGTCATAACGAATTTATGGGAAAACGACCAAAATTAGACCAAAATCTTCGTTGGTTTGGCTAATAGTTGTTTTGCCGTATGTCAGTTGAACAGTGTTGTGTTGTACCACCCATAGTCTCCTACGCAGCCGTTCTTAGGGTCGTCACGCAACGCTCAGTCCTCGTAGGAACCACAAGGAGTGTTGCGTGACGACCCTAAGAACGGCTGCGTAGGAAACTGCACCACCTAGTACTCGGTGTAATCAGTGCAGTAACTATCCAGATTTAAACAGTTAAGCTTAAATACAACTAGTGATTGAGAGAGCATGCGTGGGGTCAGTGTGCGGTGGCACGATTTGTGAGGAGCGTAGTTTCCGTCCCTTTTACTCCAATTTTTGGGAAAATTATGCCGCCTTGACATAGTAATTCAACGTTTAAACACTTGCTGAACTATTAAATGCAGAACTTAGGAGGAAAACATAAACGAGGAGCTCGAGGATCATTGGAAGAAGAACTATCGACACCTAAAAGGGTCAACATGGCGGATAGTCAGGAAGAAGAGGCCGCGGAGTTAGTGGAAACGACAAATGAAGAAGCAGTGAATGTCGAAGGTGAGCCCAGCAATGCAGAACTAAGAGAGATGTTGATAGACATTCAAATCAATATTGCAGCTATCCTGCGCGAAAACAAATCGATGAGAAGTGAAATGGCCGATCTCAAACGCACAATCCAACAACAAAAAGATGATATAACTGCGCTGAAAACATCTCTAGAGCAAACAAAGAAGCAGTACAACGAGGCAGAACGTGAGCTGGCGGCTGCAAGGAAAAAATTCAAGAGCAGGAAGAAGAAATCGGCGAATTGTACGATCTTCAGGACAAATTAGAACAGTACACGAGGAAAAACTCACTTGAAATACACGGGGTACCAGAGAGCGCTTACTCCGAGACGGAAGACGTAGTGCTAAAATTAGCGGAGGCCCTGGATGTATCGGTTGAAGCAAAGGATATCGAAATATGTCACAAGCTGAATAGGAAGGGTAACAAACGAATTATTGTAAAGTTCATAAGCCACAAGGTCAAAACAAATCTGTATAGGGCTAGGGCTAAGCTGAAAAATGTAAGAGTTTCTAACATCTTCCCTCATTGTTCGTCGTCAACTCTCGTGCAAGCCGACAGGATCTTCTTAAACGAGAACCTTACCTCGTATAGGAAAAAAATCATGAGTCGGGCAAACGAGATGCGGAGAAATGACGAATTATTGAGTGCCTGGTCAATGGATGGATCAATATATGTCAAGACCTCTCCGCAGGGTAAGCCGGTCAGAATTAATGAGCTGGAAGACTTAGATTATCTTTAAAAAGTCAAATTGTTTGGGCAAGGAGGACAAAAACTGAAACTTACATTTGGGACAGGAACAAAAAACGCAAAGCTCGAAGAAGAAGAAGGGAAACGCTCATAAATTGCTTTAATTTACGTTTTGTATAATTTTGAGTGTTTTGTTTGTTTTGTTTTTTAATTTGCATATTTTGTTTGATTCTGTAATGCAGGAGAAAGCTAAATACGATATACTCTCTCTAAACGTAAGGGGAATAAGAGATCAAGCCAAACGGAGGAGCATTTTTCTATATCTCAAGGATCATGACTCAAAAATTTATTTCTTACAAGAAACTTACTCTCAACCAGAAGATGAAATTATTTGGAAAAACGAATGGGGAGGTGAAATATTTTTCTCTCACGGAACCAAGCATAGTAAAGGTGTTTGCATTCTTTTACACCCTACGGTACAAAATAAGAGCGATTACTCATTCAGTGATAAGGCTGGAAGAATTGTGCTAATTACTTGTGTTCTGAATTCCCTAAAATTATCACTGGTGAATATTTATGCACCAAATAACCAAAGTGAACAATTAGAATTTTTACAAAACTTAAACAATTGCCTAATTGACAAGTCAGAAATTTCCACGCTTATTGTAGGAGGTGACTGGAACTGCACCCTATCAAAGATAGATAAAATTGGTGGCACAATCTGGAAACCAACGAATTATCGAAACCTGATATTGACAACTATGGACGCTTTTGATCTTGTAGATATTCAAAGACTACGCCACCCGAGGCTACGAAAATACTCATATGAATCAAAATCGTTAAAACTGAAATCCAGAATAGACTTTTTCCTGGTTGCCAAAAATCTGACACAATATGTCAAGAAAAGTGAAATTTATCCTTCTATAGCACCGGATCATCGAGCAATTTACATTTCTTTGTCTTGGACAAACGGAAAGTCAAGAGGACCCGGACTCTGGAAATTCAACAACACTTTACTGAAGGATGAACATTATGTGACCAAAATCCGAGAAACGTACTCCCGCACACGCGCTTTTTACTCCGATTTGGAAGACGCACGCTTTCTTTGGGAAATGTTAAAAATGGAAATCAGAGCGGCAACCATCGCTTATAGTAAAAAGAAAGCTAAAGCGACCACTAATAGAGAATTGGAAATCACGAGACAGCTTGAAATTTTGGACCGCAATATTTGCGACAACTTTAACTCTCCCGACATCGCGCGCATCCTAAAGCAATATGAAGATCTCAAAACGGAACTTCAATCTATTTACTAGGAGAAAGGAAGGGCGGCTATTTTTAGATCGAAATGTCGCTGGGTCGAAAAAGGCGAACGTCCAACAAAATACTTTTTCAATCTTGAGAAAAGAAACTACAACAGGAAGACCATCAGTGAACTTCGAATAGAGGGTGAAACAACAACAAACAACGAGAGTCAGATCTTAGAAGCTATCGAAAAGTATTATAACGAATTGTACTCATCAGTAAATAATCCGCAGGAAAATGATGTTGATGAATTCATCGAATATTTAAAAATTCCAAAGCTGGCAGATGCAGACAGAGATAGAATGGAAGGTCCATTATCTTATGAAGAATGCAAAAAAGCTTTAGACACTTTTCAAAACAACAAAGCTCCAGGAGAAGATGGGTTCACGGTTGAATTTTATACGTTTTTTTTCGATCTGCTAGGCCACGACCTTGTTGCTAGTTTCAATGCAGCCTACGATGCAAATGAACTCGCCATTTCACAACGAAGAGGAGTTATTACTCTAATTCCCAAAGAAGACGGCTCGCTACTGGAACTATCAAACTGGAGACCTGTAACACTGCTTAATGTTGATTGCAAGATAGCAACTAAGGTAATAGCAAAGAGAATGGAGCCATTATTACCAAATCTAGTGGACACTGATCAAACCGGTTTTATTAAAGGAAGATATATTGGGGAAAATATTAGGTTAATAATTGACATAATGGAACATACGAAGTCGGAAAGCATACCTGGCATTCTAGGAACAAGTATTAAACGATGGATCAGCACATTCTACACAAACATTGAGAGCGCGGCGATAAACAATGGTTTCATGACCAACTGGTTTAGACCGTCGAGAGGAGTGCGACAGGGGTGTCCCCTTTCTCCATACTTATTTGTGATCTCGACGGAGGTATTGTCCAGCAAAATCAGACAAGAGCCAAGTATAACAGGAATCAAAATATTCGGGCATGATATCAAATTGAACCAATTTGCGGACGACACGAACCTTTTTTGTGCAGATCTGACCTCTGTTGAAAATGCTTTGAAAACGGTGGAGGATTTTGGGAGGCTAGCGGGTCTCAAGTTAAACATAAAGAAATCGAAAGCAATTTGGTTGGGAAAATGGGAAAAAAACAAAAGCTATCCTTTACAACTAAAATGGTTGCATAGTCCGGTACGCCTCTTAGGAATCCATGTCTCTTATGATGAGAAGGGGAACAATGAACTGAATTTCAACCTGAAAATACGAAAACTTCAAACAAACCTTGATATGTGGAGATCAAGAGACCTCACACTATTTGGGAAGGTACTGCTAATTAAATCCTTGGGATTGTCACAACTAATTTATTCGGCCTCAATTCTTAATGTTCCCGAAGAAGTCGCACGCACAGTGAAAACAAAGCCTTTTAGTTTCTTATGGAAAAACAAAAGGGATAAAATTAAACGAACCGGGCTTTACCAGGATCTTGAAAGAGGGGGAATACGTATGGTAGACATCGACATAATGTTTAAGGCTCTAAAATTAGCCTGGATTCCGAGATTATTGATCCCAGGAAACCAAAGTTGGAAAACGGTTCCTGATTATTACCTAAGAAAATTCGGAGGTTTGAACTTCTTACTGAGGTGTAACTACGATGCGAAATATATAAAATCAATTCCATTGTTTTACCGAAATATTCTAGTATATTTCAATGAACTAAAAACTCTCTATGACTTTGATCAAGCACAGGATATAATTTTATTCAACAACAAAGAAATACTTGTTGACAGTAAAACCGTTTTTATCAGGGAATGGTTCAAAAAAGGTATCCTGTCCATACAAGATCTCTTGGACAATACCGGTCAACCAATGTCCTACCAAGAATTTACGAATAAGTACTTCTGCAAAACCAATTTTCTCCAATATTATCAAGTTATTAGCGCTATGCCGAAGCATTTATTAGCAAAATCAACGAAGCCAATTAATAAAGAGTTATATTCTGATAGTAACTTTAGTCTACAACTGAATGAATCGATAAGTCTAGATTTGAATAAAATCAAAACTAGCGACTTCTATAGGTTATTATGCACAAAGACCCACACAACAGTTCATTCTGGGCCAAGGAGGTGGAGCAAGGATCTTTCCTTGGATGAAGATACGTGGGAAAAAATATTTACCTCCCTAAAAACCATCTGTAGAGAGACCAAACTAAAGGAATTTCAATATAAATTAATTCACCGAATTGTAGTCACCAAAAAGGAACTTTACCGATATGGAATTAAGGAAGATGATGAATGCATATATTGCGGTGAAAAGGACTCTATTGACCATACTTTTAGAGATTGTCATTTCGTCAAGATTTTCATTCAACAGGTTATCAACTGGTTTAATATAGAAAATAAGATCAAATTCAGTCCATCTAGTGAAGAAAGACTGTTCGGTATCATTTCGGACTTACACGAAAAGGTACTAGTAAAGAAATTCAATTATACCATGTTATTTATGAGGTACTACATTTACACCAACAAACTACACAACAAAGCAATTCTGCTCCAAGACTTCGTTGATAAAATGATAATTAAATACAGAATCGAAAATGCCATAAAGTAGACATGAAAAATGACTCCTCTGACTCTAGTTAAGTTGATCAATTGAACTTATCCCCTCTTACGTAATTTCTTTATCTCGTTTTTCTTTTGTTTGTTTGTTTGTTTGTTTGTTTTGTTGTGTGAGGGGTGGGTTGTTGGGTGGGGAGGTTGTAATGTAAGAGTTTGTATGTAATATGTTTGTATGTAATATCAGTGAATGAATAAATAAAGAATTAAGGGAAAAAAAAAAAACTAGTGATTGAGGTTCTGTATGCATTTCTCTTGACCTATAACGATTTCAGTTTCAGTTGCTTGATAAGTTGTTCGTTATATTGGGGTAAATTTTGAGTTTGGGCATCTGAGTTGTCGTTTGTTACATCGGGGATTTCGTTACACCGGGGTCCTGTACCATCTGTAACTCTAGCCGCCAGGCTGAGCTGATATCGTTCGTCATAGCGGGGACTTCATGATCACTTCATTATACCGGTGTTGCACTTCACCTAAAGGTGTAAAGGGGTAAGGGGTACCCCATTTACTTTACCCACTGACTTGGGGAGGACCGGGAGAGACAAGAAGGAAGCCATAATTTATAGCCGCTTTTAGTAATACGTGCATAGCGGCTATCTTTGAACATCCATCTTTTGACAGCGTCTTTCGACACGACAGAATTGAGAACAAAACTGAAAATCGTGGCACTGGCCAAGATTAATATGTGTCATCTTGAACAATGACAGTCTACCGAGAAAAGACAAATGAGCTGCTTTTTGGCGTGGTTAAATAATTTTCTGCAAGATTTTGGTCCACTCCCCAGCACACACACAAAAAAAAACTTCAAAAGTCGAGTGGATTAAAGAAAAAAAAAGGAAAAATGGTTTACAATCAACGGCACCCCTTTCACCTGAGATAGAACGCGTGTTCTTATTGGCCCCTGGTAGATACCCTGAACTCGCGAAAATTTTAAGTATGCAAATTTGGACAAACCTTTTCCGGTTGAGTTCCAAATTTGGAAAGCGATTGCACACTTCCGCTCACGAGCGGCGGCGGCAAAAATGAGATCATTCTGCGTCACTTTCAGTTTCTAGCGACTTTTCCAGGAATCGTTGTGTGTAAGTCAAGTGCGTTGGTTTCTTGTTACCTCACCGTCATTCATTAACGAAAGGAAAGTTTGAAGTCAGGCCTTTTTCGACTCAAGAGAAGCTTCGATAAAAGCGAATTGTTCGCTGTTTTGATAATCTTAGGACTTGATCTCAGCCGGGTCTCTGTCATCGAAGCCGCAAAGGCACGTCCCGAAATCTAGCGTGTTTTCTCAAGAAATCAGAGCTAATGGTTCTCAAGGAATTCCTGACTTTTAACGCTTTCTTCCTGGTGCTAGTCGTTGCTGGATCGAAGCACCTGAATTTTCCACCAACATGTCATTTTCAAACGGTTTCTTGTCCCTGTATGGAGAAGCGCGGAGTGCAATTGAACGTAACAACCTATATCAAATGGTGCGCTAAAAATCTGAATGAAGAGGTCAAATCTGTTTGCAGCGGGAGGGCCGCCTTGGAGAAATGTAAAAAAGGTAAGTTTATTATGTTGCAAGTCTATTACTCACATATTTGACTAGTTCTTTCTGTGGTAAAAGTTTGGCTTGGGGGCGATTTATTTGGGATTATGCAATGCTAATGTACTGAGCTTTTGACGTTGTTTACATTAGCTCAAGGTTAATTGCGCGAAACGAGGAAATATTCGGTTGTATAGGGAAGTAAATTTTATATTTTACATTTGTTTTGGATAATACCCGTTTGTTTGTTTCTCTTTGTATAAGCTTAAGCTACATCTTTCTGTGAACTGATAATCCGTCCAGTTGATTAATTTTCAACCCATCCATGTACTGCCGCACAAATGAAATCTGAAATTTGAGAATCATTTGACCGAAAACCACGCACGTGTCGTGGATGTAGAAACGTCAGTTACAAAGATAACCAAAATGAATAGGCCTTTCATTTTGCGCTCATTTGATTATCTTTGTAAATCCATGTACAGTTGATATGATCTTTCGTAATATTGCAAGCTTTTCGTATTGACAAAGATTAGTGACATAATTATCACAACCAAATGTGATCAGTAAGTAAGGTTCATTTATTGACGCTCAGGGTTCAATAAACTGAAGGTTTTTAATTTGAACTTTATTTTCAAACAAACAATATTTTTTCAAAATAATAGTTTTTCTAACTCATTCACAGTATATTAGTTCATAACTTTAAAAGGGCCTTTAAAACTTAGTCAAAGCTGTTATCATAATTCTGTGTTGTGATTGGTACAGTACAGCCCATTATTATTCAACTGCATTCAGTGGAGTACAAATAACACCCAAAACGAGTACAAATATCCCACGGTATTTGTACTCCAGAAGACCGGTTTGACAGGTTTTCTACAAATGCCACGTCAGGCATTAGGCTTACAAGGTGAACGATGAAAAAATGGCCGAAACGCTCGTTTTTCCCGAAGAAAACAATGAATGCTTACCAGATTTTGAGGTTTTTTTACGAAAACGAGATCCTAGAGACAAGCAATGACCTAGACGACAGTGAAATTTCTTTATTTAAGCTTACTGAAGAAAATCGATACGTATTAAAATACAACAGAAAAGACAAAAACTGACCTCAAGTCCGCTAAAGAAAGAAGGGCTATTGAGAAATTCCCGCTGAGGAAATTAACAATCTTTTATGTCATTTGTTTGTCAAAGTCAGGAAACGGAACCCATCCTTTCTCAGGAGCTGTCTCAACAAATGCACAATTGCTGTCGGTCAGAAATCTCCACGGCTAAGATGACTGAGCTTGAAGTGCTGTTTAACTTTGTTTGATTTGACTTTCGAGTTCTCTTTGTTCTGCTGTGTTCTTTCTTTTCGTAGTTTTACTCAGTGACCAAGAACATTGTTGTTCATCTAACTGTAAACCCGAAAATAATTCAGTTTTGCCTTGTTCCATCTTTGTTTTCCTTGCAAGTTTGAAATAAAATCACGACGCTTCGCTCGATTGACAGGTTTGACAAGTTTTCGTTTTTGACCAATCAACAACAACCTCACGTCAAGCGCGCGAAACCTGACCCCTCTGGCGCGCTCACTCGCTGCTCAGAAGTCACGTTAATTTGTCACGCAACTCAGACAGTTTATAAACCACTTTTCCATTTTGTAGCTAAGTTGAATAATAAATCCCTTATTAGACGGTTGAGTGTGTAGTATCATGGGATATTTTTACTCGTCTCTTGTATTTTGACTCGCCCTACGGGCTCGCCAAAATACGGCGCGACTCGTAAAAATATCCCACGATACTACACACTAAACCGTCTAATAAGATATATATATTCCAGTTGATTAATTCACAGTTTGTATTGCACGAGTTCTAATGTCTTGTTTACCGGATTTGTGCAATAGAATATTGGTTGTTCATATTTCAGCTTCCTAAAAGAAATTAATGCTTATTATGCACCTGCCAATGATGACCTGAATGTCGAGAGAATTTGGTGCTTCTTTGCCAAGCAGTCTTTTGTGGTTTCTTTTTAGGGTTCATTGGTCCTTTCTAAAGGTTGCTTTACACGTGTGATTTTTTCGCACTTTTCAACGCAAGTTTTGTTGCACTCAAACAACGATTTTAGTGCCATTTTCGTGTGATTTGTCACTGTGATAATTATTGCAGAAGTTTCAAATACATGTATGTTCTTAACTTGATGCAACTTGGGGTTGAGTTTTGCAGAATAGCAGGAAATATGGCACATGAATGACAGAGAAATTAAAATGAAATTGCTGCTAGTTAACACTTCAAACAAAAGTTGCATAGGGGAGTGTGACAAAAAATGCATTAAAAAAATCGCACGTGTAAACGGGCCTTGAATTACTGTATCTGTCCTAATGTTACTTTTTTAATATTACTTTTTAATCTCTAGCTTTCGTTAAATAAGTTTCTAATTTCAAACTGCATTTGGCAGTTAAAGGATTCTGTACATGTAGTATTTCATACTCATTGTTAATGAATTGATGAATTGCAGCCTATCTCTTACAAGAGAGACAACGACGCAATGTGGTTTCCCAAAATTTCATGTGCCTTAATGGAACCATGTTACCACCAGATGGGTCACCTTCTAAAAAAGCCCCTCCAACAGTTGACATTAATGGCCATTCAAAAGATGTTGATGTAGATAAAGATGTCATGTTGAGGTGCACAGTAGTTTCCAGTCTAGCAGCAAATATAACATGGTTTCATGATGGAGTGCCTTTAATGGGAAAAATGGACAAAAGACATTCTTTTCTGGAGTGCAGAACAGTGCTGCAGATTAAGGGTGTATCGACCAAAGATGCAGGAAATTATACTTGTGCTGTACAAAATGAGCTTGGACGAGCAACAGCTACTTCTCGTTTGTCTGTGAATCGTAAGTACATTGTAAAGTTCCAAAGTGTATATTAATACAGGTCTGTAGCATGGGGTGGGGCCTGTGGGTTCTGACTCCTCCCCCAAAATTTTCAAAGCAATGCTTGTGCATTTGAGACATTAAATTTTAACTTTGATGACCATTTCTTTATACAAATGACCTGGGGCATACATTTACTAATTTACCTTGTTAAAAATTTCATTTGCATGCGATTTTATAGCTACATACAGCTGTAGATGACGATGAAAGAATGAAATAAGGCTATTAAAATCAGGGGTTTCAATAAAATTTGAAGTAGGCAGCTGGTTTGAGTAGAGTAACCGACTGTATGAACAAGAGTTTGAAACAGTCTTCCTTTAATTACTTTAATTCAGGGCAAAAAGTAGCCGACTTTTCTGAGCGAAATAGCCGACGCTTTTCTTCAGCCGTCGGTGCTTATTGAAAGCACTGAAAATGTTAACATACCTGTTTCAACATTGCAAAATTAGCCATCACCTATATACTAGTTATTCCATATGTACACAGCAGCCTTACTTGTTTCTTCATTGGCAATATTGAAATTATCCTCCTAATGTTGCTGCTGCTGATTTCTGAGTGTAAATGGTAAACTGTATACCTTATATTCCTCTGAATCAATCGAACTGAATGCAGATTCAAGATGGCCACTTTCAAATGAAGACCTTTTTGAACACAGAAAAGAGCCTGGTAACCACGTAAGTGCACTTGGGCATAAAAATGGTCACTCAGCGAAAAGTTATGTAATACATTTTGTGTATTTTTTACGAATAAGCTTTCATTTTTCTGAGACTTCTATAGATTATGGGTCATTCCACAGTATCTTGGTACATTGGTATCAGTTTTAAAAATGTCTTCAAATGAGTCTCAGCAATAGTTTAAAATGTAGTGAAGTGTTGTAAGTTTACTTTTCATGAAAGGTTTTGCATTCACAGGATGGCATTGCTGCATAAATTATAATTAATTACAAAAAATCCAGAAAATGGCTATTGCGGAGACTACAAATGTCTTGTTTGCTTATAAAAAAATAATAAAGCTGAAAGATTTAGTTAGTCTCTAGACATACCTCTACTGCTAGGTCTCTTTTCTTAGACACCTGATTCAAATTGACTTTGTCATTGGAACTATACAGAATTTGCCTTCCCTTAGCAAAATGTAGTCTCCGCAACGATTTTACACCTTAACTCTTTCCCATCAAGACTAGTATTTTCCCGACGTTAAAGTCGGGAACCATTGAACCATTTGTAATGTCATCATTTTTGACGTCACCAAATTGTTTTGATAAGCAGCTAATACAGCAAGGACAGATCCATCAATATGTGTGTCCAGTTTGAATATTGACCAAATTCTGGCAGATCCATACCAGAAAAAGCATGTCCAATTTTGGGTGCAAAGTTGGTGGTAAAATAGGCCAAGTCACCTAGTTGATCAATGTTCCATTTCCAGGTTTTTGGAAGGACTGAGGCCAAAACTTTTCCAGTGGATAGAAAGGGAATAAAGGGTAGAAGATAAAGAGAAAAGAAAGGGAGAGAAAACGGAAAGGCTGTTGATCACTATTGATCAGGCTTGCAGGTTTATGCTTTCAGTGCATATTCACAACTCTTAAATGCTTCGTAGTAAGAAAGCACCTTGCGTCCAGTGGTTGGATTGCGTACATGTAAAGGGTCGTAAATCATGCAAAATGATCTCCCTGCACACGTCAGGGTCGCTGGTGCTTTCAACTCCATAAAGTGGACCAAGATCTTTTAAATTCCCTGTTCCTGATTCTAATTCATTCCACTTCATTCCGGTATTATTCCACTCCATTCCAGTATCATTCAGGTCCATTCCAGTATCATTCTGGTCCAGCCTGGGTTATTCCACCTCATTCCCCCTCATTCCGATCCGTTCCCATATTTATAAATGGGTCAATTAAAATTTAATCTCACATGCTCTCTCTGTCTCTCTCGACAGGGAAAGACAAAGGCCCATACATATTGTACCTGGGACTAGAGAAAAACGTGGATTCAGATGCCACAGTTATTGGGAGCAATGTAAACCTAACCTGTGAAAGCCAGAGTACTGGAGTACAAAATGTCTTTTACAAGGATGGTTCCGTTGTAACTGAGGGTGATGGAAAACACTACACCCTGTATCAAATGTCTGATCACGAGCGTAATGTCAAAGTCGCTAATCTTGAGATAAAGAATGTCACATTTGAAGATGCTGGAAACTACACTTGTCTTGCATTGCTGCCTACTGGTATACGCAAGAACTCTACATTTCTTCTTAGAGTCGGTAAGCTTTTTAAGTAAGAGATAAATACCCAGCATGCATGTATTAAGCCATGTACCAGTACATCCTGAGGGCCGTATGTATGGATTAATGCCAACATTTGAGGTAGTCTAACTTATTTCATGATACAAAGCCCAATCTTTCAAAAGGAAAAACGCTGGCGAATTAATATTATCGTAAGGTCTCTTGAATCAACAGAAAACACACCCCATTATATAATTATTATTACATATTATCATATATTATTATATCATTCTATGACTTTCATCTTCCCTTATTGTACTATAATAAGGGTTATATAACCCTTATTCCTTGTGTAGGAGTCCAGCAACTGTGCTTAAGGCATATTGTACATCCATATTGATAGCACCACCAGTTCAATTTATGCAATGATAGCAAGTCATACACTATAGACATTTTAGTCTAAAGGTCATTGCATGAAGGTCCTTAAAGGGACCCACCCAGGCTTGGCCTAAGTGACTTGTGCTTGGTTCCCAAGTTTACTACCCCGAAAAATTAATAGGGTAATGTTGTATGTGAAAAGGTACTGTGATGTGCACCTTTTGAATTATTTTAGTTAGCGAATTGTAGCAATTCGTTTGTAGTAGTATTCCAATTTTAAACGCCTTTTTTTTTGTCAAAATTTGAGCAGTCTTGTTAGCATTTATGAAATTGTCAAGTGTAGTCCAGTTGGTCTAAGAAAAGCTGTCTGTATAAACTCTCAGATAAATCCCTCCTTTCAGGGATTTATCTTTAGAAATCCTTCATTTTTATTTATAAATTCATTTCACTGGCCCCAATGTTTCCTGCTTCTTTATCAATCCCTCCCTGGAGTTTTCGACAGATAAATGTTAACGAGGATTGTAAGTTTAATGATGTTGAATAACGAAAGGAAAAGTGTGTGAAATAAGAGGTAAATTTATCTTATGTTATCTCAATTGGAGGCATGCTGTTCAGGTAGTTAACTACAGAACCGGGCTTCTGAAGACTAGTTTATGTGCACAGTATTCTTCAAGGGGGCTCAATTTTCTTATTTTTTTTTAAAGCTATATCTAATTTAATTTTTGAATTAATTATTTTATATAATGGCAAGTGTGTACTAATAATTACCATTAATTGATTTTAAAATAAAACACATTGAAAAATAGCCCATGAGCCCAGCAAATTATGGAAGAGGGAATTTCAAGCAATGAGCCCCTGGTGACCTCTTGCTGTCCCAAAAGTTGACTTTTCATTGATGAAAACATATACGGTCAGCCATTCTTTTCCTAGATGTCCTTCCTTGTCTTCAAGCATGTTTTCTTGGCAAAAAAAAAAAAATTGGGAAAGGGGTGGGAGATGCCGGTCACTATACGCTGATCTTTGTTTATTTCGGCAGTCTTTGATGTCTGCATCGAAAATATTGCTTGGCAAACGAAAACATGAAAAATTGAAAGTAAAAAAATGGCAAGTATGAGAGGAGGATGTTGAAAAGTAAATGAAGGAGGTATATCTTTTTGTAAAAGGTTGAGTTTCCACCCAGCCATACAGATGTCTTTAAATGTCTGTTAATTTTGAAAGTATCATTTGAAACCGGTTTCTATCCTTTTTCTTTCAAACTTTGCATGTTTACTAAATGTTGTATGCACTTTCTAGTTTTAATCTTTGTTTCTTTATCGTATGAATTTTAATTTTCAAGATGTAAACAATGACGTCAGCAAAGATCTGTCTATTGTGGCTCAATGGTTAACAAAGACTATTAATGGTTGTCTCCTGTTTTTTCAGTATATTCATCCTGTAGCCCTGGTTATTTTTGTCCACCTGGAAGCCAACACCCAAAGCTATGCAGCCCAGGCTACTACTGTCCCCCTGGGAGTGAAAGCCCTGTTCCCTGTCCATGGGGAACTTATCAGCCTCTTGCTGGAGTTGCTGCAAAGACTGAGTGTAAACCATGTGAGAATGTAAATACTTCAAAGAAACCAAGCCACTATACACCTGCAGTAAACATCACAGACTGCCCGCTGGCTGAAAGCCCTGACAGTGAGATTGAGAAAGGTAATAGTAGCTACATGTAAATAAGGTAGAAGTTCGCTTTTAATGTGACCACTGACCGGCCAGAGAAGTTTGGTGCTATTAATGGGATAGTCTTATGTCACATTATGGTAGTGTACGGAAAGGAGCAGCAAAGAGGAAAACTAATAAACCACAGGAACGAGACAGCGTGATTCAAAGGGCAAAATTAATGTTGTAGATGACCACCAAATGAAGTTTCAAAGATAGTTTTGAACAGACTTTTTTTGTCAGTTGTTTTTATTATTTTTGTTTCCTTTTGTTAGTTAAGTCACCAGGGATTTCAAATGGGCATGTTGACGGGGGCTCCAAAGGTGACAGTTGGTTGCGTTAACAACGTGATCGGGTGATTAAGTTTTTCAGATAAGTAACTAACCAGCCTGGCCTTTCATTTAGGCCACAAAACATTTTTTGCAATAACGATCGAGGTGGTCACATTTATTGGTCAAAGGGCAAGGTTCTACTGTAGTAATGGGGCTTGAAACAAGAGAAGAATTAAAAAGGTGTGATAAAGTCAAAGCTCTCCTTACCACCACTTTCGTAAGCGACCAGCCCTAGTTTCGTCCAGCATTGTGAAACCTCGTTTGACTTGTCACTTAATCTCTGTAATAAAAAGCTCTCGTAAGTGACGCTCCTGTAAGCGACCGCGACCACTTCTGTGAAATTACCAACGGGCTTTTTCCTTTGTTTTTAAGTTCTCGTAAGTGATCACTCGGTCAACACTTAAATTAAAGCACTCGGTTCTTGTTCAAATTTAGAGTAATACATACACGGACTTCTTGTGTGATAGGCAATAAAACTATTCAATATTATTACTACAAAACTATTACTAACCATTACAGTAACATAGGCCAAACTTTATGCTGAATGCTCTTGTAAGCGACCACTCTCTATTGTTTCATCAAGTGGTCGCTTACGAGAGCCCATTCTCGTAAGCAACCAGCTCTAGTTGCGGCCACTTTTCTGAATTCCTGAGGTGGTCGCTAACGAGAGCTTCGACTGTATTCTATATGTCACGCGCGTGGCGCCTGGACAATGAAAACTCTGAGTACTGGATGGAAATCGAACGCATGACCTTCAATACACTGATCAGTTGCTCTAACCACAGAGCCTACTGGGAGACTCCTACTACTACTCCAGACTGTTATAGCGGAGCCTGCGCACTAGCGCGCCAGCGGAGCACCATTGCTAGGCAAATTTGGTAACCTATCGATCCGAGAAATTTTGGTCGTGACGTCAGCGTACGCCCGCCCGTCCGTACAGACTCTGGGGAAGGGGGAGGGGAGTTCCAAGACAACCCGACGCGGAGGTGGAGGATGCCATCTTTTCTTGGCGGGAAATTGCGAGGTGCTTTTGGGCAACCAGTGTTTTTCTTGGCGGGAAATCGCATGACCACCGTCGCTTTTGAAAAAGAGGTTTTTGAGAGGCTTAGCTTGTTTAGCAAAACGAATCAGTTCGACAGAAGTGAAGTTTAGAACTTGAGAAAAAATATCAAGTAACTATAAATGGAAAGAAAGAGTTCAACAGAGTACTCAGTTGTCTTTTTAGGAAAGCAAAAAGTTAAAGTTACTGAGACTTCATCTTTGTTGTTGGTTCCGTGCTGCGAACTGGGTCGGCACAACGCTCGAGTTCGCAGTATTTCGCAGCGGTCCCGATCCGAAATATAGCAGAGCTAGTACCTTCTGTGTTTTTTACTGTCCACAACCATGGTTTTTGCGGCGGTCCGTGCACATTTTCTCAGAAAAACAACCGGCTGTTTAGTCGACGGAACTGCGATCAATAAACAGCTGTTTAAGTATAATAATGAACACAATTTTTTACGTAGTGGCAAGTTGGTCGAGTGGTTAGAGCGATTCCCTAGCATTCGGGCTCTTGGATTCCAAATCCATGTGGGAGGGTCAGTTTTTTTTTCATTCTTTTCCTTTCTTTTCTCTCCTTTTTTATTATCGGTAATTACTTTAAAAAAATAAATAAGTTCCAGCAATAAAAGAGGGGCCCCGCTTTTAGGCTCGGCTAAATCTATATATTAGTGTAATAAGTGTAGTTGTAGTTTTATAATTTTTTTTTGTATTCCAATGTGTTGGGAGGGGGAGGAGGGGGCAGCACTTCTTTTTCGAGAACAGGTGGGTCAACAGATCTAGAGTTGTGTACTGCCAACAAAGTTGTTCTAACATGTTTGTTTTTTTTTTCCTTAGATGAAAAACCCTCCCCATCCTCTCATGCTACGTCTGCAGAGATTTTTGGAATTGTCTTTGGTATAATTGTTGCAATACTTCTTACAGCGTTGACATTATATTGTGTTTCAAAAAGGACAAGACGTTCCAGCACTAATCAACGTGAACCCTCTGAGCTGGTCTTGACTGGAAGTGAACTCAATGGCACATGTGGGAATACAAGTAATTCTGAGTATTCCGAGATACTGAAAAGACCACCTGAAGTCGGTAAGAGTGCATTGGAAAAGAATCACACAGTGTCATTCCACCATTTAGCTCTGCTGTAAAGCTGGAGCCAGGTTCACGAAGCCTTCATAAGTTGAAAGGCATTGCTGGAAAACAAAAGCCTATCAAAGCGTAGTTTCAAAATTGGCTACCACTACTATAGGTGTGTGGCCTGGTTTGCTAAAAACTCAGGAAAGATAATTCCAACCAATCTACCAAGATCCGGGTAGAGACACGTCATCAGTACGGAATTTCTGCGCTCGTTACTCAGACGTCGTTTTGCGAGGGCTCAAGTGGCGACCTCATGAAACGTCGGCTGTTTTCTCAGGCTATAAACTAGGCAGAATTGATTTATTTTTCACAATTGTGAAGTTAAACTGGAAGTGAAAGCCCGTGTACTGTATAAATAAACGAAAACGTAAAGTCGCACATGTACCGTAAGTAGCCAACACAGCGAGCATGTTAACTCTTGTTTCAGTACAATGAAGCAGCTAGAGATATTTATTTACTACTTCCTCTGGATGGGATACTGGTCCTAGACTGCGAGTAGTCTCTAAGTTTGGCTATGGCGATTGAGGGGTGGGCGAAATACGAAATTTCGACGCGAGGCGAAGGGAGCGCTATACTAGTCCTTATCGGTGTTACTCCGTATGCTTCACCAGTACCCATTCATACACCTTGGTATGGAGAGATGGTGTGAAGTAATGAGATGGACTGGTTATTTGGCATCCGGCGTTACAATGTATTTGTACTGATCACAGCCCACTATCGTGATGTAAAGAGTGCTGTGTAACCAGTTGACCTCATTTACTGAGGAAGACTAGCAGGAAGCAATCATAACAGTGCAACCTACTGTATATATTAACCCACTACTCTCCGAGTCAAACTATTATACAATAAGGAATTGTAACTAAAGAATTGTTTATATTTCACCTGACTTTTTGGGGTTATTATTATTATTTTTTTCAGATTATGAAGCCAAATACGATGTCTTCATCTGTTACAGCTCCAAGGATATCAGCTGGGTTAAGGAACTCTTGGCAGAGCTTGAAAAAAGACACTTTGCCTGCTGCGTCGACTTCAAGGATTTTGTACCTGGAGCAGCAATCGTGGAAAATATTTCTCAAGCAATTTACTATAGTAGAAAAACAATCGCAGTCTTGACACCAGATTTTGTAGACAGTGAATGGTGTAGCCACGAGCTTCAGAAAGCTCTGACTAGAATACGTTCACATCAGGTTGTACCGATCGTGTACAAGAGCTGTGCTATACCTTTAATACTACAAGACAGGACTTATCTGGACTGGGAAAACTGCCACGTTAAACCGTATTTTTGGGATCAGCTTGAAAGAGCGTTGAGGCTGCCAAATAATGGTGAAATTTGCTGTGATGAATTTGATACAACTAGACCTTTAATCTCCTAAAAAAATATGTAGATGGTAAAAGACTGTCTTGCTGTCTTAAAAATTAAGACGCAAGATAAGACACAGAAGCAATTCAAAGTACTGGTAAATCAATGGCTTTCTGTTGGATGGCGAGTCTTTTGGATTCTGACTGCCACGAGATGGAGACGGAACGTGTCAGTGAAAGCTGGATGAGAAATCCTACTTTGGATCCACAAGGTTGGATTCATAGCAACTGCAAGAAGTCATTACATCTAGACACACCATTACACAATGAATATCATGGCCACGTTAACACCTCGAGACCAGATTGGATTTTTTGAAACAGTTAAAAAGTTCAGGCTGTACTTCGTCTTTTTGTAAAAAATAATTTTAATAATATGACGGCATTTTTTCATGATGATGGTTATGGTATCTGAGAATACAAATGACACGTATTTTCTTCCCATGCAAATTGGAATATTGTCTCAGTTTTACAGAAGAGAAATGAAGTCTCATACTTGTCGTGAAATTGCGCCATTGTAAAAAGACGCTGTTAAGGACGGTGCCTCCTAATACAGATGTATGGGAAAAAAGTAGATCTTGGCAATGGTTACTGGAATCATAAAAGAAAGATGTGGGTAACCACGCATTTTTCCGAGATAATTAAGCAACCATTTTCTTTCCAAATTATCCCTTTTTGGATTCTGATAGCCCTTGCTAAGATCTGCTTTTTCCACATAGCAATAAACGGCACAAAAATGCCGTTGTATTAGTAGGCAAATTCTTTAAGAAACCGGACCAGACCCGAGTTGCGCAGGCCGTATGCGCAGCAACAAAAGGGGGCATCGTCCTTAACAGTAGTCTGTGACAGTAACATTCGTGATACTGTTTTAAAATGAGAAAACTTGTTATGTGGTAAAAAAGTAGTCTTTATTATAGGGAGACGTTAAATGGTGAGTTTGGTATAAACTGTAGTGACTACAAACAAAACTGCTTATTCCATTTTGGCAAATATCAAGTTCTTTCCTTCCAAACTCATGATATTCGTGCGTTCAGGCACCTCCGTGAGCAAGGGAATTTGAACGCAAGGGAATTTCACTTTGAAAAGAGAGTGGGCGCATGAATGTTGTAAACAATTTTAAAGCTGTAATAAACGGGTAAAATTACCTTTAAACTTGTTAACTAGTAAAACGGAGCCACTGGTCGGGCGTTCACAGCGGTCAAACGCAGGACGCGTGTGTAGTTCCCGCCATAATTTTACAAAGGAAAACACAGACAAATGTCGAAAGTTTCACTTGAACCGCAAAACTTAACGTCGTTTCTGAAAACGTAAGCTTTTTACGTTGAGTATGTGTTGGAAAAGAAGCAACTGACATCCACAAGTTTTATCGGCGCGAAATTTGATTTATCGGGACATTTTATGTATCGTTTTCATACGAACTTCGCGCTCGTTAAAGCCTGAACTGATTTAAACTTCAAGGCTCTGGAAAACCGGAAGTGACGGTACTTTTTGCGTTTGACCGCTGTGAAGGTCGCGCGTACTTCTCTCAAAAGGGTTTTGGCTAAAAGGGATGACTCAGAAGTACTTCTTGAGCCTGCGGTGCACCAAACCCAAAGGACCATGTTGTCACTTGCAGCAACTGCTGACCAGAAGAAGGTCCTTTCAGATCATCCCTTCTAACCACCACCTCTCAAAAGTCGTTGAGTTCCCTTTTGCGACAAAATCTCCGTAAAAGGGGGTGTTACGCCGCAAAATGTAATAATCGCCGCAAAATGTAATAACATCGACGCAAAATGTAAGAAAGTATTCAACGCCAAAGGTAACAACTTTTCAACGCAAAATGTAATAACTTTTCTAACGCATAGTGTAATAGCGCAAACTGTAATACAAGTCGGTACAATAAGTCAAAGTACTTAAACAGAGGTGTACAGTATAAATGTGCATGGCATGTGTATTCAAGTGTTCTGAAGCGAATTATTGGTGGGGATGGGCTGGGGCTGCAGAGGAGAGGGTCGTCACTAAAAAATACGACATTAGGGGAGGGCTGAATCTTTTCTCTTTTTTTTTTTTCGTAAGCAGGGCGAGGATCTATTTGTTAGGTGTCCAAGTTAGATTTCCTCTTAATTTGTAATAGAAATTTTATCTCCGTTAAGAAGACTAGTAGTCAGCGAAGACTCAATATCTAACAATCGTTTGGACTTAATAAAAGCTGTCGAAGACCCAGTAATTCATTAAATCTCCGTGAGACAGTAATCACGTTGTTTCGTTTTAAGATGGAGGCTGGGAAAGTGATTTTATCGTGACATTTTTATGTTTAAGAGTTAGGAGAGTCACCATAACTACATTATTCAAAGACGTGGTAGTATTAATTCATACGTGGGTGGTCATAGAGAGGTGTGGGGAGGGGAGGGGGGAGAAGGAGATGGCGGTTGTCTATCATCCCGGTAAAGGTGTTTACATTTTAGTCTGAGTCTGCGATAAATTTAACCGAAATTGTGGCTTCTTTAGCTTTAGACACCTAACAGGAAATGTGCAATAATTGAACCGAAGTAGTAAATAGGCTACTACATTGCGACCAGTATTGCATTTGATAAGTTATGCCGCCAACTGCTCGAAACCTAACCCTGTTTAAGTTCAAAATAAAATTTCGTTCGCTATAGATGATTACATTCCCCTATTTCAACTGTTATTTTTATTTTCAGACCAAAGAGGTTAACAGCTTACCCTATCTCAAACCGGACTAACATGGTCACAATTTTTACCCTTTTCCATACCAAAAAGGCTTGAGAAACCATACTCTTTAATGTGGCACATACCCATATGTTTCAGTCATATTATACCTTAGTTACTCGAAAAATAAGCTCCATCCTTGAATAAGCGCTGCACCCCTCAATAAAACATGTCGCTTATTCGAAGTACATGAGCTCTAGAGCGGAAGATTGTGAAAGTATGAGGGGGTCACACCCCGTTGTAGCTACCCGATTCCGATCTACAGAGTTTTTTAAACTGATTCTCGTTATACCTATTGCATTAGCAAAAAAAGTTATTTTTTATCCAAAAATGATTGTTTTAAGTGAGTTTTTACTAAGCGCCACCCCCGATTAGGCGCCGCCCTTGAATAAGCGCTGCACCAAAAAGTCCAAACATTTAATCAACGCCAAGGCGAGTACTGAATACGGTAACAGAGCATCAGTCCCCCGATCTGAGGCTTTTAAGAGTTGAGAGCAAAACCTGTACACCTATTGTTAAATTGACGTATAACCTACGTAAGGTGAACTGCAGGCCAGTAAAATCTCGTCGGTATTCAATAGCAAGATAAGGAGGTCCATTTGACTTAACATCAATGCAAAGCCGGCGAGCAACAATGATTTAGGACCTCCCGGCACTGGAACATAATTGCTCCGAAACAGTTTTTCTTGCAACAATGTTTGAAACAGTAATATTTGTTATATCTATCCTAACTAGCATCACCAAATAATCGAGCAGACAGCTTACATTTTTAACTTAGAAAGCTGCTCAAGATACGAAAGAGGCCACTATAGATTATGGCGACTATGTAGATGAAACCATAACCGGAAATAGACCATGTCAGATTTGTATGATCCGTTACAGTGACCCAGAATCCCGGGTATAATGTAACCTGCGATCAGGCGTTCTTTTTTACAGGGAAGGAGGATTTTTCTCCCTTTCCCCGCCCGCCTTTCGCGCTCCCCCTCGCGCTCCCTTATCTTAATTTACCTTATCAACAAGTTGATAAGGTAAATTGGCCACCGTAAAGAGATTGAAAGCTGAAGTTTCGAACGTTAGCCCTTCGTCAGAGCGAATCAAGGATTTGTGGGTTGAGCGTGTACATGTTACATGTAAAGCGATCGATTAAAATCACTGACCGCTTTACACGTACCTGCGCAAATGTTACCTATTGCATAATATGCACTTTATGCAAAAAGATATGCATTGGTGAAACAGGTGGGAGACTATGCGAGTCGTTGAAAGAAACGACAGGGACGCATCCGAACCAGACGCCCGACACTTCAATTTCCCTGACCATTCTAACCAACACATGACAATTTGCGCCCTTTCCCCACACCAGGTAAACACAGAAAGCTGTAAAAACCTATAACAAAAATTCATTTTTCAAATCGGCACACTTAATCCCCGCGGTATCAACGAACGCTTTTCATTCAACTAATTTATTCTTGTTTTTCACATTACCATGTTCCCACCACGCTTAACGACGAGGGGCTAACGCTCGAAACGTCAGCTTTCAATCTCTTTATGGTGGCCAATTTACCTTTTCAATGATTAGTTTGGTAATCGAACGCACAGAAAACTTGATTGTCTGCTCACATTCAATTACTGAACTTAAACATAATTGATTATAAAGCACAATTGATTATGTATTGTAGTTACGCATGACCCCACAAGACTTGTCACCAGCTTCTCGTAAAGATCTTATGTTATGTTATGTTATGTTATGTTATGTTATGTTATGTTATGTTATGATATGTTATGTTCAGGGACCGCGCAGAGGGAGGGGCTGGGGGGGGGGGCTTTAGCCTCCCCCCTCCCCCACTTTTGTGCAAAGACAAAAATTAAAATAAATAAATAAATAACATAACATAACAAAAGAAATAATAAAAAATGAAGCAAAACAAAAATGCAAAAAATCCCGTTAGGTCTTATTAAGGGACAAAAGTTACTGGCAAAGTAGACGCGCAGATGAGTCTTTGCCCTACTAGATGGACAGTACGTGCAAGCTGTTTTCAGTGAATCCTGGATAATTACGCAGCTCTTCTTCAGGAGTGGAGGATTTCCCTTGATGAAAAACTCCAGTCCGATATACGTGGAAGGATCTTTGGATGCCAAGCACAAATGAACACTTTTGACCTCTTCTTCGGGTTGAATTTAGGGCAGCGGCTGTTTTCTCACACAGATAACTTATCAAAACAAAGATGTCAGCTGTTTGTGGTAAACGAGTCGCTGGTCCTACAAAAGAAGTCCTGCAGAAGATGCGAGACGATGTAAGCTTCAAATCATTTTATGATACAGTTTTACTGAAAAGTAAAAACTATCCCTCCATGACAGAACCAACGTTGCCAAGGAGAATTGAAATTGGCACTGAAGAGCCAACATATCCTGCAACCGCACAGGACGTTTACAGACTGATATACTTTGAAACGATTGACTTGATGGACAATGCTATTGACCAGCGTTTTGACCAGCCAAGCTTTGATACTTATGCGAGGATGGAGTCTCTTTTAGTTAAGGCCCTCAATTCGCAGGATAACTCCACAGAACTACAATTTATGGAAAAATTTTACGGTGATGATGTTGATATTGAAATGTTAACTGCCCAAATGGACATTTTGAAAGTGCTGCTGAAGGATGGCAATTTTTTGTGTTTTGACGACATCACAGTTAAAATTAAAGAGTTGCTTACCCCAGAACGGAAAATGATAAACGAAGTCATCACGGTATGCAAGCTCATACTGGTAATCCGGCAACCAGTGCAGCTGGTGAAGGATCGTTTTCGACTGCCTGGAGATTAAAAACATGGCTTCGTTCAACAAGGACCCAAGAACGATTTACCAACCTGACGGTTTTAAACAATCATAAAGAAAGAACAGACAGACTTTCTCTTTTTGACATTGCAAACGAATTTACAGATCGCAACAGTAACAGAAAGCGAAATTTTGGTATCTTTAAAGCATCTGATGCACAGTGAATATCAGCCACTGCCTTATTACTTCACCGTTTTGTTATATTTTCTTTATACACTGTTGAGTTGACGGCAGCTCAGGCGAAATCGTTGGATTTCTGGGCTACTTGTAGTAAGGGAATGTGCAATAATTATCTGGAGGGGGGGTTGGGAAACCAGAGGGGGGGGCATAGGGGAAAATCAAAACTAGAAAGAGGGGGGGGGTTGGATGTAAAATTTAATACATACAAGGGGGGGGGGGCATTACTTTTTTCACTCTTTTTTACAAACTGGAAAAGTGGTAGAAGAGCTATCAGGGTTCAAACATTTATACTTGCTTACAATGGAATAAAACTGGGAAAATATCAACTCCAGGTGCTTTGATCTCTGAACTGGCTGATTATTTAATATTTTCCTATCTGTCACGCAGTAGGAAAGGAATGCCTCTGTTATATATTAAAACAGTTCTACTTTATAGGCACCAGGAATGCTGTTAAAGTTAGTTTGGATTTTGATTATGTTTGGGGGAAAATGCCACCAGGAAAACGCTAAAAATGGCATTTCCGAGCGTCTAGATTTCGAAATTTTCTGGGGGAGCATGCCCCCAGAGCCCCCCTAAAAGCTCGCCCCTTCGGCGCTTTCGCAATTACCTCGGTTATCAAAAAAGTCTGGCTACGGCCCTGACACTATGATGTTACTCAATGAAAAAGAAAGATGCCAATGCAAGATAGCCTACATTGTATTATAATTAAAGAGAATGGAAAACCCAACTGTTGACTTTAATAGCAATAAATTGATCTATGTAAATATAAACAGTTTGATTACGTGCTTTGCGAAGTAAGCTTATAAACTTCTCCCGAGTGTCCAGATAAAGAAATTGTTCAACGAGGGAAAATTGTCCTCCTCTGAACAAAGGTCTCTGCAAGAGTTCTGGTCCCAGTTCAACGTGGACGAGACTGCACGTAAAAGTTATGTAGAGCACCTTGAGTTCTTGGATGCAAAGGTGAAAAACAAAGTAAGAAAAAGGAACACTCTTCCGTCTAATATTTTATTGGAAAAATGAAAAAGATGTGGAAGTACTTACGAACAACCAGCTGAAAATGTACTTGAAACAACGTGATTTCAAGATAAGCGGAAGTATGGCTGATTTTACTAAACGAGTTGTCAGCCACGCACGTGGAAAGGCTTCCAGAGATGTTCTGGAAGATGAAGAGTTTAATAACTCGTGTGAGGACGACACAATTTCAGAATCAGAGTCAGGTGATTCCGATGGAGAGAACTCATACGTTGAAGAGTCATTTAAAGTACTATTTGTGCCTGAGGAAGACATCCAACACGTAAATTAGGTATGAGGGAACCAATGCGGGGAGGAAGCAGGGGAGGGAGGGGGTTGACCTTTTAAGGTTATTTTATATTAAAATATTATCAGTAGGTGAGGGGAGGTTAAAGTTAATTTCCACTTAGTGAGAGGGAGGGTGCGACTTAATTTTGAGCCATATTTTACCCATTTCCCAACCCCCCTCCAGGTAATTATTGCACAGTCCCTAATTAAAGGTTGATAGCAGTAGTACTACAGTCAAGGATATTTCACTGAATTTAGTGATGGTGAATTTAAAGATCCGATAACAACAGCACTGAACATTCGGAAATAATTTAATTTGCTATTCATAAATGCATTTCCCTTCATTTTAGAGGAATTAAAATCAAAATTTTCAAACATGCCCTCCCCTCCCCACCCCCCCAATTTGGCTCCCGCGTTCGTCTTCAGTCCCCCCCCCCCCCACTCAAAACCTTGCTGCGCGGGCCCTGATGTGATGTGATGATATGTTATGTTATGTTATTAGCGTTCTCTTATGCTGGTTATTTTGAATAAGTTACTTGTTGTCCTGTTTTCTTTATACATAGTTCACAGAGGGAATGCAATCAGAGATTTCCACCGGAACCCTTCGGTTAACGGTTCTTATTCAAAAAATGAAATAATCAATTTTCTTACAATACCCCAGAGGATCTCCTATCGACCGCCCGCTGACCAAGAAGCCCGAGGAATCTGGGTACGAGACTGCTGCGTGGCAGGCGCGGAAAAGAGGATGGGGGAGAAACCATTCGGAACCTGCCACGCAAGCTACTCTGTTATATCACATGTTTATGACGTGTTTCTGGGTGCTCCACGAATTGCAATAATTGTCTCTCAACGTGCACTTGAGTGTATTTCAGAAAAACAAATGCTTTTGGAATGACCAACAATCCAACATACTCTTCCTGGATGTGATACCAGACCTACTTGACTACGAGCAGTCTTTCTTTCCTCTCAGGGATAGTCAATGGCAACGGAGAAGCGAGCCAACACGAAAATCACATGCGGCGTTACACTAGCGGCCCGACACGCGCGTCACGTAAAGAGCGGCAGGCAATATCCCGTTCGCTCGGTTTTTCGTTTTCCTGGATTTCCACTGACACGTAAATTTTACGTACGGACGGACGTGAATTTAACTGGCTTTACGTGCTAAACAAAAGACGATGTATGACCGGCTTACGTAAAAGTAATAAGTTATGTGCTGTGCAACTCAGTTTGGCATTTACGTAAGCCGTTTCTACTACGAGAGAGAGATTGCTCGTAGTCTAGAGACCTACATTCTCGCGTTCTAATTAATCTCCTTCATTCCCGTATTTCCGTATTTTCCCTGGGTAAAAGACCCCAAGCATGTCTTTGTATTTATTCAACAAACTAGGAAACAAAATGCTTACACACAGAACCCTTACATTTTTGACACATTTGATATCGATGGTGATGACTCAGCAAGATTGGACACTTGCCGCCTTAAGTACGGCGCAACATTTTACCCTGAGCTTGATTACGACAATGATTTTAAAATAAGAATTTTGAATGATTTGATCAATTTCAGATACAGAAAGAACGACTACAACACCGGTGTTCAGCTGCAGCTTGACAATTTTGAGAAGTTATACCCATTATCTATTTTGATCTACGAAACACCAGAGAAAGTATGACAGGCCACCCGCAACAGCTCGAATTCCATTACAGACTGAATGAAGCCGCTAACGCTCAGGATTATATTATCTTCGCATTGGTTTTGAATGAAAAAGAATTCGTGCTGAAGCAAATTGGTAATGAGCTTGTCGCCGACATCTAGACAATGAAAAAATTTGAAAAAAAATTCTGAATATAATATACAAACAAGATGAGCACAACTTATCATCCATTCAAAATCGCACTGACTGATGGTCAGAAAAAGAAACTTCAAAAAGCTTACGTTATGAAAATGCCTGTTAATCTGAGAGTGAAACCAGGACAAATCGGACGTGGGGACGAACTTTTTCTCACTGATACTCAAATCGCGCGATTGAAAAAAAAATCAGCGGCAGGAAAAGGAATGGTAATAAAATTAAGCCAGACACAGATTCAAAGTACTTCTCAGAGTGGAAAAGGTATGCAAACGCAACCACCACCACCGCCACCACCACGAACAAGACGATCACCAGGAATACCAAAAGGTAAAGGGATGCAAATTCAACCTCCACCTTTTTATGGAACTTGGGAGGATTATTATCGTTTAAAAAAAAGTGAAATTTGTTGATAAACCTCTTTCCAACATTGACCTGAGAAAATGGTGCAACTTTTTACGAATACCCATCAAAGGCATTTTTAGCAGAAACGAAAAAAAAAACCTTTTTTCATTCCCCATGCATTATCAACTTGGATGATTTCGGAAGTTTGGGAACTCATTGGGTATGTTGTTGGTCTGATGAAGACACTTGCGAGTATTTCGATTCATTTGGGCTTCCACCACCTTTGGAATGGGAAAAAGAAATGTCAATGCACGGGATGACAAATTTTTTGGAACAAAGTGTGAGATGTGGTTATTACTGCCTTCTCTTTTTAAACGAAAGAAATAAAGGAACAAGTTTTGCCGATATTTTGAAAATGTTCTCCAATGATTTACGTGAAAACGAGGAAACAGTGAAAATTTATTTTTCTTAAAAAATTTTTTTCTTAAATATATACAAAATGGAATTGCATTTGATGGAGAGAAAAGAGAGTGGTGAAATTGGATATGAAAAATATGAAGAACTCAGAATATTAGATTATGAATCACAAATGGAAAGCTTTAAAAATGAAATTGAAAGGTTGAAAAAACAAATAAAATGGAATGAAAAAATGTTAGAATTTGAAAAAGCTTTTTTAAAACGTGGAAAAGAGCTGTTTGAAAAAATTGAAAAAATTGAAGAAAATGATGAAGAAATTGATAAAGATTATAAACACTTTGAAGAATTTAAAATAATGGATATTAAACGGAAAATACAAGAAAGAGAAAATAAAATTAAATCAAAAAGAAAACAAATAAAGAGTTGTGAAGACACAAAGAACAATCAAAAACTCTTAAAAGCAAAATGTGCTAGTTGCGGAATAACAAAAACAAGTTTTATGCCGGAAAACGTGGAGGGTAGTGGTATTGATATACATGCTACAATAGGAAAATTTCCGAAACCAAAAAAAGGTTGGACATAACCAGGCCATAATTTCACAGGGCCATACAATCCTCTTGAAAAGCAAGTGAAATACAATCCAGAAACGGGTGAAATTCTTGAAATATATCAACAGCCCACAGGTGCTACAGATGCGATTGCAATGCAGCATGATGTCGATGATGATGTTTGTTCCAACCGTGAAAAAAAATACGGTGAAAATCTCAAAAAATGCAAACACAAAGCGGATAAAAAAAATGGTTAAGTCTCTTGACGCAGTTCCTTACAAACAGAGACAGTGGGGTCATGCGGCTGCAAGAAATGCAATCAATGCTAAACAAAAGTTAGGGTTGGGTTTGAAAAAACAAAAAGGGACTGGTTTTAAACCATGGGAAGTAGCGAAATATGCTGAAAAAGTTACAAAAAAATTAATTCCTTCAACAAAACCTGTTTTCGATCGGTATTGGAAAGGTGATATTGCGAAAAATGCTTTCATGGGACCAACTGGTGTCACAAGCAAGAAATTTTGGACTCATCCAAAAAACGGTACTGTCATGCGTTTGGTAAAAAAAACAGGCAAATATGAAAATGTTTATGAAGAACTTTGATTGGCTTTTAACCACCATTTATAAAACTCCTGTTTTGCGAGCCACCAGCTTACTAAGCTTTTTGGAAGGTGATGAGAAATAGATTTCATAATTTCTTTTTTGTTGGGCCAGCATTCAGAAGGTACTATTTCAAAATAATTGTACAAAAAACAGGGGTAGTTCACTGACTTGCCGGACATCTTCTGAAATTGAGCAATAACGTTACGAAGAAAATCTACCTCGCTGGAAGAAAACATTTCGTTAATTTTCCATTTCCGCAAAACACTTTTTAAATGAAAATTAGTTGCAGTGAAAATTCTTACCCGATTTTCTTCTTGAAACTGTTCATCATCAAATGCAGACGCTTTACCACATTTTGGACATGCACGACAGAACTCATTCACCACATAAATTAATTGCTCCTCGCATGAAGGACAACGATAAATCTTTTTTGATAATGGGTATGAATTTATTTTTTTTCGCCCAAATTTTCTCACCTTGCAACCAACCAAATGGGTCGTCCATTTTTTATTTTGTATGGTATACAATGAGCTCCAGTATTTTCAATAAGTTGTCAAAAATTTAGTACAGTCCGCAAGGGTATTGGAAAGGGTTTGCAGCAATTAAGAAATTAGCCCAGGCAGCAAAAGTTTCGGAAGATGTGGCTCAAAACTGGTTGATGAAGCAAGCTCTTTGGCAGGTTTATTTACCAGCCCCACGTTACAGTCCAAGACCGAAATTTGATGTTCCTGTTCCAAACAAAGTTCACCAAGCCGATCTTCTGTATCTCCCACACGATCGCCCACCACGCTCCCGTAAAACTTTTAAATATACCCTCACAGTGGTAGATGTGGCCTCTCGATACAAAGAGGCCGAACCGTTGACTACAAAAGAGGCTAAAGAAGTTGCAGCTGCTCTGGAGCGGATTTATAGTCGTGGTCCTTTGAAGTGGCCGAAACTGCTTCAGGTCGATCCTGGTCGTGAGTTCATGGGTGCTGTGAATCAACTGCTTTCGAAACATAATGTTGAGGTTAGACGTGGTCGTGTAGATATTCACCGTGATCAAGCTATCGTTGAAAGATTCAACCGCACCCTGGCTGAACGACTGTTTGGTCACCAATATGGGGTTGAAATGCGCCTCCCAGACAACAAAAGATCGACTGAATGGGTGGCCCGACTGCCCGCTGTTATTTCAGCTTTGAATAAAGAAGTCACTCGACTGACAGGTCAGAAACCTGTTGATGCCATCAAAAAGAAAACTGTTCCATCCAAACCCTCGACACCTTATTTGAGACCCGTTGGTGTGAACGAAAAAAAGCTCCCCTCCGGTTTGAGTGTTCGCTATCTTTATCAACCCGGTGAACTTGAAGGTGGTCGACGAAGAGCTACCGACCCAATCTGGTCTTTGAATGTTTACGAGATTGAAAAAATTATGATAAAACCAGACGCTCCGGTTATCTATTATTTATTTGAAGAGCTTTTGGTTGTCCCTCCAGATACACAACTACCACCAGAAAACTAACAATGAAACTCGATCGGTTCTGTGTGAATACCGTCTTCCGATACCCAGCGTTTGTCGTAGTAAGCACTCAACCCCAGCTTCTGCTGTTCGTAAGTAACCATCTGCCCGTCCCGCATCCTAAAACCTCTATTAGTTGCTATGTCCTTGCTGCCTTCCAAAGCTTTCTTGAAACGCTGCCATGTGATCTCGTTTTGTTTCTTCGACACCCCTTTCGTGCTGAACTTCTTTTTTTTACCCTCAGATTCGTCAACGTAATAACATTTTGAACAGAGTGCTATCATTCTGCTGCCTTCACACTCGAGTTTAAATAGCCCAGGCGTCCGACTGCTCCACTTATCCCAAGCTAACCACTCTTTCTTTTTTGCCTCAAATTCTATTTGCAGCTCTGGTTTGACGATGTCTTCCAACTTTTTTGCGCTAATTGCCATATAATAGCTGTCTGTGTCCATCTGAATCAATTCGAAATCTTTTCTGTCAAAATATCTGTCAAGAAAGTCATAATAGAATTCAAGCATTCTAAGTTTGGCCAGTTGATATACAGCTATTCCTACCTGAAATGGTCTTCTGATTGTGATCCGAGGCTTTCGGCTTTCCAGCTCATACGCTTCCCCAATTTCGTCAAGATCACTGAAATATGCGCTTCGCAAAGCTCTATCGACAACCTTTTCGTCTTTGGTGTAAATAACGTTTGTTTGCCGCTCCAAGGCTTCGATGAGCTTTCCGTACCCACTATTTCCTAACAGTTTGAATACCTCAGCCAGCAGCGCCTTGCTTATTTCGTTATCTCCAGTTCTACGAGCTTCAGTCACTTGCTCCACAAACCAAGTGAATATTTTTGTTGGTTGGTAATCAATAGTCCGATAAACATTTGTGATCACTGCTCCATGCTCAAGATACCATCTAAGAAGAGGTGCGTATAATAATATCTTCTTTGCAGACAATGCTCCCACTAACTTCTTTCCGTCTCCGCGGTTCCTTTTTGTGTGTTTGAGATATTCAAGCATATGTTGCGGCACAGCTTCAACAGGAACCTTTTTGTTGTAGAAGAACGGGCACATTTCCTCAAACTTTGGGTGTAAGTGCTCAGGGATCTCTATATCAACTTCTGCAAATCCAAACCATTTTTCTTCCTTGAGTCTTTGTGTTAGAATGGGAGCGACGTCTTTATTGTAGTGCACGACCATTCCTTTTCCACAAGGCATGTCTCTTAGCATGGTTGACAAATACAAAGCATTGGCGTCGTAACCCAGTATATTTTTGCAAAAACGAGGTTCCGCTATTCGATGAGACCTTATCTTCGTGACTCCAACTTCATGATATCTTGTGAAAACGACACTTGGTCCACCAACAACAGATTCTTTCAACATCTCATACGCTTCTTCGCACGGGCTGTAAAGATCTGCGCCCCTCTCAACACATCCGCGAAGTAAGTAATGTAAACTAACACCTGGGATACTTACTTATATCGATTCCTTTATCAGTGTAGAAAGCACGCATCTTTTCCAGCGCCTCGAGGCCAGGAGCTACATCGAGATTATTGTAGTAACGCAGCCAGTCTGCGAAGGTACACATCCCCTTTTCTTTGAACAGACGCTGGCACCCTTCCCATTCATCCCGTGTTAGAACATAACCACCCTTCAGCTTCGAATACCAATCCTCATATTTCGGAAGTCCGCGAAAATCAAGTTTTGCAGGTGTGTCAAACCATTCATACGGAAACCACGATTTTACAGTTTCGCATTCATAAGCTTTTACCCATTTCTCATAACTTGTACCCGGACCTAAGTAGTTTATGATATCGAGACAGCGAAAGTTTTTACTCAAAATGAACATAATTTTGTTTCCATTTTTTGCAACTCTTACTTTACCAGTTGTATCAGATAAACGTTCCGCGAAATGTTCTCTGATAAGATTCAGATCATATCTCCCGGAGTTAAACCCAAGAACTGGCACCTGATTACACCATTCTTCTATTTTGAGACGCTGTGCTTTTGTAAGCATATTTATGTCGTCAGGTATGAAGACTGCTCTTACTTGATCCCTAATATTTTTCTCACGCCTTTCAAGTTCTTCGATAAACTTGCGAACAAGCTCCGCAGGGTCTCTTTCACAGACATGAGTTGGTTCTCCGTCTAAAGTGGCACCAACGCTAACAGATATTGGTACGTGCGTATTTTCGATAGTTAACATGCCTGTTGGTTCCTTCCTCTGATTTTTATCTCCGTATGATTCGAAGTCATACAATATAGCGTGTGGATAACTTTGTATTTTAGTCTGTGGCAACTTAATATTTATTTCTCCTACTTCACAAGACCATGCCTCTATTACATGGTAGCCAGCAGCTCGAAGCTTTTGTGTACGTTCAACAGTTGCTTTAAATCTATCTTCTCGTGTTTGGTCATGATGAGTAATAATTCTATTTCGATCATGAGGAAAACATTTTCGACATCCATGCCAATGACATCCATGATATTGAAAAACAGTCTTTGTTTCATGGTTATAACCGTCTACTGGTGCACGCTCAACCCATCTTTCACCTCCATGCCCACAAGCAGCGTGGTGAATGTGAATTTTACGAAGTGCTGCTTCTTGTTCAAGCCAGCGAAGAGATTCTGGAGAAGATGAATGTTTTGGATAAAAAGCTTTCTCAAAAGCTGTTTGTAGTAATTCAACTTTTTCGGCCGGACATTCAATGACCGTCTTCCCTTGGGAGCACCTTTCGGTATGCCGTTGAAAATTGCAAGCTTGAGTGAATCTTGCACGACAGTGAACACATGCATAAACTTTTGCAAGCTTAGAAATATCTTTTATAAAGAAAGCATGCCCTTCGTAAATTCCAATTGTCAAAATATTTGTTAATTTGGCTGGGGGTGTTCTTCTAAGATGCCATACCACTTCACCATCCTCCAAACGTTCAGGCTCATATACACGAATACCCAACCAATCTTTGAAAATTTGTTTTTTATTAAGATGTTTTTCAACCTCATCAAGTTCATCTAAACATGTTTTCCGGCAATCTTGTGGAGTAGCTATGAGGTTAAAGAAACTCTTAGCAAGTTCCCGTGCTGCCGTTGTACTTCGATCTGGTCTTGAACCTCGGTGTAACGCAATACAACGCCAAAGACATAAATTGTCTTTGTAAGTGTCTAAAGCTAGCATATTACGACTATGTGAAAGGTTACGCAGCCAATCTGGTAATGGTCCTGTACCTAAAAGCGGTTGACGATCAAGCACCACCTTTACATCAACATTAAAATGCTTTTCAAACACCCATTTCGTGTCCGGTCTATTTATGTTGTCAGGGTCTAGACGTACTTTTTCCCGCTCACTCAACCATTTCTCCGCATCAGAAAAACGTTCAAACCAAGGTGAGCCAATGTTAGTGTACATCAACATTGATGAATCTTCTTCAATGTTGCGTAGCTGATATGAAAAAATATGTCTAACATAGAAAGATGTGTGAACTTTTTCTCTTATTTTTTTAATAAAATCGGGTGTAAGATCTCTTTCAAGATTTCGAATAAAACGCCATCTAATAAAACGGCGCCCCCCTTTCACTTCTTCTCCCTCATATTCGGTGTTATTGTATAAATCAAGAATCTCATTCTGATAGTTTGTAACATTTCGGATGGTTTCTCGAGAAATTGGATCAAACTTCCTCAAAATTTCTTGTGTTTTTCTCACCCTTCTTTTACGAGGAGGAGCAGTCGGTTGAAAGGTTTTAGGAAGTAAAGGTTTATCTAAACTCCTCTCCACTTTCTCAGAAATAGGTTCATCCAATATGTTCTGAATAGTTTTTCGAACAGCAGGAGCGTCCTCTGCAAGTAATTGCTCTAAAGCTTATAACGTTGCTGGTTCAAGTTCTTTCAAAAACTCTTCAATGTTTATGTTTAGTGCAGACATTACAACTTGGATATAATAAGATGTGTATTTCTTTAATTAAAATTTTTTTATGCTGGGTGGTTTATTTCGGTTAAGTAGTATATCCGGAATTTAACAAATACTTCCTGATTCTCAGCGGTTTTTTTAGAATTTTAAAGCTCCCACCATAATAAACATGCGACGCGATGATCAGCATTCAAACTCAACTGAACCAATACAGAATGGTCGGTTACAATGCAAATCATTTGATTGAAATTGATTGGTTTTCGGTTTAATTTTGCAGGATTACAACATCACGAGATTAGAAAATTGCAAAGCTGTACCAAACATGCCTGCAATGTAATTCTCACATAATACACCACGTTCATAGCAAGGTCTGTGAAACAAAGTCAAATTATGGGCTTTTCCAGTATTTTTACCTTGCACTCTTCTCATTTAATTGTTGAACATTATATTTTCATTGTGAATGTATCATCTCATGGATCAAAGCCCATCTACGATACTTTTGTTTGTGAAAGTAGTTCTGTTGTGTACCCACTTGCCTAACAACAATAAACACGACACCACATGACACCACATGCACTTGACCTCACATTCCAAGATCTGGGATAGCTGGTGTCTATTTTGAATGTCACCAATGGGGACTCTTCATGATGATTACAAGGATTCTCAAAATGGTGCTTGAAAGAGATAAGTAGCCTTATTCTAATATCACTGTGATGCTTATATAAAATACAAAAAGCTGCACCCACTGAGGAACTCTGTAAATATGAAAAGAAAAAGAACTTATTCGCTATTACCGTCATTTTCATCTAAGCATGGACATGTCACGGAAAAACATGTTCTAATTGGGTGTCAAAGGTGACATGTTTGGCCGTCAAACCTTTGAAGTTTGAAGGCTGTTAGAGCATGCTTTACTAAAATGGGAGGGAGTCTAGAAAACGAAGAAGACCTAGAACATGCAGATTTTAGATTTGTTTCTCCAAGATTTGGGAATATTAACTGGCACATGAGAAAACATGTTGACCTTGTGGTACATTACAGCTTTGCCCCTTTGATCAAGATTTCCCCTTTGATCAAGATGATTGGAGGGGGACACAGCGAAATTGTGGTGGTAAATTGTGTGGTTGACCTATATTGATCCGGGAGAAACCTCAAGGTGTGATACTGTTTCGAGTGTTTGATGTTCTTAGAGCCGTTTGAAATCATGTGCCTCTGTGTGTGCTAGTTCTTTGGCAACTAGTTAGGTTTTTGTGCTCAATATAATTGCAAGATTCCTAAAAACTGCTTAAAAGAGTGACGTTTAATTTATGAAAGGATCCACAAGTTTCTTAATACGTAATTTGATGTTTGCTTGCGGTTATCTGCAAGACATGTAACTTTCTTTATCACGGATGTCAGATCCAAATTAATTATTCTGAGACTGTTGCCATCTCTTTTGATCATAAAGAAGCTACAGCTTCTGGCGCTGTTGTTTTAACTCCACTTTCGTGGTTGTGGTTAAAATAGAAATAGAATTCTTGGAGTTAAAACAATGTACCTCTGTTGCCTTATGGTGAACTACTAGCATCCAACTGATAGATCTCCAGCAGACAAAGGTTATTGTTTGACCTGCTTGGGATGGTCTGTTTGTGGTTCTTAACGATTTTCCATTTGTTAAATATGCAACAGTTAAAATGGTGGTTCGTAAGACTCAAGGATGCTTCAATCTCGTGAATGTATTGTGTTCTGCCGTACCATCGCCAGTCCACCCACAGGTAGCCCAATATTCCTCACAAAAGTTTGTATTTTCAAAAATATCATGCCCTCTCCCGGTGGGACTGTCATTTGACCCTTGTTCCCAGTGATGGCCAAGGTTTTAACGGTTGAGCTGGGCAACTTTCCTGGGTCACGGAAAAACAATGGCGGTTTTCGAACTCGTGTTTGATCTTTTCAATCGTGTAATGCGGGCAAGAATCAAGGAATACTCTTTTGGATTTCAGGAAGGAGAACTTAAGGCACTACTTTGTAAGCTCGGCGAGACAAAATGTAAGTTCATGCCTTTTTTCATGTGAATATTGGAGCCGTTTTCGAGGCAGGCTTGATGGCCGAGCTAACTCCATTCTCCAACCTTGTCTTTCTCTTAGACGCTGTTAGGGTAGAAGAGTAAAAACCTCTCCAAAGCGCTAAACCTTCACAGGAGGACAAAATGCAACACTAGGTAACATTTGAGCAGCTTTACTTTTTAAAGCTTATTTATCGATGGAAATTCTCAGTTTGCTTTTCCATACAAACTCTTATATTATGCTTGGGCTACCTGTGGTCTACCACGACGTCTCTTCTGACCATCCATTGACTAAAATGCCGATTTCGGCTGCTAAATCACTTTCAACCTTATAAAAATCGAACTAATATTTACAACAGGAAATAAAGACAATCAAAAGTGGAAAGTGAAGAGCGGATGAGCAAAATTAGGGCGCGATTTCAACGGATTTTTCCACCATAAGCTCAGTTCGAATTTAGTGTCAACCTGTACAATTTATTTTTGAGCCGTTCGCTCACGCACGCACTTCTCCGTGAACAGCAGACTTTAAAATTTGGCAGCCAAACACGTCATGTTTGCACCCAGTTAGAACATGTTTTTCCGTTGCGTGTCCACGCTTAGATGAAAACGACGGTAATTGGAGTTTGATAATTTATTCAATCCCCAATCCTCGATTCCATATCCTCCATCCTGTATCCTGATTCTCCAAGAAGTCGACATGTGCCCGAGTATTCGCTAGTTGTTGCTTCAGTCGATCGTCCGAAATGTTCGCTCATCGTAATTCTCCCACGGTCAAAAAATGGAGAAGGAAGACAGTGGTTACTCTTAAGACTCATTTATGGGCGAATTTCTTGCCAGATCATAAGTGATCGAACTATCCCTGCACGATATGATTCAAACAACTTCAAGTTGGCTAGTGATCTTTAGCGTTTTCTGCCGACAGTGGAAGTTAATTTTGTGTCCTTCACGCGTTCAGATCGATATAATATCTTCTAAACACTTTCTTACGAAGTTCTGCTTACCTGTACTTCGCACAACAGTTAATAAAGTGAGCTGCAAACCCTTCCAACCACGATCTTGTGGGAGATGAAGGCAGTGAATGTTAGTGCCAAGTCCTTTCGCAGAATAGGAAATTAACCCGAGGAGGGTGGGGTGGGGTAGTAGCCGGTATGTGCGGCTGCAAAGGGTATGGCGTATTAACTTTGACCATTTTGGTCTGAAATAGGGCAAGGTTTGTGCGATGTGATCTGAGTTGTTTTTTTTTTTAAGAAACTTTTATTTTATCTGGTGGTGCGACTAAGAGATATATTGTCATGAGGGTGTGACGGATTATGCCAACATAATTTCGAGCATAATTTTTTATATCTGGAACACGAGGCATAATGCCAGCACAATAGTCATATTTTGCAGCATAGTTCTGTTATTTTGCAGTTCTGATTGAAGTGAACTCCGACATAAACACTGGTATTTTCTTGGGAAAATGTGTTCGGGCAGCCGCAAAAACCATTATTGTGGACAGAGAAAACTGGAAGGCAACAGCTCTGCTACGTTTAACGTCGGGATTGCGGCCAAATGCTGCGAATTCAAGCGATATGTACTTCGACTCGACTCGATGTTACGCGAGTTAGGCGCCGGTTACGCGAGTTACTAATGCGATAAACACGGGTGTTTTTCTGGGAAAATGTTTTCGGACCGTTGCAAAAACCATGTTTGCGGACAGAAAAAAAAAAGGACGGAAGGCACTAGCTCTACTATGTTTGGCGTAGCAACCTCTGCCCGAACAATCGTTTTGCTAAATATCATAAAATTGTTTTTGACTTTTGTTGTCTTTGCTTAAACTCGAATCATCGTGCGACTTCACGCAAAAAAGGCGGGATACAGCAGAAGGTTTATATCTCAAGTACCTTATTATGGGAAATTAACTCTTGTGTTAATTAAGGTATTTGAAATTAACGCGACTTAGATTAACGCGAATTAAAGGGAAAATTACTCTCCAATATAGGAAATTAACGCGAAAGAGGGGGTAAATTTCAAAATGAGGGTAATTAACGCGATTAGCACAAAGAAACACCTTGTGTTCACAACTGGAACAAATGTATTTCTAACTGGATATAAGGATCACGAACAAAACAGGTCTACAGGTGTGTAAGGCAATTTCTTTACGGACAATGTGCGTTAAATACTGCCTAGATGTAGGAAAGCTATTGTTCTTTGGGTGTCAAGAATGTCTGGACTGTATCCAGAATATGGGATTAAAATGATGGAAATTAAGGTCGCGGAAATTAATGCTCCACTTAATTAACAACGCGGAAATTAAAGCTCGTAGAAATTAACGCGAATTTTTACTGTTGGCGTTAATTTCATGGAGCGTTAATTTCCTAGAATAAGGTATGCACTACCTTAAAATGGTAACCTGTGGTGCTGACGGACAAATGTACGGACGGATGGTCACGTGACTATTACGTCACTACCAAAAATTTTGGCTTGATAGATAACCACTTTTCGTATCGATGGTGCCCCTTGGTCGCAGCTTTGTCGCACGGAGCTCCCCTAAAATGTAAACAATAGATAAAAATGCAGGGAGGTCGCCACTTGAGCCCTCGCAAAACGACGTCTGAGTAACGAGCGCAGAAATTCCATACTGATGACGTGACTCTACCCATATCTAGGTAGTGCTTCTGATTAGTTGAAACGCGAGGGAATCTCGTTTCAACCAATCAGAAGCACTACCTTGATCTAGGTAGTGAACGTCATCAGTATGGAATTTCTACGCGCTCGTTACTCAGACGTCGATTTGCGAGGGCTCAACTGGTGACCTCGCGAGACGTCCGCTGTTTTCTCAGGCTAGAATTTAAGAAAATTGCGCACTCTCTAGACTTAGAATCCTGCGGTTAACAGTTCTAAGTTTGTTACAGAAAACAGCCAATCAAAAAAAAAATTAATTCCCTACAAAACCTTAGCGTCTCTCCCGGCAACTGACCGCTGACCAAGAAGCCTGAAAAGAGGAGGGAAAGGGGACAAATCATTCGTTTCGCGCTTGCGAATAATTACCCACTTTTCCTCCTCTTTCAACGCCGCAGCTGACTAAGAAGCCTGAGAACTCTGGGTTCGTGTAAGAAGATAAAAAAATTTAAGATTTTCCGTGAGACTGCCTCCCACCCCTCTGTCCCCCTCTTCACTCGTGAGCGACCGAGTTAGCCCCCCCCATCCCCCCCCTCCCCACACGCATCATCAACCAGGCAGCACGGACTACCCTTTTCTCACTCCCACTCCAAGATGGCGGCCGATAAACATTTATAGCACAAAGAAAAGAACTATTAAATAATTGAATAATTGTTTGGATCTATACCAATTTTGGCTACTGCTTCTCTAAAATTGCACTACCAAAATGTTAGTTTTCCTGAGCTGGCTTTTTAAACGAGGATATCGTGACACCTTGCATTTTGCGAACACTGGTCATTTTCAAATAATAATCCATCAAGTATTTGTCTTAACGTAAATTGCGACCGATTGGTGAAGCAAACAGAAAAACAGTGCTTATGCACGTATCAATGTTTAGACGGAGGGGGGGAGGGAGGGTACGGGTAAAGGTGTGGCATTTAAATTTTTTTGTAATTTTTTGAGGTGTGAAAAGCCAAGATGGCCGACGGACGCGTTGTACGAGCTGCGTAAATTTTCGCTCCGGGGAAGCCCAGATAGGCTGCGACATTCGAAAAAAAAGCGTCGTCGAAAACTGAAATAACAAGAGCTTAATATGGAAAATACCGTGTGCGTTATTCTAACTTTTTGATGTCGAAACGGCAGGTTCGCTCGCCGAGTTGTCTAGAAAACCCGTCTCCGAAGAGAAATAGACTAAAGAGCCAAGAAAATCAGAAATGAGTTCGGGCAAGGATTCCGAAGACCGAGTATCCTTGAGGATCATCATGGACAAACTAACATCCATAGAATCAAGAATGGAAGACAATTTCTCACAAATGCACTCTCAAATATCCGAACTGAGGTGCGAGTTCAAAGTACAAATTGATGGTGTCAAAGTCAATATCAAGGAGATCGAAAAATCCCTCGAGCACGCGTGGGCAGAGATCGAAGACGTCCAGCAGGAGGCGAAAACGAATAAAGATTCAAAAAGATCTCACCAGGACATGCTAGACAAGCATACATCGACCATCCAAGAACTCCAAGCGGAGATAGAGCAAATTCGTGCTGACAATAATCAAATGCGACCATCACTCAAAGAGACCCAAGAAAAACTTATCGCTTTAGAGAACTACACCAGAAGAGAAAATCTGAGAATCATGAACATTCCAGAAGCAAGAGAGGAAAATTGTTGGGACATAGTTTATGATATAATAGAGAATGAGCTAAAGTTAAGCACCGAAAATATCAAGTTTCATGCAGTACACCGTGTCGGTAAAACAGCGTCCCAAACTGATCAAGACAACTCTACGCCACCGCGCCCACGACCGATAATCGCTAGATTTGTTAGCCGAGAATTCTATCAGTCAAAAATCGGCTAAAAAGATCCGAAAGGTATGAAAACGCCTACATCACCAAAGATTATGCTCGGGCAATACAAGAGGAAAGAAGATCTTTAATTAAAGCTATGTTTGTCGCAAAGGAAAAGGGACGAGAAGCTAAAGTCATCAACCGAAGCCTGTTTATTGACAACCAAATGTATGACATTAACTCTATTCCGGCCGAATTTAAACCAGTAGTTGATTGAAATCCGTGCCAACCAAGGTATGTTTTGTTTTTCCCTTTTCCATCGCCGAACGGCGAAAGATTCCATACAGCCAAACGAAGTCGCTGGGTATTCCCTGGACTTCCAACCTCCTCGAAGATAATGTACGTAAATGTATTTGTGTTTATGTGTAGGTGTTTTAGGTTTGCATATTTTATGTTATTTAGCGATGTTTTTTGTACCAACTTATTTTCTGAATGTTTCTGTCTACCCACAATGTATTCCTCGGATCACTCAGCTCAGAGTAATAACAATGTATTTACGCTTTCCAAGTTGCACAGGATAATTGCTCTGTACTGACGTTAAACGTTAGAGGGCTTAGGAATCAGATAAAAAGAAGGAGTATCTTTAGTTATCTTAAAGACCAAAACTGTCAGTTTTATTTTCTGCAGGAAATTTATTCCGAGCCAAACGATGAAAAAATTTGGAAAAGCGAGTGGGGTGGTGACATTTTTTTTTCACACGGTTCTACTCATAGCAAAGGGGTCTGTATTCTCATAAACCCTTCACTCAGCTTAGCGTCACCAATCGAAAAGTCCAGCAAAGATCAAGAGGGAAGGATTGTTTCAATCAATCTAACCCTTGAAAAAGTTAATTTTTCGCTGTGCAATGTCTATGCGCCGAACGATTCACAACAACAAGAAGTGTTTTTGCATAACCTGAATGAATATTTAATGTATAACACGGATGTAGAGAATCTCATTATAGGTGGGGACTGGAATGTCACACTACAATCACTAGACAAAAGAGGCGGCATCCCATGGAAAGCATCTACCTATAGGGACAGCCTAATTTCAATGATGGAAGAATTAGAACTAATCGATGTCTTTAGGAAACAATACCCGCGCAAACCGTGTTTTTCCTATGAATCAAAAGCGTTGAAAGTAAGTTCAAGAATAGACTTTTTCCTAGTCGCACGACCCTTGACCAATTGGGTTTTGAACATTGAAACCAAGGCTTCTAATGCGCCGGATCACAAAGCAATAAAACTCACTTTAAAACCTCTAGGAGTGAAGCGAGGACCCGGACTATGGAAGTTCAATAATTCGCTTGTTGAGGATGAAGAATACGTAAAACTGATAAAAGAAAATTATCCTGTTATAGGTGAAAAATACCGAGAACTGGAAGATAAAAGATTATGCTGGGAGCTCATTAAAATGGAAATAAGAGGCCTTACCATTGCTTACTCGAAGAACAAGGCTAAAAAGCAACGCAAAAGCGAATCAGACCTTCAGATCCGTCTAGAAGAGCTAGACAAACAGATTGCTGATAGCACCGATTCAGCGCTTACGAACAATGCACTAACCGAAAAGGAAATCTTAAAACAAAAACTTCAACTCTTCTATGAGAGAAAAGCGAACGGTTTAATACTGCGCTCAAAAGCAAGATGGACCGAAAAAGGTGAAAAACCAACCAAGTATTTCTTCAATTTGGAAAAGAGAAATTACATCAGAAAAAAGATATCAGAATTAGAACTTTCGGACGGGAAACCTTCATGTAAGGAGGATGAAATATTGAAGGAAATTGAACATTTTTATGAAAAACTGTACACATCCAAAGGGAATATTGATGACAATCGGTTCGAAAATTTCGTTCGAAACTTAGAATTACCTAAGCTACGAGATTTAGACAAAGAGGAGCTAGAGGGTGAAATTACCATGGATGAATGCAAAGAAGTTCTGAAGTCGTTTTCTAGCGGAAAATCGCCAGGAGAGGATGGTTTTACCTGGGAATTTTACAATTGTTTCTTTGATTTATTGGGCGAAGACTTAATCAATTGCTACAATGCAGCATATAAAACGGGCGAAATGTCAATCTCCCAGCGTAGAGGTACCATCACTCTTATACCAAAAGAAGACTCGAATTTACTTAATCTCGCAAATTGGAGGCCGATTACTCTATTAAATTTGGACTATAAAATCGCGTCAAAAGCCATAGCTAAAAGAATAGAAAAAGTACTGACACTTCTCATCAATCCAGATCAAACTGGATTTATAAAAGGAAGATACATCGGTCAAAATGTTAGACTGCTTAACGACATCTTAGAGCAAACAGAAACCCAGAACATCCCTGGGATACTCCTCCAATTAGATTTCCGTAAGGCATTCGACACCATTGAATGGGAATTCATCCAGAAGACGCTCGCTCTTTTTAACTTCGGTGAGAGTATCCAACGATGGATCTCTACTTTTTACACTAATCCGGAGAGCTCTGTTTTAAACAACGGATTTTGCACCAATTCCTTTAAACTGTCAAGAGGAGTGAGGCAAGGTTGTCCCCTGTCTCCTTATTTATTTATTTTGTCGGTGGAAATATTAGCACGCAAAATAAGACAAGACAAAGAAATAGAGGGGATTCGAATCTTCAAAAAAGAAATCAAAATAAGCCAGTTCGCCGACGACACCTCACTATTATGCAGTTCCTGTAAATCGGTTCAAAGAGCGATTGAAGTACTAAATGACTTCGGTGACGTTTCCGGTCTGAGACTGAACCCAGCTAAAACTAAAGCTTTGTGGCTGGGGCCATGGAGAGACATCCAAGATGAGCCTTTTGAATTCCAGTGGCCAAAAGATCCAATTAGAGCGTTAGCAATATTTATATCTTACCATCAAAAACAAAACGAGAGAAAGAATTTTAAAGCGAAAATCGACAAGTTAAGCACTATTCTCGATCTTTGGCAGTCCAGGAGTCTCACTTTATTCGGCAGAAGTCTTATATCTAAAAGTCTTGGAATTTCACAACTGGTGTATTCCATTTCGATTCTTGACACACCCCCTGAATGTATTAAAGATATTAACTCTCTTATCTTTAGGTTTATTTGGAAAAAAAAGCAAGATAAAATAAAACGTAAAGTAATGGCCCTTGACTATAAGAATGGAGGTCTGCGTGCACCCAGTATTGAGGTTATGGTCAAATCACTTAAACTAGCATGGATCTCAAGACTGTTAAAAAATGAGCAATCATGCGACGAATCCTGGAAGGTGATCCCTAACCACTTCTTGAACAAATATGGCGGTCTTAACTTTTTGTTAAGATGCAATTACAATGAAAAATTTCTGAAAGGTACCACGTTACCTCTATTTTATAGGTCTATTTTGCAGTATTTTTTGGAACTTAAAACTGCCCACAAATGTGTAAACGGGCAAGAACTAGTATTATTCAACAACAAAGACATTTTAATTGAAAACCAAACCATATTTCACAAAGACTGGTTCCAAAAAGAAATTTTTCTCATACAAGATCTTTTAAAAGATGATGGCAAATTTTTTACTTATCCGGAATTTGTCCGAAGATACGAGCTTAAATGCAATTTTTTAACTTATATGCAAGTTGTCTCGGCAATCCCAAAACATTTAGTCAAAAAGGCAAGGGAAAAACATTTAGACAAGAGCACCTTTCTAGCCGTAGATACTTTCCAACTCTCGCCCAATACTGTAATAGACCTACTCAAAATGAAAAACAAGGATTACTACTGGCTCCTAATTAACAAAGACAATCAAGAGATAAAAGCTGAAGTGAAATGGTCTCGAGACTTGCATTCGGAAGAATTTAGACTAGATAATCTTTTCAGCCGTGTTAAAAATGTTTGCAAAGAAAATAAAATGAGAGAATTTTATTTCAAACTTATTCATAGAATAGTGGTGACCAAAAAAGAGCTTTTTTTCTTCGGTATAGAAGACGACATGTTTTGTTTATTTTGTCAAGAACCTGACTCAATAAGTCACACTTTCTTAAATTGCCGCTGGTCAATTCAGTTCTATTCGGAGGTTATCAAGTGGTTTAACAAAGAAAATGACACCACCTTCTCGCCAAGCCCCGTAGAAATACTGTTCGGGAAAAAATCAAGCAATTGCTCTCAAGGCTCGTTTAAATTGTTAAGGAAATTTAATTATACACTCCTGTTTGCCAAATACTATCTATATACACAAAAACTACTCAAAAAAGAAATAAACACGAAAGAGTATATTACGAAACTCACTTTTAAATATCAAATTGAAAAGCTATTTTGAGCAGTTATCAACGCTGTTCTCCAGCCCTCCCCACTACTCTTACTGTTAGTCATAAGAAGAATACTGTGTGGTAAACACTCCCTTTTTGTCTTTCTTTAATTTTTATGTATGTATTCTTATTTTAGCGACGTATGTAATGTATTAAGTAATTCTACTGTAAATAATGTCACTGTATTGTATATTATTATTTAAAAATAAAAATAAAAAATAAAAAAGAAAAAAAATTTTTTGGTCAAATTCCCGAACCCTTGGGACTGGAAAATAGTTCAAATTTGATAGAATATCCACATCTGGGGATAACAAAACCGTGTAATGACATGTATAAAAAGTAATAAAGTAATTTGAAATAAACGTTTTTAACTCCTGTTTTACACTCAAACTAAGAAAACCATGAACACTGAAAATATTCCTGGAAAGTGTGTTTTGACCAATCACATGCGAGACCTTGTAACCGCAGAAAACGAATGGGTTCTCAGTCATTTTTTTTAAAAATTAATTTTTATTAAATAGAGCAAAGTAATACAATGTGCAATGATAAGTACAAATATTCTGGTAGTACATGGATGAACAGTGCATAAAAAGAAAAAGAAGCAAAAAAAAAAAGGGAAATTTAAAAAAAATCAGATGAAATTCTTCCACTTATTGTTGAAGTGTTCTTTCTAGCTGTTTGTTTTTGAGAGCAATTTGTTGGAGGGTATCGATCTTGCTCTTTAAGAAAGCAGGGAAGCTGTCAAAAATCACTGAGGCGTTGTCCTGAATGCAGCAAAAGATAAAATATTTAGCAATGAGGACAACATAATTTAAAGTGTCCTTAAATTGCGTGTTATTATACCATCCATATATAACATTGCGTTCGCTCAGATCGAAAGTTTGAAGGGTTTTTTCAAACCACCAATTTTGGAAAGCATGCCAAAAAGTAGAGATTACAGTACACTGGAAAAGCATATGGGGAAGTGTTTCTGGGAGTGCATAGCATAACCGACAAGTGTCGGACTCAGACAACTTCGCACGAAACAGGGAACATCTCGTTGGAAGGATGTTATGTATGATTTTGTACTGAAACATTTGTAAATTAACTTCTCGTGTTATTGAAAAAGGCAGTTTGTAGACATTGGTTAAGTTTTCTTTAGAAAAACCGTAACGCAAAATTCTTGTTTCAGCTGTGGGCGCTTGGAAGAAATGGTCTAGGATGGCCGCATAAGCAGAATGAGTAGTGATATTCTTGGGCGAGGATTCCTGGGAACTATTTCCACTCGAGGTGGAAGAATTTGTGGATTTTAGCTTACGTCTCCAACTAGAGGGGATGGCATTTATTAGCCCATAATATGTGGTAAAGGGGACTTGCAGATGGAATTTCCGTTGAAATTTGTCGAGTGATAGGAAGGTGAAGTCAACATCAAGTAGGTCCTGGATGCGTATGATTCCGCTACGATACCAATGTTTGAAAAAAATTGTGCTTTTGTTTATTAATATATTGCTGTTGTTCCAGATTATTTCGTTCTGTGCCTGTGTCATATCTTCAGAAAACATAGGTCTATAGTCCTGCCAGTACTTTAACACAGAATGATAAAAAGGAAGTAGGTCGTGTAGCTGGAGTAAATTTAAGTCGTAACGACAGTCTAATAAAAAGGCAAAGCCGCCTAGATGGCTCAAAGCGTACTCTGGTATGACCTTCCAAGCAGCGTCAGAGTTTTGACGTATTCTTTGAATCCAGGCGATTTTTAGGGCAATTTCCATTAAACCAAAATCTATCATTTTAAGACCGCCGTTAGCTTTCTCTCCAATGATTGTGGGTTTTTTTATTTTCGGAGGTTTGCCTTCCCAGATAAAGTCAAAAATCATTTTGTTGGCTGCATCAATAACATGCAGCGGCAAATATAAATTGGAAGAATTAAAAATTAATTTGGACAAAACTAACGTCTTCACGATGTTAATCTTTCCAATTAGCGTGAGTCTTCTGCATTTCCAAATGTTCAATACTTTTTCCATGCTTCGTAACTTGTCATCGAAATTTAACTTATCAGCTTTAAGCGTGTTATACGAGAAGAAAACACCTAGGGCGCAAATGGGGTCTTCTGGCCACTTAAAATTGAAAGGGGTGTCACGTCTGTCTTTCCAGCAGCCTAGCCATAAAGCTTCAGTTTTAGAGGTATTAACTTGCAAGCCGGAAATAGATCTAAATTTCTCTAGCATATTTAGTAGATGCAAGATTGAATCGGTAGTCGTTAACAAAGACAGTAGTGTCATCAGCATACATACTGATTTTTATTTCTTTATTTCCAATTGTGCTTCCTTTAACAAGCGCGTCGCGTTTGACAGCTCTTGCAAGAAGTTCAAGGCCGATAACGAACAACAATCCAGATAGTGGGCAGCCCTGCCTCACACCGCGTTTTATGGAAAAAAAGCGTGAAGCGTGTCCGCTGTTTAGAACGCAGCTAGAGATGTCAGTATGAAGAATCTTGAACCAATGTAAAAAGTTAGGCCCGAAATTAAAGTGGGTAAGAGCTTTTTCTAAGTAATGCCATTCAATGGTGTCAAAAGCCTTGCGAAAATCGAGAAAGACGGCGATTCCTGGCAGATTTTCTTTCTCGGTGTAAAACATCAGATCTTGTATTAATCGAATGTTTTCGCCAATATATCGCCCTTTCACGTAGCCTGTTTGGTCTGGATTTATCAATTTGGGTAAAACCTTTTCTAGACGCTTCGCCAAAATTTTAGTAAGAATTTTATAATCAACATTTAACAAAGAAATTGGCCTAAGATTTTCAAGGATAGTTTTATCTTTGTTCTTTTTCGGAATAAGAGAAATTATTCCACGCCTTTGAGATATCGATAGGGAGCCGTTTTGAAAAGCGTAATTGAAGCTACCAACGATTGAGCTTTGCAATTCAGGCCAGAAGTATCTCAAAAATTCGGCGGGCAGCCCGTCTGTACCGGGCGTTTTATCCGCAGAGAAATCTTTCAGAGCATTTAGCGCTTCTCTTTGTGTTATAAGCCCTTCACACAAAGCTTGTTCGTCCTCAGACAAAGTGGGAGTGCTGTTAAGGTTAAAAAAGACGTCACTCTCTTGTGCGTCCTGAGAGTCGGATGCTTGCGATTGATAGAGTGTTTCATAAAATTTCTTTTGTTCCTCTAAAATGTCGAATTGATTTGTTGTGAAAGAACCGTCATTTACCTTCAGTTTGGTAACAGATTTTCTTGAGTAATTTCTTTTTTCAAGACCATAAAAATATTTGTTATTGCGTTCACCATGTTCGTGCCATCTGGCTCGGCTTCTGAGAATCGCTCCCCGTGTTTTATGTGCCATTATCTTTTCTAGACGAGCTTTGGTAGAGTTGAGCTCACAAAGGATTTGCCTGTTGTTTCTGTTTTTTTCCGCCCTCGTGATTAGTTCGTTTATTTTATTTTGAAGGATTTTTTCTTCATCCCGACTTCTCCGAGCTTTAATTTTGGTGTATTTAACGGTGAATCCTCTGATCTCCATTTTAATAAGGTCCCACCGTAAACCCAGATCCTCGACAGTTTCATATTTACTTTTAAATTCTAGAATGTTTTCACGTAATTGGGAAACATATCGATTGTCTTCAAGCAGAGAAGAATTGAAGTTCCAAAAACCAGGTCCTTTATTTTGTTTAAATTCCTCGGCAATAAGATTAATTTGCACGGCGGAGTGGTCTGTGTTAGGAGCAAAATTGATACAGCAGTCCGACGCGTGGTTACACAGTTCATTAGAAATCAAAAAGTAATCTAGACGACATTGCACTTTAAAGGACTTGTCTCTCCACGTGAATTGCCTCGCGTCAGGGTTTAGAGAGCGCCAAATGTCACAAAGGTTATATAGCTCACATAGCTTATTTATTTCGTTGATAACTGAAAGTTTTCTTGTGACGGGGTTCCCACCTTCTTTATCTCGCTGCGTTAAAGCACAGTTAAAGTCACCGCCAATAATTAAGTTTTCATGCGGGTATTCCTGAAGTTGATCTTGTAGCTCTTTAAAGAAGTGAACTTGTTGATTAATATCATTGGGAGAGTAGATATTAACTAAAACGAGATGGGAATCATCAATTGTTAATTTTGCGAGAACGAATCTACCGTTTTTGTCTTGACTGATTTTCTCAATCTTACAGTCTAACTTAGGGTTTAACAGAATCATAACACCTTTGCTGTGGTTAGTCCCGTGGTTGAACAACACTTTCCCTCCCCATTCTGCTTCCCAGATTTTTGCAGTATCACTAGAGCTGTATGTTTCTTGAAGGAATGTGAAGTCTTTGTTCTGTTTATGCAGCCATCTGAAAAGCGCACGCCTTTTTATCGATTTATTAAGACCTCTTACATTGATAGTGATACCCTTTAAATTGAAAGCGCTGATTGAAGAAAAGTACATAATATAACACAGAGCAAAGCAAGTGTAATTTTGACAGCTTTCTCCCTATGGAACTAAAATATTTGTTAGCAACTTTTGGCAAAAAACCTTTTGTAAAGAAGAATTTGGAAGAATTTGCATATATTTGACGCGTATGAAATACGAGTGCGAAAATAAGAAACCTGTATACAGAAAGTCTAAATACACCGGTTACGAACATAAATTTAACGACGTTTACAGAAATAAAGAAAAATAAAATAAAATAGGCTCTTGTGGCCTGAACGCAAGATAGCAAGTGGGTATGCGTGATGGTCACGTTAACGTAATCTTAAAGTTCCGGTGTTCCGCTTTTTAGAAAATACTGGTAAAGTAGTTTATAGAGTAAAGATCAATCTCTGTGTATCAAAGATTTTTTTCTTAAGACGTAAATTTACTAATTACTCACTGACATGATCATCAAGGTGCACTATTTGGGATTTCTGCAGCATCTTCTGGCGGTTCCTCGCTGGAATTGTTTGATGACTCAGTGCAAAGCCGTCGTTTGGGAATGTTGTAGTGTAAATAATGTTTGCCGTTTACAATAAGCTTGTCACCAATAACTGACGCTTTGTTTCTAGGATTTATGGTTCCGGCCTTCTTCATTGCTGGGACAAGGATCTTTTTCCTGATGTCTTGCACCCTCTTAGGAAGATCTTCACCGATGTTGACTTGGGAATCTTTTAGGTTGCGGCGGAATTTCCATACTTTGTCACGGTCGCTTCGACATGTAAACCGAGCTATTATAGGTCTTGGTCGACCTCGACTTTGCTTTCCAAGTCGGTGTACGCCACAAAATTTGAATTGCTCGACATCCTCACGATCGATTTTGAGGTCGTTTGTAAGCACGCTGCGGATAACAGTAGTGCAGTCTTCGTCAGGTCGTTCGGGAATTTTATAAAAAATCATGTTCCATCTACGGCTGTAGATTTCCTGCCTGATGAGCTCGTCATCGTGGAGGGCTTGCTCTTGCGAGTGAGGTGCGGGATTGCGGAAAATTAATTCAGAGTTTAAAAGAACGAGGCATATAACAAATGTGCTCTTTTGTTATTCTTTTGTTATCCAATGAGATGCAAATGAGTGTGAGGCGTTTTTCTGCAATCCCGCACCTTGGAGGCTCTTGCTCACACTCTGCTAAGCGGTCGAAGGCGTCTGCCTGATCTTTCTGGGTGAATTCGAGCGAGCGTTGAAGGTCGTTAATGCTGGACTTAAGCTGTTTATCTCCGAATTAGCCTCAGTTAGTTGGGTTTCCAGCTGGGCGATATGGGCCTCTCGTTTAACTGCCTGTTGCTCAATTTTCGTGATTCTTTCAAGCAGATGAGCAATGGCGGCGCCTTCCTCGTCGTCTTCGGCTGACGTGGAACTGCTTATTCGAAGCCTTTTTTTCTCCGTCTTGCTTTTGTCAGCGTTAGACATTGCTAAGTGAGTAAAGAAGCTTTGAAATGATCGTCTATCCTCAGTTTACTCTGTATAAGAGAATGATTTTGCGGAGCGCCGAAACAAGCGTGTGTTCAGCTCAGAAGCATCACGTCCTACTTCATGGGTTCTCAGTCATGAAGTCGAGTTGGTTCTCGAGTTGTTTCGAAAGACGCCAAGGTTTAATCTTCACCTTTTACAGAAACTGAAAGTGTTTATTCCTTTCAATTTGAAAGCCACACGCACTACGCAAGCGAAAATAGGTTTGAGCGCTTTTGGAGAATAAAATTTTTCGACAAGCCGACGCAACGATTTGCGTTTCCGACATTTCAAATACCTAAAAGCAACTCAAGCGGCAGTTATTTCACCTTGATGTAAACACTGCAGCGTTCTCCCTCCACATTCGCCCTTTTATAGCACAGCTGACTTGATTTATTTAGGCCGAATCAACCATGCCTTCGAGCCGGACTTGCGTCATACGACGTCTAGTTGCAAATTTTGAAAATGACACATTTTGAAATTTAGCAACGGAACACCAGGCTGTTAAAGAATAACGAACGCCGGTTTCGACAATCTGCGGCCGTTGCTACAATGCAGCCGCAACAAGCCAAAGACCACTCACACATTTTTCGCTCCGGTAATGCATGTGGCTCTCAGATAAAAAGAAGTGACAATTTTTAAAAATTCTTTTAAGTTAGGATGAAGGTCTTTCGAAACAAATGGAGAACCAACTCGATTCCGTGACTGAGAAACCCATTCGTTTTCTGCGGTTACAAGGTCTCGCATATGATTGGTCAAAACGCAATGAACATTCCAGAAATACTTTTAGTGTTCACGGTTTTCGTAGTTTGAGTGTAATATCGAAGGTAGATTGAAAAAGATTAAAGTTGAATAAAGTCAAGAAAAAAAAAACAAACAATCCCCGAGAGTTGTAGATTGTTTCGCAGTAGCGGAAAAGGTGTTGAGAGGATATTGCATTCATTATTAATTGAGGCTTCAATTATCTGTGCTGGTACTTAGTGATCTGAGCTGTATTAAATATCGGAACCACACCGAATTATGTACCTTTCTAAAAAGACTACATAGTAAAATATTACGATTAAAAAAGGCTGAAAATCCAGCTTTGGTTTCAGCAAAATTGAATTACAGTATTCTACAAACAACCTTTACATTATACTGAATACGAGATGGAACACTGTAGTGTATTGCGTTATAAAAATATAATAATTAAGTGCCATCGTTACAAACTTAAGCTTACCGATCTTTGACCTCGATTATCCAAGATGGCGTCTCTTCTAGCACAAGTTTAGGACTCAGTACTCTGCACGGTCAAATTCAAATGTCCGCAGCGTGGGGCAAAATTTGTGGTCAAATTCCCCAGAGAGGGGACAGCAGAAGTGTTCAAATGCCGCACCTTTGCCCGTACCCCCCCGCCTCCGTCTAAACATAGATATGTGCATTAATTTTAAATGTTTGATGCTTTGTGAACAGGTTTTTCATGATAACGAAAAACAAGTATGTCCGCGAACTTCAAGTGGGCGTTAAGCGTGGCGCAAGTAAAGCTAATGTTGTCGTCATCGCCTCAAATTTTTGTTTCAAAAAGGGGCGCTGGCTTTTCAACGATTCCGCTGATCAGGCGAAAACTATTGTATGTTCAGGCGCGAGAAGTCGCAATAACTGTAAAAGCGGTCCGGTTGGCTCTGGACGGTTCGCAAAATAGAAACGCTTGAATTTTTGTGTGCAGAAAGCATTTCATGCCAAAGTATCAAAAAGACGATTATTTTGTCTCTAACGTTTTACTTTGCTCTGTAAGACCAAAAACTAAATTCTCCCAATATTTAGTCACAAAATGCCGAGATCTGTCACGATTTTGAGCAATTTTTGTCGGAGCGACCGGCGCACCGCATTCGTTGGGTTTATCTCTGAAATTTTTGTATAGCAATTAAGGTAGTCTAGTATATTGTATGTGGCTGGAGTTTCAAATAATTTGAAGCAAAACTGTCTTTATACCATAGCGCTTTGTAACCCTATACGAGGTCTCGCGCGACGCAACCCCAAAATTTGTCATTTTTGAGACCACTTTTCTCAGCTGGCAGATGAAATTAAATGATGGCAATGATACACCTGTAAAGAGTAATAGCTGTTCTTCAATAACATAAAATCAAACGTTGCCTAAAACTACTTTTTCTGTCCCTACGGAGACAGGCAATTTCCACTATTTTGGGTGATTTATGTAAACAAGAAGCAGCTTTCATAGCCGGGCTGGATTTTACCAGAGGACAACCAGAAAGATATAAGAACGTTTTATGACCGTGAGCCCGAGCTAGAAAAAATTGTAACACGAACAAAGTGCCCAAGAACAAAAGGAACTTAATATGGTGCGAAATAGGGAATTTATTTAATGTTTTGGTCCCCGCCATAAATGAACATATTTCCTGATATTTCAGGTTACAATGATGTAAATTAAGGTAGGCGACATCACGTCTTCATCGCATGGTTATCATCAGCTAAATTTGTAAATCCATCGTATCCATGCGAGCGTTTGAGTATGAAAAAAACAATTCCGTTGTATTTCTCTTTCTCTTGTTGCCGTAACGTGGTATTTTAGTTTTCATTTGGTGTTCTTACATTTTGTTACATTTTTGTTACATTTTTGTTACATTTTGGTGCGTTTATTGACTTTATTTGCTTTACAGTTTTGAGCGCTGTTGAAGGGGAATACATCTGAACAGAATACAGCTTAATCTTTCAACCAGTTTTCAGAAAAGGATCTCCTAGCGACCACCCGCTGACCAAGAAGCCCGAGGAGTCTGGTTATGAGACTGCTGCGTGGCAGGCGCGAAAACGAGCATGGAAAGGGAAGAAACCATTCGTTTCGCGCTTTCAAATAATTACCCACTTTTCTTCCCCTTTCGGTACCTGCCACGCAAGCTACTTTATTATATCACATGTTTATGACGTGTTTCTGGGTGCTCCACGAATTGTCATCTCAACGTGCACTTCAGTGTATTTCAGAAAAACAAATGCTTTTGGAATGACCATGACCAGCAATCCAACATACTCTACAATCCACGATACTCTTTTTGGATAGGATCCCAGACCTACTTGACTACGAGCACTCTCTCTTTCCGCTCAGGGATAATCAACGGAAACGGACAAGGCCGGGTGCGAACGCCACAATCGCATGCGGCGTTACACTAGTGGCTCGACACGCGCGTCACCTTAAAGAGCGGCAGGCGATATCCCGCTCGCTCGGTTGTTCGTTTTCCTGAATTTCTACTGACGCTTAAATTTTACGTGCCGACTGACGTGAAAATAACTGGCTTTACGTGCGTAAACAAAACAAAAGACGATGTATGAACGGCTTAAGTAAAAGTAAGAAGTTAAGCGCTGTCCAACTCTTTGCGTTTACATAAGCCGTTTACACTACGAGTGAGGGACTGCTTGTAGTCTTGAGACCTACATTCTCGCTTTCCAATTAATCTCCTTCATTCCCTTATTTCCGTATTTCCCCCTTCAATTTGCGTAAATTCCAGATGAGGGTGTTTACATGACGCCGGTGCGACATTCACCCCGCAACAAGATGAAAGCTTTATATCGCGCTAACATTATTCGTTTTTATGGCGGAATGCGTTTTATTTTGGAACGAAATGGTTACAGACAGTGTAACACATCAGTACGCCAGCAGCCAACCCAATAGTTATCAGTTGCTATAGCAACAGCGAACTTAAAAACGCCTCAGATTGACACTATAGACGTTGGGAGAGCCTAATTCATTTATAGTGTCTTCTTTTAAGGCAATACTGACTAAAAAACAAATATCACAACTCATATTCTCATAACGGTTCCTTTTCCACTTCTTTAACTTCACACAAAATTTCATAAATGCTGTAGGAATCGTCTGGCTGTTCGTACTTGATAGGTGTCTGTGTGCTGTGTCTTCTTTTATGTCTCTTTAAATCCGAACCTTGAGAGAAACATTTTCCACACTGATCGCATTCAAAAGGTTTCTCTCCACTGTGTGTTCTTTTATGTGTTGTTAGATTTCCAGCTTGGCTAAACCGTTTACCACACTGCTCACATTCAAAAGGTTTCTTTCCACTGTGTGTTCTTTTATGACTCTTTAAGTGCCCAGTTTGAGTGAAACATTTACCACACTGCTTGCATTCAAAGGGTTTCTCTACACTGTGTGTTCTGTTATGTGTTGTTAGATGTCCAGCTTGGCTGTACCGTTTACCACACTGCTCACATTCAAAGGGTTTCTCTCCACTGTGTGTTCTTTTATGTCTTTTTAGGTTTCCAGTTTCGCTAAAACATTTACCACACTGCTCACATTCAAAGGGTTTCTCTCCACTGTGTGTTCTTTTATGTCTTTTTAGGTTTCCAGTTTTGCTAAACCGTTTACCACACTGCTCACATTCAAAGGGTTTCTCTCCACTGTGTGTTCTTTTATGTGCTTTGAGCTGTCCAGCCTTGCTTAACTGTTTACCACACTGCTCACATTCACAAATTTTCTCTCCGCTGTGTTTTCTTTTGTGTTGCTCTGGATTACCTTTTTTAAAGGGATTTTCTCCACTTTGTATTCGTTTATGATCGTTTAGATTTCTTGAAGAACTGAAACATTTGCCACACTGATCGCATTCAAATTGTTTTCGTCTGTTTTGCCTGTTTTGACGTCGCCTTAGATTTTCGACCTGACTAACCTCAATGCCACCCTGATCACCTTCAGCATGGTTCCTTCCACTCTCTGTTGATTTACGTGGTCGTACATTTTCTGGTTTCTCCCCAGAATAAGTGGTACTTTGTTCCTGGTCAGATAAACTGTTGCTGTACTCTGTGTAGATTGAGGCCATTGTACAACCCTGTAGATTTCCTTTATCACGACTTTCACCCTTATCCTGAAGTGAGGGAAAGGAAAGAGATTTCTTTACCTGATCTGGTGAAAATGTATAGGAGCGAAAACAAAATGTTAAGGTCAAGAAAACGTTCACTGGCTATAAAATGAATAAAATCGAGCTTTCGGCTGTCGGGCTACCGCATTTGATGGATAAAGAATGGAATGAAAGTGAATCTAAAATATGTACAATAAAAGGAACAATATAAAACTGAGAATAAAAGGTGTAAGGTGTATATTAGGCTAGTCGCCATGATATCGATTTTAATGGTTTTCGTATACGAAAACACCCTTAACCAAATGTCCAGGCACGTTTGGCAATGTTTGAACCGCCAGCGCAAGTGTTGACATTCCTGATATGTTCTTTACGTCTCGTTTCAAAACATCGGCCAGTTTCCCCTACAAAGTACCAATCACAACTAGCACAGGGTATCTGTTCTACTTTCGATTGATGTTCAATAGAACGCCGGGATTTAGGGGAAGGGAATTCTTGTTGTTAAGTCTTGAAGGGCAAATTAATAACTTGAATGTAATTTATTGAGTACGTAATGCCATTAATGAAAGGATGGTGCTTTGTGGGGGGAAACTGGCCGATGTTTTGAAACAAGAAAGAAGGAACATATCAAGAATGTTAAGAATTGTGCTAGCGGTTCAAACATTTGGAGTGATGGACATTGCATTGACTTTGAGAACATTGGAATCAGGGCACACTTTTGCTATCAAACATGCGAACAATAATTCCAAGCTGCTCCCTAGTCAATGCTCTATCCTTTTTTAAAAAAGTTAGCTTAATTTACTTTTTTTACTTTTATACTATTCCTTTTATTGTTTAGTCTCACCTTATTATATTTTCGATTAATTTTTAGTCCAATTTTTATCCATCAAAGGCTGTAGCCCCACAGCCGAAAGCTCGATTTTATTCATTACTGTAGCCAGTGAACATTTTTATTGATCTTACAGGTTATATGTCTTATCCTGGCTGTGCGAAAATTAAAAATAAAAAATGCTATGCAGTCAAAGCTACTAATGAACAAATCGATCTAGTGTCCGGAGTGTGGAATTTGAGCCGTAGTCAACTGAGTTGAAATCTAGCACCCGGGTAGCGACAAAACGTGGGGTAGGCCATGGTGCAGGCCATGGCCTATCTTACGGCCTACCCGTGGTCAATTTCATAAAACAATTTACTCTTTAATCTCTTAAAATCCTCATCATAATCAAGTATAAATGTGAGGGAATTGCACCTAATGAAGCAAAAATAATAATAAGGTACATTTTGGCTCTTAAACATAAGAGTGAACCTTGTATATGAGTATTATTCGTGTGAAAATTATCTTAGCTTACATATCTATTGCTTGACAAAGAACAATGTCAAGAAAGCCTACAGTGACATCTTATGATTGTGATGGTAGAAATTGCGTGACTGCATGGAGATTGGAGAATGTTGTTATATTCAGTAGTTGGTTTCTACTTGTTATTAGTGTATAAATCAATTGAAATAATTATTTAAATATGCTGGTTCATGGCACAACATCAGGTCTATTCAAATAGTCTGTAACTTTGCTTTGCACTAACATTTTCAGTTTCAACTCAGCCATACGGACTAAAATGAAAATATTCAGTACACTGTACACAGATAACCCCTGTCCAGTAAAGCGATCTGTAAAGCGAGCTGAGCTTGGTTAAATTTTTATGGGAGCTGATGTCACTCGGGTCAGAGAAAAGTGTCCATTGTATTTGTCCGTATTTTAAACAAATAAAGCGGGCTAATGGAAGAAAAAAATGTATGAACCTTCTGTCAGGACAAAATTATTGTCTGTAATAGCTTAAAGCGGCCGTCTTTAAGGCAGGGTTCCAAGAATGTACTGTTATCAGTTCCTTCTTCTCGCTCCCCACAAAGAAGAACATTTTCTGGCATATACATGTACATGCTATGTACTGTAGTATTTAACAAACATACGGTGTTTTGTATTCGATGAAAAACATGGCCTCCTTGATGGGCAGGGATGCGTGACAAGCCAAAAAATAGCTGAAAAGGAAACTATGACAAACATTGAGTTACATTGCATTCAAAAGCCGGCAAATTCGTACAGTTGCAAAATAAACAATTTAGCTCACGTGAAAAGGAAACTTTTGATCAACACATTACTGCAATTTTTTGCAATAATTTTGAAGGGACTAACCTTGTAAAGTTCTATCAGGATATGCTCCTCGTTCTGCAAGTCCTGATAGACATGAGGTAAAAGCAGTCAGGGTGGGGTGGGGGGTTACTCCATTATGTAACCTTAACAGGGATGTGTGGCCTAATAGAGTATGGTTTTCACATGGTTTTGTCTTAAATGTGGTAAGGGTAAACTCAATTACTGCAAACAACTAACCACTCTATAAAGCTGTAAATAGATTTCTAATTATCAATGTATTAAGAAAAAAAATTTTATCCTTACCCCATTCTAGCCTAACACAGGGTATGATTTTGGGTTAAATGGTCCCTGAAAAAATCTGTCTTAAGGTGGCCCGACACTATTTATTTGCGTGAGGGGGCAGCTTTTGAAATCAAAATTTTTAGCTGCTCCACAGCATTCGATTGCTGAGATATTTTATACGCTGTAAAAGGAATGCTGGAAGTTTATTAAAAGCGTACTTTTATTGAGATTGATACGAATATACGAAAATTTTCAGCAATTTTCTTGAACGTGGTTTTCAAGGAAAATGTGTATTATCCGGAAAATGAAAAGACGTTTTTCCTTCATATTACTCTGAACAGATGCTGGAACCTCAAAGATTTCAGGGACCAATTGTCAGGTAAATCGGCTCCACACAACCTTTATAGCAAACGGTGATTAAAATTGTTACCAGAATATTATATACACGCATTTAGCCATAGTTGTTACGAAAAGGATTAAAGCGACAAAGAATCGCACTTACTAGACCAAAGGTAAATATGTCTTGTAAGGCGCCGTTTACATGAGTTATTTCATCCCGGGATGAGTTTCATCCCGGCATGACTTGCATCTCATCCCGGGATGACTTTCATCTCGGTGTCTGGTCATTTACCTTTGAGTGTTTACATGATTTGGAGCAAAAATGTGTTCGCCCCGGGATGATTTCATCCCGGTGCTTGTTTTCAAGGTTTCGCTCAATTTTTTGATCTTTTTGCCTTATTTCCTAAAACCGTCACGAGCACCCATAAAACAGTCGCTAACAAAGCTCCTGACCAGATTTTGCCCTATTCTGACAATACGCTTTTCAGAAATAAGGCAGCAAATTCGGGTCACTCGCGTGCTGCTCAATTAAAGTGCTCTGAAAACCGTTTTGTTGAAAAAATCAATCAGTATTACACATGCTGTTTTGGAATTCTGCACGGGGCGATTTTTCACATCTGCCCCTTGGGAGTCCACCTTGCGGCATACTTATGATAATGCACCGTGGTGTGCTCTTCCACGCACTGGCTAAGGACCAACAATGCCAAGAGAAGAGAATAATTATTCCGCAAGGTGGACTCCCAAGGGGAAGATGTGAAAAATCGTCCCGTGCAGAATTCCAAAACAGCATGTGTGAGATTGACTTGTTTTTTCAACAAAACGGTTTTCAGAACAGTTTCGTTGAGCAGCACGCGAGTGACCCGAATTTGCTGCCTACCAAACCACAGGCAGACCAAGCTCATCACTTGAGGTTTGAATGTGGCAAGAACAAGGTATACTATTAGTAATTAAGTAGGTGGTATGTAGAATGAGGTATAGCGTAAAGCGAGATCACCTCATTTTTCTTTCCTAAACCATAATCTTGGGCTGGCTGTGATTGAACTGAAGGCTTTAGGTTATGGCCATCTTCACTTCACTGCAGTTTAGTGTGGAGACCCAAATATTTCAAATATGATTTACAGCTTATGATTTGCCAACATGGCTACATTATGATCCAACAGTGATAAAGAAAATTCTCCATAAAACAAGTTCACAGAGTAAATTACTTTCTGAAAGACAAACACTTGAGAACATTTCACTGCAGTGTACAGCATTTACCTGGAAAAGCAGGATTGAGGATCAATAATTGGGGATCAAATTTAAAGTGTATATGACACGAAATGTTTTCTTTGGTTTTTGAGAGTCTGATGTGTATAAAAAACGATACTAAACTTAAAACCTGTCCAAAATTTTTAAAAACCTTTTTTTCGCGGGCAAAAGAGCCTATTTTTCACTTCAAAACTGTCCTGGGGACTGGGACCGAATTTACCGCATAGTGACGTCGTCGACTTGATTGCGTTCCCGCGAACGCCGTGCTTTTGTTACAAGTCGCCTCAAAATGTCGACATTGTTCAGCAGTATCGGGGATCTTCTCGAAACTTCCAAGACCCACAGTGAGAAAGAACAAGTAGGAGAAAAAATAGTGCTGTTTTAGGTCTTATCAAACCAGACAACGACGAACATTTGCGATGTCTTCTTTTCTTTCGTACTGTGGTGAGGATGTTGATCTCAAAGTCGATGATTTATCCTGACTATACGTCAGTGGAAGCACCGCAGTTGTGAGATTTCTTTGTTGAGTTCTTTGACGGTTTATCAAGAACATCAAAACCCTTGTGTTCACATAAACAGCTTACTGTTTCCATCAACCTAAGGAGAACCGACAAGTGCCGATTGTTTTGATGTTTTAATACCGCAAAAATGTCGTCGTTCTTATAGAGAGTGCGCTGGATTTTCGATTCATTTCGATTTAAGAACGAGTTCCCAGAGTTTATTCCCAGCCCGGCCTTAGTTTCAGTGGTTTCTGCAGCAAGCAAAAGTGTTTTTACAGAGCGTAGAGAAAAGCCAATGACGAAATCGTTTTGTTGATAATATGGCCGTACGAAATGTACTTCCAGGCCATGAAAAGCCATTTATTTCCACTATCGTGTTATCCTGCAATTAGAATCTATATACGCTTTACTTTAAAAACGGCAAACTGACTTCGGCTCGCATGCTACTTGCCATATCACTGGCTGATTCAGCAAATATAGCAGCTTAAGACTGTTGCTATCTAGAGTATCAGTATTAGGGTATTAACACTAATCTTGGCTCAGTAATTTTTCAAACACCTCAGTACCATCAACGCAGTCACATTTCGCATTAAAATACTGTTCATTTTGTTTTGTTTGGCAGTGGGTATGGTTTTCCAATATTGTAGAACTGCTATTGAATCATAACCATGTTCATTAGCTTTTAAAATAACTGGTGTCCTTGAGCTTCTTAAATAGCTTTTGGTGTTTCTATTACCACAGGAGGGGAGCGCAGCACATCAAACTCTTCCAAAACTAACAGTTAATTATAAATAAACCAACAGGAAGTGACAATTGAAGAGTAAATTTGCAAATCAACAGTGGGTCTCCATATTGACTCCTTCTCAAACAATTTCCTATGAACAGTGGAAATCAACATCAATCTTCATCAATAATAATCATTGTTAACTGGTCGATTACCAAAGCATATGTATCACTCAGACACAGTGGTGAGGATCCATATATCCCTTGTAGATATCATGTACAGCAGCGCACTCCCTCCCCCCCCCCCCCCCCTCCACAACACATACACACACACAATACAGATTCCTGACACAGGGCTGGCCCGGCAAGCTTAATCTGCTTAAGCCTGATTCTGATGGAGAGAGGTTGAAGCCCTGTATGGAGCACCTAAATTAATTCTATAGTTCCTAATAACTGGAGACAGAGTTAAAGCTTGGGGCATTTGTGGCATCCTTAACAACATTGTAAATTACCAGTCAATTTTTACTTAGGAATAATTATTGTGTTTGTAACATCATGACATGGTGTACCTGTTTCGTCACAGCCAACAAAGAGTGGCAGTACAACAAGAACAACAATTTATCTAAGTATTCGTATATGGGAAGTTTCTAAAATAGTAAATTAAATACAATGTAATGTCTTGTTCTTGTTGACAATAGGTCACAATCATTGCAACAGAAGGAATGTCCTTCTGTCATCATCACTTGATCTTCAATTTTGATAGTTGATATTTACTGATTTATCAGAACCACCACCAAACATAAAGCAACAAGAGATAATGATTTCATGTTTACTTCATCTGACCAAAAAGCGATTGGGGGGGGGGGGGGGGTCTGAATGCCCTGTGTCAGTATCAACAACCACCCAATCTAGATCTCTCGAGGCCTGGATGGATCTAGCTTAGTTACAGCTGTTGGTATTAACAGGGATTTTTGTTGTTGGCAAGCTGATGTAAGTCACGTCAGGTCAGGTCAGGTCAGGTCATGGTCATCAGTGAAAAGGCAGGGAATAAATTTCAGCCTGATTGTTAAAAACCTTGATATGTAGACATAGGATTAAACAAACTCTTAGAAAATGTTTGTCTTCATAAACAAATATAACCGAGTGAGACATTTTCCTGGAATTCTTTCAGCAACCTCTTGATTTTCTTTCTATTTTCACTCTCTAACAACGAGGCATTTACAGTCTCCTCACAGGAAGAGTCAAACAAAATCCTGAATTCTTGTCTTGCTAAAAAGGTGATTTATTTAAGTTAAAATCCTTCATCCAGTGCAGTAAGGTTAAGACAGTGTATGCCCAGTCCAGTGTAAAAATGTTATGAGTAGGCGATCGTCGTTGAAATTATATTGATATCATAATGTCTTACTGAAGTCCAGAGAAGAATAAAAACAAATTTCATTTAAGACCATACTGGTAGCTCTTGTTTGCCTGTACAATCAAAAGTCAGACAACGCTATCGTACCTGTCCTGCTTTGCGAATGAAAAGCATCCCTGGGCTTTGTAGTAAAACTTCTTTGCTTATCGAGACAGATCCTTACAAAACAATGCTCGTTTGTAACCATATCTTCAAGTTAAAACGCGTTAAAAACATAGCAAACATCAAAATCTCGAGTAGCTTGAGTGCTTCGATCTTGAATCTCCGCGAAAAAAGTACGTTTGAGAAGTTTGATGCCGGTTTAAAGCTTAGAATCGTTTTTTATACACATAAAACAATCAAAAACCGAAGAAAAGAATTTTGTGTCATGTACACTTTAAGATGAAGGATTGAGTTTTGGAGATATGATGAGTAGAGTTAACCTTAAAAAATTATTTGTAACTTACAACAATAATAACAATAACAATATAATTATTATAACAATAAATAACATTATCAATATTATTACAATTATTACTAATATTGATACAGTACCCTTCTTCCTCCAGACCAATAAAAACTTAGACCAAAATTTATTCAGACCACATAGGCTCAAACACTATGAGGTTTAAGCTTATTTAGGTATCACATGCAATGAAAACTGTGGATGTCGTGGAAGTAGAAGGTAAGGGTAAGTTCTGGAAAGAACTCAGAAAAAAACCTCAATTGCTAGGTGTGGTGATTGACACCAATATGGAACCAAATGTGTACAAAGCTTACTGAATCTTGAAGAGATTAGAAACCATTCAACTTGCTTAGCTCTCACCTCTTGCTCAAGTGGCTAGCTAATCATGAACAAAAAAGATATATGCCAAATTACGCCCAGGGTGTCTAAACAATCGTTTGATAATCAAACCCAAACAATTTATTGTTTGATTGGGTTGGGCAATTGAACATAATCAACTACAAGAAAAACTAAACAATAATATTGGTCACAGTCAAATGTTTGGGCACTGAATGATCAGCAATCAAACTACAGAATGGTCGGTTACAAAGCAAATCATTTCATTGAGTTTGATTGGTTTTCGGTTTGATTTTGTAGGATTATGACATCATGGGATTAAAAAATTGCAAAGCTACCAAACATGCCTGCAATGTTATTCTCACATAATACACCAAGTTCACTGCAAGGTCTGTGAAACAAAGTCAAATTATGGGCTTTTCTAGTATTTTCATCTTGCATTCTTCTAGTTTAATTATTGAACATTATATTTTCATTGTGAATGCATCATCTCATGGATTAAAGCCCACCTACGATACTGTTGTTTTCGAAAGAAGTTCTGTTGTGTACACAGTTGCCTAACAACAACACATGCAATGCCACATGACACCACATGTACTTGAACTCACATTAGAAGATCTGGGATAGCTGGTGTCTACTTTAAATGTCACCGATAGGGACTCTTCCCGATGCTTACCAGGATTCTCAAAATGGTGCTTGGGAGAGATAAGTAGCCTTATTCTAATATCACTGTGATGCTTATATAAAATACAAAAAACTGTGCCCACTGAGGAACTCTGTTATGAAAAGAAAACGAACTTATTTGCTATTAATTATATAAAATACGAAAAAAAAAATGGGACCATTGAGGAACTCTGTTATGGAAAGAAAAATAACTTATTCGCTGTTAATTGGAGTTTGATAATTTATTCAATCCCCGATCCTCGATTCCCTATCCTCCATCCTGTATCCCGATTTTCCAAGAAGTCATGTGCCTAAGTATTCGCTAGCTGTTGCTTCCGTCGATCGCCCGAAATGATTCGCTCATCGTAATTCTCCCACGGTCAAAAAATGAAGAAGGAAGACAGTAGTTACTCTTAAGACTCATTTATGGGCGAATTTCTTGCCAGATCATGAGTGATCGAACCATCCCCGCACGATATGATGATTCAAGCAACTTCAAGTTGGCTAGTGACCTTCAGCGTTTTCTGCCGACAGTGGGAGATAAGTTGGTGTCCTTCACGCATTCAGATCGTTATAATATCTTCTAAACACTTTCTTATGAAGTTCTGCTTACCTGTACTTCGGAAAACAGTTAATAAAGTGAGCTGCAAACCCTTCCAACCACGATCTTGTGGGAGATGAAAGCAGTGAATGTTAGTGCCAAGTCCTTTCGCAGAATAGGAAATTAACCCGAGGAGGGTGGGGTGGGGTAATAGCCGGTATGTGCGGCCGCAAAGGGTATGGTTTCGAGCCGTGTTGGTTTGAAATAGCGGATAAACTTTGACCATTTTGGTCTGAAATAGGGGAAGGTTTGTGCGACGTGATCTAATTTGGGTTTTTTGTTCTGAAAAAAAGCTGTTTTTTTATCTCGTGGTACGACCAAGAGATATATTGTCCTTAGGGTGTGGCGGATCATGTCAACATAATTTCAAGCATAATACACTCCTTTTTTTTTTAGAAGAACCATTTTTACAAGAATGCTGAGCCTGAGATTTGCCCCTATATCTGGAACACCGGGCATAATGTCGGCACAATAGTCATATTTTGCAGCATAGCTCTGTTATTTTGCAGTTCTAATTGAAGTGAACTCCGACATAAGGGACGGACCATTATTTTTTTGGAGGGGTGGGGGGGGGGGGATGAAAATTTTTTCAAGACAAACAATTTTTTTCTGTGTTGTTGTCTGTGCAAACAATTTTTTCCGGCTGCATCTTCCTGCAAACAATTTTTTTTGTTTGTTGTTGTTATTATTATTATTATTATTATTATTATTATTATTATTATTATTATTACATTTATTTATATATTGCAATAAAAGTTAACGCGAGTAACGACGTTTCGACCGTTCAACGGTCATTTTCAAGTTCGGTATTAGAATAAAATTAGTATATGTAATCACCTGAGGCCGAGTAGAATTAAAGATAAATTTTCACGCGTATTTTCAAAGTTTTCACAAAATTGCCCGAGTCGCGCAGCGACGAGGGCAATTTGTGGAAACTTTGAAAATACAAGTGAAATTTATCCTTAATTCTACGAGGACTCAATGCGATTACTTGTTTATAACACAGAGGGCAAAATTTTCGGAAACTTTCCATGCACGTTGAAACACAATGAGCCGGCCCTCAGAATAAAAGTACCCGCTCGTAAACAGTTCTAAAACAAGCATTTTAACTGTTGCTCAGCGTACAGAACAAGAAAGACCGACCATTATGTACATCTTAAGAGATAAATACAATTCTAGTTCATTGACAAAACTCACTTAAAACTCAATTAACTCAGTAAATTTTATTCACGTGAGTTGCAAAGCTTCCTCTCGCTGGAAAAATTATCGACCACGTCGCTCCAAAGTTTTCAGTAGTTTTAAAACAAATAACAATTTGCTGTTTCCCGTAACACATACAGGTTCACCTTTTGCAATTTCTCTTCAAGCAAACACCCGATTTCCATACTATTTTTACCAAACATCTCGGTTTAAAGTCAAACTTGGAAGCGATCCTTGTGTTGAACAACTCAAAATCCGTTCTTCGTTTCAAGACGCCTACAAAATGCAAATTGGCGCGCTCTCGCGCTCAGCCAATCAAATGCGAGTAATTTTGGCGCTTGGCCAATCAGGAATTAGTAATTTTGCCCTCGTCCGAAAGAAAATTAAGAAAAAATGCCCTCTGTCTCAACCAATCAGCATTCAGTAATTTTGTCCCCTATGTTATAACATGTGTAAATATAGTAAAAGCGCTAAAAATAGGTACATACAAACAATAGGCAATAAGAATTATCCTTATTATTGTTATCTTGCATTTTAACAAATAGGACTAAATTTACTTATATAAATCAAACTATGTATCAACTAGTCTGCAAACTTTTTATTTTCTCCTTCTCATGTCTGCAAACAATTTGGGCTTTTTTGATTTTGCAAACAATTTTTTTCAGGATTTTTCATCCCCCCCCCCCCCCCCACCTCCAAAAAAATAATGGTCCGTCCCTAAACACTGGTATTTTTCTTTGGAAAATGTGTTCGGACCGCTGCAAAAACCATTATTTTGGACAGAGAATACTGGAAGGCAGTAGCTTTGCTATGTTTAACGTCGGGATTGCGGCCAAATGCTGCGAGTTCAAGCGATACGTCTTTCGACTGGACTCGATGTTACACGAGTTACGCGTCGCTTACGCGAGTTACTGATGCGATAAACACGGTTGTTTTTCCTGGGAAAATGGGGTGTCAGTAAAATGCTGACTCGGGTCGGGGCCGGGGTCGGGGCCGGGGTCGGGGTCGGGGCCGGGGCCGGGGTCGGGGCCGGGGCTGGGGCCGGGGTCGGGGCCGGGGTCGGGGCCGGGGTCGGGGCCGGGGTCGGGGTGTCTTGGTTTTTTGTTTTTTGTTTTTTGGTTTTTTTTTTTGCGATTACATTCCTTTTGGACGAAAAAAGTGTCTGTCGGTTTACAACGGAAAATCCTTTTAAAGAAATTACGAAACAAATGGAATGCACGTAACAAGCTTCCTTCATTTGGCTCATTTGACTGCGAAAATGGTCACGTAGTCAATCATTCCCGCGTTTTCCTTTCATGAAGACGGCTGAATCGGAAAGATGCACTTCTGGTAAGGAAGGAATGCGGCTACGATCTCGTAGTGCATTATTATCCCCCAGTCCAATATTCAATCGCTGAAAAAAGGTTAATCATAGCTTTGGTCTTAAAAGTTGAAAATACGTCACTCCTACTTGAGATTAAAGTAATGAGAAGTTAGCGTGCTATGTTTACATTTTTATAAGTTTCATGGTGCGTATTAAACGACTACCATCAACGGGCAACGTTCACGACGGGTTATTACGACCATGTACAATCTTTGTTTTACGTTCGCACACTGTGTCGAACTATGGCTGAATAACTAGATAGTGACATTTTTATCTGTCAGTTGCTCAGTCATGCAAAATTCAAAATCTATTGTTGCTTGTGCATGGTCAAGGCTAAAAACGGTAGCAAAAGCATAAAACAGGGACTTTGCTAAGCTTTATGACCAGATTCTTTTAATAAGTTTGATTTGACTCGCGCTCGTGCGACAACGTTAACTACCGCTTTTTTAACCTTTCATTCGCTGCCGAAAGTACACTTTTTCCTTATCAGCAGTGCTTCAGCTGCGTTTGCCATGTTCATGACCACAAACGAGGGCCGCGTTTGGGTAGGCACTTCCTGGAATAGATCAGTCATTTCGCTTGAAACCCTTCGTAGAATTTCAGTAAGTTATAATGAGCGGGTGAATACCTGTAAATTTGGTAAGTAATATATCAAACACGAGAAAGAGTGTTTCATCAGGATATCCAAACACCGAGAAGTGGGTTGAAAAAACGAGGCGCAGCCGCGTTTTTTTTAACCGACTTCGAGGTGTTTGGATACCTGATGAGACACTCTTTCGAGTTTTTGATATGGCTTCTCAAACCATTCATAATTCTTGGAGAAATTCAAAGTAGAAGTTCGCAAAACTTTATGCTAATTAAGATCCGGTATCCAAACCACCGTCACGGTAGTGATTTCCTTTGTTTTCTCTTTATGAATTATTAATGAGTTTGAGAAGTAGCGTTCCAAAACGTAAGCTTACCATCAAAAAGTTTAACCCAGCGCTTCAATCTGAATCTGAGGAAATAACTGTAACAAAAGCGATTTCAGCTTATTTCAATATTTTTACTTTTCCTTCAAAAATCAAGATTTCAACGATATTAACCCAAATAACAAGCAAACTGTGCGATTTTCTTACTACCTCCCGCTATGTTCGTGAAAGGAAAACGCGGTAAAGACGTCATAATTGCCACGCGACCATTTTCGCGGGAAAACGAGCCAACTGAAGGAAGCTTACCAGTTCCGTTTGTTTCACAGTTTATTTACTTGCAAAAGGATTTTCCGTTGTAAACCAACAGATACTTTCTCGACCAAAAGGAATCTATTTGCAAATAAATCGCAAAAAAAGGAAAAAAAAGACATCCCGACCCCTACCCCGAGTCGGCTTCTAATGACACCCGGAAAAATGTGTTCGGACCGTTGCAAAAGCCCCTGGTTGTGGACAGAAAAAAAAAACAGAAGGAACTAGCTCTACTATGTTTGGCGTAACGACCACTGCCCGAACGATCGTTTTGCTAACTATTATAAAATTGTTTTTACTTTTGTTGACAACCAGACAGATGTACGGACGGACGGATGGTCACGTGACTATTACGTCACTACAATAATTTCTTGGCTTGATAGATAACCATTTTCCTTATACATGGTGCTCCAAAGGCGCGGCTTTGCCGCACTCAGCTCCGCTAAAACGTAAACAATAGATGACAATGCAGGAATTTAAGGAAGTGCGCACTCTCTAGACTCAGAATCCTGCGGTAAACAATTCTTAGTTTTGTTATAATTTCCTACAATATCGTAGCGTCTCTCTCGGCAGTGACCACTGATCAAAAAGCCTGAGGTCTAAGTCTGGTTACGAGACTGCTACGTGGTAGGCGCGGAAAAGAGGAGGGAAAGGGGACAAATCATTGGTTTCACGCTTGCGAATAATTAGCTTCTTTTCCTCTTCTTTCAATGCCGCAGCTGACCAAGAAGCCTGAGAACTCTGGATTATATAGATTGTTCATGCAAGAAGATAAAAAAATTCAAGATTTTACGTGAGACTGCCGCCCAGCCCTCTGTCTCCTTTTTTTAATATTGAGCAATCGAGTTAGCCCCCCCCCCCCCCCCCCATTTCCCCCTCCTCACGTGCACTACTGAAACCATGCAGCACGGACTACCCTATTCTTACGCCCACTTCAAGATGGCGGCCGATAAACATTTTTAGCATAAAAATTATTCAAAACTTGATTGGATTCATAACGTGACGGCATTTTTTCATGATAATGATTAATGACTAAATGCTTTCCAATGTAACGCCGTGTAGTTGAAAGCGTTTTCATTACGGTCGTAGCATTTTTCATCACGTTTGTGATAGCCTTTTGTTCTTAATTGAAAATGTCGAGGTATTAAGACGGATTCCGCTCAACGTTCGAGCAATCGGATGAAGTGCAAAAAATATTTGCTAAAAAAATACTCATAGCACGGTAACATATTAAATGCTATTTGAAACATCTCACTCTAGTTCACTTGCCCAAGTGACCCGCGATGAAATTCTCAAGCATTCTCAAGAAAATTAATTTCAAATCTCGTAAAAGTATGCTAAAACGGGCGCCATTTTGTTTTGAACTGACAGAAGCGTCTTTTTAATTGAAATATGGATAACTTCAAATCCAATTTTCTCTCGCGGGGTCAGCTTGGGAGCAAAAGTAACGATAAGTTCTTATCTGTTCTCAAAATGTGACAGTGCTGCAAGCATTTTTTTGGTAACTTAATTTTTGCACTTACTGCTCGAACGTTGAGCGGAAATCGTCCTAACATTTTTAGGCTATGTTGCCTTTTGGACAGTCGCCAGGTGGTAACCAAACTTATAATTATGAAAGCTAGTCTAAGCTCTAACCTCGGAGCTCTATACGCTGCATTCGATCGAGGAGGAAGTTCCCGGGCAGCGTATCAAAGCATTGTATTTTCTTTTTCTAGGTTTTTTCCTAACTTTGATTTTTCGGTATGCATTTTTATTTATGTAACTGTACTTGGACTGTCTTTATTTTCATTTTTTTTTTAGTACTGTACATGTATCCGTGTTGATCTTAAGTATTATAGTCAGTATGTATTTTCGTTATATTTATTATTTGCTTAAGATCATTTATCATTGTTCGGTTTTCTCTTCGTTTCACCTTCAACAGCTACTGCGTTATCCCGCTTAAGTTATCGCTATCTGTTGTAAATACTTGCACTCTTCATAATCTTGTCTAATAAAGCACTGGTTCATGCTGTCCATCAGGCATCCGGCACGAGTCACACTCCATATTTGTCGTGGTGTTATTACTTGCGCTTTTGCGCGGTGGGCGAAGGGTAGTAATGACACGTAATTACAGAATATTGTCTCAGTTTTACAAAAGAGAAATTTAATGAAGTCTCGCACTTGTGAAATTGCGCCAAAGAGGATGTAAACGCGGTTTTAATGGGTGAAATAAAGTGGAGGCAGTCAAAGAGTTGTCCAGTACTAAGTAAAACGTCTGTGAAATATTGACTGTATGGTGGACAACGTACGGGAACTGTTCGATCACTGAATCTATAATTTAACAGTAGTCTGTGACAGTAACATTCGTGATACTGTTTTAAAATGAGAAAACTTGTTATGTGGTAAATAAGCTAAAATACGCATTTACTTTGACGTGCTCGTTTGTAGAGCCACCACTTTTCCTTTTTAAGTTGTCTTTCTTGACCTTGGGCTCAACATTAGTGGAGCTTTCAGGCATTGTTGCGAAGTATCGCTTTACAAATTTAATTTCTTCTAGCGTGTTGGCTCAAACGTCCGTTCGCCTTCAAAGGCGGCAAAACACTGAGTTCGCGCAGGCGCAATTTTATCTCACGTGAGCCCTCAGTGCGGAATAGAATTATCTTTGAACTTGCCAACGAGTAAAACGGAGCCACAAGCCTGGCGTATTTCCTCCCAAAGTCCTTTTGGAATAAGATCTTCGTAAAAGGGGGGATGTGCCGCGCGCATATTCCAACAAAACAAATTTGTGGGTGACTAGAACTGAGATATTATGCAACAAATTTACGAGGTCCCTTTTAAGTTTCGTTAACTTATTTCTGCCGTTTCGATATTCATGCGTTAATAACTTCCTCAAAAGGCAGTTTGGCTGGTCAGATACATGTGCGTTAGAGAGAGTTTGAGTTTGAAAACGTTCTGTGTAAATGTCTAAGCCAGAGCCCTTTTAGAAGCGAAGGAAGCGAGGAGAAAATCTGCAGGCCAGTCAAATATCGTCGGTATTCAATAACAAGATAAGGAGGGCCATTTGACTTAAAATCAATGCAGAGCGAGCAACAATGATTTAAGACCTCCCGGCACTAGAACATGATTGCTCCGAAACAGTTTTTCTTGCAACAATGTTTGAAACAGTAATATTTGTTATACTCCATCTAGCCTGACTTGCATCACCAAATAATCGAGCAGACAGCTTACATTTTGAACTTAGGAAGCTGCTCAAGATACGAAAGAGGCCACTATAGATTATGGCGACTATGTAGATAATACCATTACCGGGAATAGACCGTGTCAGATTTGTATGATCCGTTACAGTGACGGATCATACATGATGATGATCCGTTATACCAGAATCCCGGGTATAATGTAACCTGCGATCAGGCGTTCTCTTTTACAGGGAAGGGGGATTTTTCACCCTTCCCCTGCCCACCTTTCGCGCTCCCCTTCGGGCTCCCTTATCTTAATTTACATTATCAACGGGTTGATAAAGTAAATTGGCCACCGTAAAGAGATTGAAAGCTGACGGTTCGATCGTTAGCCCTTCGTCAGAGCGAATCAAGGAATTGTGGATTGAGCAAGTACATGTTACTTGTTAAACGATCGATTAAAATCACTGATCGCTTTACATGTACCTGCGCAAATGCTACCTATTGCATAACATGGACTTTATGAAAAAAGATATACATTGGCGAAACAGGGAGGAGACTAGGCCACCGCTTCCGTGAGCACCTGCGAGACGTTGAAAGAAACGACAGGATCGCATCCCGACCAGACGCCCGACACTTCAAACTCCCTGACCATGTGCCAACACATGACAATTTGCGGCCTTTCCCAACACCAGGGTAACACGGAAAGCCGTGAAAACCTAGAACAAAAATTCGTTTTTCAGATTGGCACACTTAATCTCCACGGTATCAACGAACACTTTTCATTCAACTAATTTATTCCTGTTTTTCACGTTGCCATGTTCCCACCAATAGCGTAGCTTCACCTCTCCCCATATAAACCACGCTCAACCCACAATTCCTTGATTCGATCTGACGAAGGGCTAACGCTCGAAACGTCAGCTTTCAATCTCTTTATGGTGGCCAATTTACTCCGGCTATCAATAATTAGGGGCCGATTACATGAGGCGGGCTGACCCGGTTAGGCGGGCTGACCCGGTTAGCCGGGCTGGCTCGGTTTGCCGGGATGACTGTTCAGCCCGGTGTTACATGATGTGAGCCAGCTCGCCTGTGGCTAAATTTAGAAGCTGTCATGTAAAAAGATGACTGCTTTAAAGAGAATGAATCGAGTGCTTTTATGTTCTTTTGTATTCACATTCAAGGCTATACATGGTAGTGCCCCCACATATATTAGTCAGTTAATAAGACTCAAGCCAAAGTCAACTTATATGCTTCGTTCAAATACAAAGCACTTTCTGCTCGATCAGCCACGCAAAATGAAGAAGACAACAGGAGACAGGGCGTTCCTTGCCGCTGCACCAACTTTGTGGAACGCCCTCCCAGATGATTTGAGAACTTTGGACAATTTAAAAAGTTTTAAGTCACAGTTAAAAACTCATTTTTTTAAATTAGCATATAATTTGTGTTCGTAGTGTTTTTAACATAGATTTTTATATAAGATAGACAGGGGCGAAATGTGTATTGGGGGCTTTTAATCTTTTTTTTTTTTTTTTTTTTAAGTTTTTAAGCGATTTTAATGACATCGATTTTTTATAGGTATATATATATATATGAATAATTTTTATAAGTACATTATTGTTGTAATACTATGATAACTATTTATGTAAAGCGCATTAGATCATATATGCATGGATTTTTGCGCTATAGAAATAATAAAGTTAAAGTTAAGTTAAAGTTAAAGTTATTATTTTTGTTTTTTTTTTTTTCAGTTTTATGTAGCTTTATGGTCTGATAAACCTTAATGCGTTATATAGCAAGAGAAATATTGACCTTTTGGTTATCCATTTTACTCTAAAGTGAAATTTAGTGACAAAAAAGTGTTGGCCCAGCTAGCCGGGCTGGCCCGGCAATCGCGATTACATGGTAAATTTTCAGCCTGTCTAGCCAGGATCCCGGCATCGCGATACCGGGATCCCAGCTGGCCGAGCTGAAATTTTTTCCATGTAATCCCAAAGTTGATTTTTAGTGTGTTTGACCTGTTTCTGGGTGCTCAACGAGTTGTCACTCAACGTGCACTTCAGTGTATATTTCAGAAAAACAAACGCTTTTGCAATGACCAACAATCCAACATACTCTTCTTGGATAGGATACCAGACCTACTTGACTACGAGCAGTCTCTCTTTCCGCTCAGGGATAGTCAAAGGAAATGGACAAGCGAGCGAACGCAAAAATCGTACACTAGTGGCTCGGCACGCGCGTCACCTTAAAAAGCGGTAGGCGATATCCCACTCGCTCGGTTGTTCGTTTGCCTGGATTTCCACTAACGCGTAAATTTTACGTACGGGCGGACGTGAATTTATATACGTGCGTAAACAAAACAAGAGGCGATGTATGAATGGCTTACGTGAAAGTAAAACGTTGATCGCTGTCCAACTTTTCGCGTTTACGTAAGCCGTTTATACTACAAGAGAAAGAGACTGCGGTATAGTAGTCTAGAGACCTACATTCTCGCGTTCTTATTAATCTCCTTCATTCCATCATTTCCATATTTTCCCCTCCAATCGTGTCAATGTGCGTAAATTCCAGAAGGGGGTGTTTACATGACGCCGGTGAGACATTCACCCCGCAACAAGATGAAAGCTTTATATCGCGCGGACATTAATCGTTTTTATGGCGGAATGAGTTTTATTTTGGAACAAAATGGCTACAGACAGTGTAACACAACAGTACGTCAGAAGTCACACCAGTTGTTCTCAGTTGCTATAGCAACTGCGAACTAAAAATGCCTCAGATTGACACTGCAAATGTCGGGAGAGCTTAATTCATTCATAGTGTCTTCTTTTGAGGCAATACTGACTAAAAAACAAGTGTCACAACTCATATTGTCATAACGGTTCCTGTTTCACTTCTTTAACTTCACACAAAAGTTCATAAATGCTGTAGAAATCGTCGGGCTGTTCGCACTTGATAGGTGTCTGTGTGTCGTGTCTTCTTTTAGGTCTCTTTAAATCCGAACCTTTTCCACACTGCTCCCATTCAAAAGGTTTCTCTCCACTGTGTGTTCTTTTATGTCTCTTTAGGGCCCCTGCTGCAGTGAAACATTTTCCACACTGATCGCATTCAAAGGGTTTCTCTCCACTGTGTGTTCTTTCATGAGTTGTTAGCTGTCCAGGTTGGCTAAACCGTTTATCACACTGCTCACATTCAAAAGATTTCTCTCCACTGTGTGTTCTTTTATGACTTTTTAGGGTTCCAGCTTGGGTGAAACATTTTCCACACTGATCGCATTCAAAGGGTTTCTCTCCACTGTGTGTTCTTTCATGAGTTGTTAGCTGTCCAGGTTGGCTATACCGTTTACCACACTGCTCACATTCAAACGGTTTCTCCCCACTGTGTCTTCTTTGATGACTCTTTAGGGCCCCAGCTACAGTGAAACATTTACCACATTGCTCACATTCAAAAGGTTTCTCTCCACTGTGTGTTCTTTTATGTTTTTTTAGATTCCCAGCGTGGCTGAACAGTTTACCACACTGCTCACATTCAAAAGGTTTCTCTCCACTATGTGTTATTTTATGACTCTTTAGGGTCCCAGCTACAGTGAAGCATTTACCACACTGCTCACATTCAAAAGGTTTCTCTCCACTATGTGTTATTTTATGTCTCTTTAGATTTTCATTTACGCTAAAACATTTACCACACTGGTCACATTCAAAGGGTTTCTCTCCACTGTGTGTTCTTTTATGTGCTGTTAGCTTTCCAGCTCGACTAAGCCGTTTACCACATTGCTCACATTCAAAAGGTTTCTTTCCGCTGTGTGTTCTTTTGTGTTGCTCTAGATTACCTTTTTCAAAGGGTTTTTCTCCACTGTGTATTCGTTTATGATCATTTAGATTTCTTGAAGAACTGAAACAGTTGCCACAATGATCGCATTCAAATTGTTTTCGTCCGTTTGACGTCGCCTTAGATTTTCGACTTGACTTACCTCAATGCCACCCTGATCACCTTCAGCACGGTTGCTTTCACTCCCTGTTTATTTACGTGGTAGTAAATTTTCTGATTTCTCCCCAGAATAAGTGGTACTTTGTTCCTGGTTAGATAAACTGTTGATGTACTCTGTGTAGTTTGAGGCCATAGTACAACCCTGTAGATTTCCTTTATCACGACTTTACCCTTATCCTGAAGTGAGAGAAAGGAATGAGATTTCTTTACTTGATATGCTGAAAATATATAGGAGCGAAAAAAAAATCTTAATATCAAGAGAAACGTTCACTGGCTATAAAAATGAATAAAATGGAGCTTTCGGCTGTCGGGCAGACCAAGCTCACCACTTGAGGTTTGGATGTGGCAAGAATTAGGTATATTAGGTAATTAAGTAGGTGGTATGTAGAATGAGGTATAAGGTATGGCGAGATCCCCTCATTTCTTTCCTAAACCATAAACTTGGGCTGGCTGTGATCGAACTGAAGGCTTTAGGTTATGGCCATTTTTACTTCACTGCAGTTTAGTGTACAGACCCAAATATTTCAAATATGATTTACAGCCTTTGATTTGTCAACATGGCTATACTATGATCCAACAGCGATGAAGGAAATTTTAAGTTTACAGGGAAAATTCCTGCCTGAAATACAAACAGTTGAGAAGATTTCACTGCAGTGTACAACAGGTAGCTGGAAAACCAGCCTTCGAATAAACTCGCCACATAAAATATCAAGGAGATATAACTCATATGAGATGAATTTAGATGGGGTAATGCTACCGGTCTGCCAAAAATACGCATGGGTAAAACCGTACCCCAACATGAATTTTAATCCCTCTATTCTTATCTCAAAGCCCATTTCACTGGTACGCATAGAGCTGTTTTTTTTTTCAAGAATGATTCCCCGGCCTTATGATTCGCCTGTCATGATTCGCTAGCTTGATAAATTTTTGTTTTTATATTTTGCATAAAACGTCTTGTCCAGGGCGAAAACATGAGAACCCTGGCCCGCGCATTCAACATGGCATCTAATTTCCTTAAGGAGGCCCGAAGGGGTTTTTAGCCGCGCGTAGCCTACACATGACATAGCTAGAATGCACGCGTCAGCTGAGTGAATCTAATTTCAATTATAAGTCGCGCGCGCAAAATGCCGGAAGTTAAATGCCATCTAAAAATCGCACAAAACCGGAAATACAACGTGCTTGAATCATTTGTTTATATCTCGAAATGTTGCTCAGTGACCTATCCTGATTTTGTGCATGCATGTAACATTAAGTTTACCAATTCAAATAGAAACGTTTCGAGGAAAGTTCTTCAGTGGAATTTTGTGTAACTCAAAAAATGACTTTTCCGATATAAAGTTAAGTTCTACTGAATAACTTTTTGCCATACCGTCAGAGAAGTTAAAGAACTTAGGGAGCAATAAAAAGGGTAGGTCACCGACTTACTTTTTTAGATTATTTGTGAAAAGTGAAATTTGGAGGTTCTTTTTGTATACCATTAAAGTTGCCATGGTAGCGGCTATGACGTCACAATCATGCAGTCGTAAAGTATTGCCCGATAAAAGAGTTGTCAAGATATTCATACCGTGTGGGACTAAATTTTTGCGGCTTTTAATTTTTGCGATTTTTGCGGTTTCTTTCGCGATCCGCAAACATAAGTTCCCGCAAAATAAAACTACCGCGAATTTTTTTTCCGCAAAAATTTACTCCACTATAGAAATTATATACAAAAATACTGGTTTGAAGGAGAAAATTCCATAGATAATTCGGTGGATAATACATCAAGTGGTACCCTAGTAATTGTCGATCCATTGTAGTGTAACAGAGTGACATTGATTACATTTCCACGTTGTTTTATTTGTATTTCGATTGCATGTACTCACATAGAAAAACGAAAATGGTCCATTTGATCTCGACTTCCAGAAAAAAATCGCAAAAATTAATTCCCAGCAAGAAAAACCAGTCTTTTCCAATCGCAAAAATTAGTTCCCGCAAAACACAAAAAAATTGCCAATTTGCAAAATTAACCTCCTGCAAAAATTTAGTGCCACACAGTAGTTTACCCACATGGTCAGAAATATTTCTTTGGGAAATGGTCAAAACTATTGTACTCAGACAGGACCCACCATTCCGCAAAATGACAGGTGGTCTCTTCATGTATTCCCCCTTCCCCCACCTTAAAAGATGGTGCCTTGTTTGTATAGCCCCCCTTCTATCAGGGGTAGAAACTAAGGAAAAGATTCAAACCTTGCTGTGCCATTTGTTCAGCAAGGCAATCTTCATGCACACCTAATATGAAAGTCTCAACTCAACTCAACGCCAATAAATTTTGTCCATTTGGCTAATCAGACAGGTGGTATCTTGCATATAGCCCCCCTACTCCTACACAAGGTGGGTCCTCATCGAGTATCGAGTACTTCTTATGACCACTTCCCTTTATGATGTTTTCTCGTTTCAAAGGGATTATAACAACTAGAAAAACCCTTTCTAGGCACCTTAAAAGACCGAAAAAGCACGTTTGTATGCTGATAACCTGTGTGTGCTCAGCCAATGAAAAGCTATGAATTCATTCGCTGAGAGGATTTGACAAACCTTAAGCGGCATTCACAAGTCAAACTAATGTTGCCAACTCGTGTTGGCAATCTCAAATTGGTGTGTGTGAACGACACAACAACATGTTGGCAAACTGTTGGCGAAAAATAGAGCTTGTTTCTATTCTCGCCAACTTTTCGCCAACATGTTGTTATGTCGTTCACACACACCAATATGAATTTGCCAACACGAGTTGGCCAACATTAGTTTGACGTGTGAAGGCCACTTTACACATCTTTAGTTAACCCTTTAAGCCCCAAGAGTGACAAGCATCTAATTTCTCCTTACAATACAGCTAGTTGATCAAATATACAGGTCATGAGAATAAAGTGAATGATCACCAGACATGAAACGTGTTGATGTTTAATCAAATTCTATCAACTAGTAACATAAGAAATATATGGAGCACAGTGAGGAGAATATACCTGTGGATATAGGGGCTTAACACCTTCTCTTAACTTATCTAGAGTACCGCTCATATACATGCTAAACATTTCCTGCTACATATTGAACGAGAAATCAAGCTGCCCTGTTTTCTGTTTGTAGACTGCTACTTTAAAAAGTGAGATCGAAAGTGCCTTATTTGGGAAAACTTAATGAACGAGTCCCATGTGAAAGAAAGTATAGATGAACAAGTCTTGTTTTTCAGACAGTAGGACGATTTAATAAACTTGAAAGGATACAAAATAGACGTAAATAAAAAGACAATAATAGATTCTTTGTGTTAATCCAAAGGTGGTTAAACCTTGAAACCGTGGAATCGTAACCAAGTCTGATCAGGCTTTTCGGGCGGAGGAAAACTTTTTTTCCTTTCTCTCCCTAGGGAAGGCCTGATACTCAGTTGAGTGGAATCGAAGATTAAAATGATAGCCTCTGGAAACATATTAAACGACGACTGTGAAGAATATTGTCGTCTACTCCAGACAAAAATGGTGCAACTGTCTAATTATGACAAATTATGAATGAAAGGAAGATTTTAAATATTTTTTGTAAACCCAAACGGTTGTACTGATTATTGTTCAAAGATAATTGATTATTATAATATTGAAATTCACTACTGTCCAAAAGCCCGAGTGCGGGGGAGGTGGGCGGGGGGGGAGGTACTCAGATTATACCCGAAAACAGTCCTATTAAACTAAAACTGGCCACAAAAAGACCACAGGTCAGAACATTACCCTAAAAAGCCCTTTTTATCTGCATAAAAATGCTGAGACAGTTTATGCTTCACCTCTCTTTCTTAAGTTTGCAAATGAAACTATTTTACTTGTTTGACATCAAATCGAGAACCCCGAGGAACGCACGCTTTTTATCAGCCGTAAAAAAAGCTTACCAATTAAAATGTTTCTATCCGAAATAAGTCCACCAGCAAATGTCTAACCCAAAAACCGTCAGCAGTATACCTGAGTAGGGCTCTACCGGTCCTGTGATGCAAGAATGAAATCGCTGCCGTTCGAGAAAGCGACTGATCAAAGTGAAATTAATTTCACGTGACATAAAATAAGACGACAATTAAGCGACAGTAATTAAGGTGGCTCCCTATAGTTTTATGACCGTGCGCGCGCTGATGATGCGGGCTGTAGTAATCTGCGCGCGCTCACATAAAATCGTAGGTGTTTCCTGATTTTTATGACGTCAGCATAGCCAAAAAAAGCAAAGTTAACAGTAAATTTTCTCGCGTTTCCTTCGGTGAATTTTTTTTTTAATTTTGCACATTTTGAGATACTAACGCTACCTTTCACATATTATTTTTTGGAAAAATTTTGTCAAAGCAATGCAGTTTAATGTTTAAAAATAAGAAATCACGTGATATCGGTGAATCCGTCTGAACGACCCCACATTTTTTCCCCTGCAAAATGTTAGTCAAAATCATTTTCACAAAATAGGAAAGTTTAAAAAAATTTCACCGAGGAATAATCAAAATGTTTAAGAAAAAAGACGAATTAATGGCAAATATCTATCATCTTTTAGCTGCTTTGTTGCCATGACAACGGCGTATGCCTAAGAAGCAAAACCTGAAAAATAAGGGTAATAATGTTGGTAACCTTACTGGTAAAATTCAGGAACAAAGATTGCAAGACAACAGAACTAGGGCTTCTTTTGCAATTCTTGCCAGTTCGTATAGTCACTTTTGTAGAAACTCTAGGGAGCCACCTTAAAGGAGGGCAAATTATTAGTACTAAGCGTTAGCCGATCTGAACAAGTTAACTGTACCTCTTATTACTTTATCTGTTCGAATTGTCAGTAGTCCTTCGCTATCTCGATCATACGAAAGAAACCAAAAATTGTTTGAGATAACTAGAATTCGAGATGGCCGACAAAGAAATACCAGACCAAACGAGGTACGTAGCGGGAGATCGAGATAGCCGAGGTTCGAGAAAGAAGGAATCTACAGTATCAGCTAACTACTACAAATAAGCAATAAAACCATGTAACTACTTGAAAGCTGTATTTACATTACCTGAAGATTGTAGAAGAAGGTTGCATGCACTGTTGACAGGTGGCTATCACAGCCACGTGTTTGCAAATTGGCACTAAGAAGGAAACGTCTTGGCTTGAAAACCGAGGCAGCAGACCAACGTTTTTCGTTTCGGTAATATTACCCCCTTTAAAAATGTTGTCAAAGTTCTCAAGCCGATGAGAAAACATTCGAGGCACATATAACTCCGAGTATCGTTTGGTTTTCGTTCACTCATGGTTAATGTGAGAAATAAACTGAATAATGTAATCATGAATAATTATCTACAATTCAAACGAGAGCTGTTAAAAAGACGCCGCTGAACCAAAAAAAAAACCAGAATAATTAGTATTTGGCCAATGATTTGATAATAAGGACTGAAAATGTCGGACCAAACTTAACATCTGAAACTATAAACGTCTGAACAAATGAAGCTTCCGGTAATTAATGTCGGCACTCACGAAGGGAGTTATCCAAGCGACTTCGTCACGGGAATCTTACAGCCTGTTAAAATGCCACAGTTATCTGTAATTTCATGCAGTGATCAAAAAGGAGCAGCTTTTGTTGGCTTTCTCTTACTGTAACCATAGTTACTCGAGGGACTGGTTATGAAACCTTGCAAGTTTCAAAGGCCAAAACAAAGGTGCTGCAATTTATGTTGAAAGTTCTACGACCGTGCACAATCTTTTGTTTTACGTTCGCACACTATGGCTGAATAACTTAACAGTGACATTTTTATTGGTTCGTTGCTCATGCAAAATTCAAACCTATTGTTGTTTGTGCACGGCCAAAGCTAAAAACGGTAACAAAAACATAAAACAAAAGACTTTGCTGAGCTTCATAACCAGATTCTTTTATTAACTATGCTGTAACACCCTCTCTCCTCCGCAGAGGCCTCTGGGTAGAAACGCGCGCCTTTTTCCCTCTTCCCATCGTTCCCCGCGCTCCCGTTTTCTCTCTCCAGCGCTCCCGCTTCCCTCTTTTTTTCTTTCACTGGTGTTTACTAACAGAAGCCTCTGCGGAGGACAAAGCTTAACACCCCTTTTTGCGAGTTATAATAAACAGTAGTGCAGCCGTCATTTTATGCGGTGGTTAACCCTTTAAGCTCCAATATCCACATGCATATTCTCCTGACTGTTCTACATATAATTCCTACGTTACAAGTTGGAAGAATTTGTTTAAATGTTAAACATCAACACCTTTCATGTCTGTTGATCATTTGCTATATTTTCATGACCTGTTTGTTTGATCAACTAGTGATATTGTAGGGAGAAATTAGATGCTTGTCACTCTTGGGGCTTAAAGGGTTAAAACGAACAGTTTTGCCAGCTGTTTTCAAACATCGATTGCAGCCAGTTAATATAAAATGCCTCGGTTCAACTTTAATTTCACATTTTCGTTTAAATGGGGCAGTGTCTGGAGGTTATGTTCAAACATGTCTTACAGGCAGTTGAATTGTAAGGGATAGATGCAGTGGCTAAGAGTAGCAGTTTTCGGTGGTTGTTAAGGCCACAGATCAACATTAATTTCATGGCGTGGTTTAAAGGAGCAACTTTTGTTGGTTTCTTTTAAAACAACCCTTTTGCCAGCCGGTTAACACACCACTGTTCAACATTAATTTTATGCAGTGGTAACCTGCGATCAGGCCGAATTTTAGCATCGCTTTTATATTCTCTTACGTTGGTCTCAATGTTTCACCGAGCGAAATGAAAATATAGAGCCTGATCGTAGATTAATGTAGTGGTTAAAAAGGGGCTAGCCTGTGAACAAGCTACGCATTGGGGAAAAAGCGTGAAAATAAATCAGCGAGTAGTCTCTTCGCTCATTCTCGCCCTTCGTTTTCTCTTCGCTCTCTCCCCGACCAGAAAGCCTGTTCACAGGCTAAAAAGGAGCAGTTTTTGGTGGTTATTTTTTTAACTTTAACCCTATTTAGACCTTGCTTTTTTGGTTTCCTGGGACTGGGGGAGGCGCATTCCCACCCCACCCCCCTCCTTCGAAAAAGTTAAAGGGGCATAGTCACGCTATTTTAGTTCACTTTAAAAATCAAAAAAATGTCTTCACATCAATGAACGCCCACAAATAATGGTCTAGTTTTGTTACCAAAGACTATATTACTTCACTGAAACTATTTTCTGTCGTCTGTTGCTACGGATGGCACGGATGAAAATGGATTGAAATTTGAAAAAATGAGGCTAAACTTTTCAAATGCTTTCAGCGTGTTGACATTTAATTGATATTAAATGGCCATGGTTTGTTTTCTCTTAATGAAATTAAGTTAATATGTTCCTTTAAATGTTCAAACACAATGTTAGGCATGGATAAAGTCAGCTACCGATAATTTTAGCACAGTTTTGACCAAAAATCTGCGAAATCGTCGTGACTATGCCCCTTTAAAGCTATGACAACGAAACTTAGAGGACAGGTAGATAATAAGTCCAAAGCGTTCCCTTTGAGGCCGGCAACATCAGGTGATGATGTCAGAAGAACTCACGTTCTCAAAAGGCGGCCACGGTTTAGATGGTCATATAGCTTATTTCCTCCGCTTTTAGGAGTGCTTTAGCTTTGAAACTTGCACATATCTTTCCAACACCTGTGAAACTGGCTGGCAAATGCCCCTTTTAACGGAATGAATATTCAAACAATAGAAATTAGTGATTTTTTAAAAGCACTATCAGGCCCCGTCAACACTAGAGCATTTTCGTTTGAAAACGCATTGCTCTCAGTGTGGATGGCGGAAACGGAGGCTTTTAAAAGAGCTGACGTCATTCACATCGCCTAAACTGAGATCCAGTCTCCTTGGAAGAGAGAGATCTAATATGGCGGACAACATGCTCCTAATAGTGCTTTCTTTGCTAATCTTTAACATCTCTCTATTCAATCTTTATTGATCACCCAGAAAAAACGCCTTCTTTGATATTGCCGGCATTGTTCTGTAACACCGCATCAAAAACCTTCTTTCTGTTGACTTTACCATGCTTTTCTCTTGTATTTCGCGTAAACTGGCGACTGCTTCAGAGTTTGATTTATAAATGGCGGCTGGCAGGAAATGCCATGAACATCGAGGGCGCGTCTGTTTGTTCCGTGCGCATTCGCAAATTACAATTAAAGCGAAGCATGGTCTCGTATCAGCGTATTCGAGCGTTTTAGTGTGGGCGGGGAAAACGCTGCCAAAACGATAGTGTGGACGCGGAGCTTTTGATGCGTTTTCGGTGAAACGAAAACGCATTCATTATTGTAGAAGGGGCCTCAGTTTTGCTCATTAAAGGTCATTGAACATTCGTAAGTGATTTCCCCTGCTTCTATAAGAGCTCTGGTTTTGACTCTGAGAATAACACTCTTTCTAATGCCTGTGAAACTGGCCTGCAATTCTCCCTTTCCACGGATATATTAAAGCAGGAATGTTTAAAGAATAGAAAATGGTTAATTTGCTTAAACGAGACCTTTGGGAAAATCAAGTTTTGCTCTTTAACAGATTTCTATTGTGTGAACATTATTTGATAGGCCATTTTCTCTGCTTCTCTAAGAGCTTCAGGTTTGACAACGGCGCAGTTAAAGGACATTTTCCCTCGTAAAACGTTTCCCCTTTTCCTGTAGTCATCAACTTATATTCAAACTATAGAAATTCGTGAGCAAGCAAATCTGCCCTAGTTTCGGAAAAATCGGACAGTTATACAATATACTGTAATCCACATTTTATCATTTCTGTTATGGAAAATGCGTAGTATACTTTTCAAAATAATTAGGATTTCAGTGGAGGTAGGGACTACCCCTGGAACTCAGAGGATGCGAGCTGAAGGTATAAGAGACCTGACTCATACTAGCAAGCTCGTTTGTTAACGACTTTTATTGTAAAGCAGCACTTATCTACTGTCTACTGGACAAAATGTGCAACGAGAAAACAAATAACAATCAGACGTTTATCTAGTTCAAAATAGTAAAGGTTACTTAATTGACTTTGTCAAAGCACTCCTCTTAATTACCACCTAGATTAGCAAAGCTCTTTTATCTGTTTCTTGTAGAAACACTTAGAACCTAGCGAGTATGCGATATACGATATACTAACTCTGAGTAGATCTTCATTCACAATGCAGAATCATGTATGGCTTCACGTGTGAAGCAATCAAGTTTTTATAGATTTTACCTCAGCAAACTGCTTTGATCATGCCGTTATTAACTTGATAACTTAATTATAATATACCTTTTATAAACGATCAGCAGCAATTCCCTTCTATAAGCCAGTAGTCGAACAAAACAAGGACCTTTCCTGGTGCAAATCACATTGATGATAAAATGAGCCTACTATACTATCACTCCATGGTCAGAAAAGTAACCCAGCAAGGTTGCTGATCACGTGGCCTTTTTTTGTAGTAGTCGTGTTGTCATATGACAAGTTGAGGACAAAGCTCGATAATTCATTGAGCGTGGAGTTTTCATTTTGTGATCAGTGGTGTCACCAAGTAAGCCTATCTGCGGATCACGTGACAAATTCGGTCGTGATCGTGCTACTGAGGCAGTTTGCACGACAAGCGTCGGAAAATCATCGGAAACGCCAGTGAACATAAGCCAGAAATTGTACTTGTTCCATTGAACGGAGGCGAAAAATATAGCGTTGGCTATCAGGGTATGGCAGACACTGAATACATCTAAAAAAGCCCAAGGACATCTTCGGTGACAGGGTCCAAATCAATGTCGTAGAAGCAGGGTCTTGTTGGTAGTCCAGGCATGGTGCTCATCTGAAACGTTCAAACAATAAAGCAAGCAATCAGGGGAAAGAACACAAAGCATCACTACCTTCCCCACCTTGAAAGTCGACTCCGGTGGAAGACAAATAGGCTATACCCACGAGAAAGTTAAAGGTAAAAAGGTTAAGTCGCAGACGAGCCAAGGAGGCCCACACGGCCGGAGCTTAACCCGCTTACTATAGTATGCAGCAACTGAGAGTATTACTACTCCCCCCTTGATGGGATGCCAGTCCATCGCAGGGTTACACCCAGCAGTAGGTGGCCGGTACCCACTTTATACACCTGGGTGGAGAGAGACGATGTGGGGTGAAGATTCTTGTCTAAGGAAACAACACGATGGCATGGACTGGGCCTCGAAAAAACCGACCCGCAGGCCTGAAGTCTACTGCACTGACCACTATACCACCTCGCTGCCATGGGAGGTTTTAAACTAGACCCATAAACGAAAGTAGCAGGTTTGACGTAATCCGTTTACATGAAAATTCTCGTGTTACAAAGACTTAACGTGCCGAACGTTCATAAGGAAACACTGCAAGGAAATGGTATATAAATTTTAGTGAAAATGCGAAGGTTAAAAGAAAAAGGACGTAAACCGGCTTTATGCAATTTACAGATGTTTGTGTTTGGGTTTTCTCAAAAAGGGTTAACTCCTTCAACAAGGAATAACTCCTTCAATTTTCAATGTTTTGCTCTCAGGTCTTCTACACTTAGTTAAAGTGGCAATCTCTTTCAAGTAATCGCACTTTTCGTTTTTCAAACTTTCACAACGCACAGATCAAAGACTACCAAGGGAAGTGGTCATAACAAGTGTACTCGATGAGGACCCACCTTGTGTAGGGGTAGGGGGGCTATGCAAGATACCACCCGTTTGATCAGCGAAATGGATAAAATTTATTGGCCTCAAAATTTGAGTTGAGGCTTTCATATTAGGTGTGCATGAAGCTTGCATTGCTGGAGAAATGGCACAGGGAGGTTTGAATCTTTTTCTTAGTTTCTATTCCTGATAGAGGGGGCTATACAAACAAGACACCATCTTTTAAGGTGGGGGAAGGGGGGTACATGAAGAGACCACCGGTCTTTTTGCGGAATGGTGGATCCTGTCTGAGTACAATAGTTTTGACCAGTTCCCCAACATAAAAAAATCGATCCCACTCGTGCTGGTTGTGGGAAAGGGTAATGTTAATGGATACTATAGATACTTACAGTGCCGACGAGCGGGTAAAGAAATCCAGCACCGACACTAGCTCGTACGTCACGGATTGGCAGTGTAAAGCCTGAAAAAGAATAATAAATCAGTAAAAATTGCAACGTTGATGAAACATAACAGTAACCAGCCGTAAATAGGATGCCCCTATATCTTTGCCACCGAAGTTGATTTTGTGATCTTTACTTTAGAAATCGTATATGCAACATTGCAGGGTCTACGTAATTCACGCAAAAGTGCAATTTTTGCTGAGCTGGGAAAAGTGCCCCCTTAGTGAAAGTGGAAACAAACAAACAAACAAACAAACAAACAAACGATTTTGACAAACGTCAAGACTAGATAAGTTGTCAACACTTAAGAACGATACATAAATGACCACAATCAATGCTTATAGCGCGATAGCAATGGTAAAAGCTTCTAGCAGTGGTATTTCCAACGTACCTTTGGGACATCCCTTCAAATCCGGATTGTGTGAAAGAGACAAATGAGTCTTGGCCATGCAGATCGGCAAATCATTAAAGCCCTGCAAAAATAAAGTCAAATTAGCTGATTAAAAAGAGACAGCAAGCCAGCAAGCAAGTGGGATTTTTTTTCATTTGCTTTATTTCTAATGCTGCTTTGACCTTTCCCTCTTAGAGTCAATCTTGGGAAATGCAATTACTTTTCATTGTGGAAGAAATTTTAGAAAGTCACTGTTCAAATGAAAGCTACTGAGTTGAAGATTCTTTGATATTGATTATTTTACTGTACATGAGGGTTCCTACTTTTAAATATGTAAACGAAAACGACGTAGAAGTTCTAATGATTATATTTGAGATTTCCCTTGACTAACAATGGTGCAAAATTTTCTCACAAAGTTGATAAGGCTGCAACTATACACCGATGCATCGGAGAACCACGGTATTTTTTCCAACGATACGAATATCGATATTTAAATAAGAGATCGCGATATTACGATACAATAAAATATGCTACATCAACAAATTTGGGAAATCACTGTCTGAAATATTTTTTACCCAAGCTCTACATTTTAAGGCGATTTGATGTTGTGTTATTACTATGATAAATCTATTATTTTGGAAATAAATTATTTATAATTAGTGTATGTTGTTGGTAACTAGTTCTGTCGCGCACAGTAATGTATCGTATCGTGGCCCTTGTATCGAGATGTGTATCGTAACGTGGGAAAATGTATCGTTGCAGCCCTAAAAGTTATACTCACCTGCTTTTTGTAGCGTTCGATCTTCTTCTCGGCCTCAGGCTCCAGCTCAATGTCATCTGCGCCATAAATCTTCTGTGCGATAATTCGCATCTTATCCTCGATTGGTAACTGAACAAAAAAAGAAAATAAAACCGCATGCGTTTGGAGAAACTTTCAGTTGAGAGTCGATAGTCGTTTAAATTTATTCAATTCGTAAGGAAAAAAGTGCGAATGTTGCTAATCAATCAGCCACTAATTGCTCCAGAAGTGCTTATACTACTTCAACTGGAATGTTACGAAACCTGTTCCGGGTCATTTTAGCTCCCCCTTGTTGTTCTACATTGTTCTACATCGTGTATTTCTCGAAAGTCTAAAAACAGGCCGATTTCGAGGACTATAATAGACGTTTTCCGATTGTCTTGTGCGTCTTTCCTCATATGTAACGAAAACTCATTTTCATATGAAAGCCGGGTTGTGGACCCAGACTTGCCTTGAAAAACAGGCACAAGACAACTTGTAAATGGCCTGTTTACACTCTGTAAATGGTTTGAACCTAGGAGTCATATCATGCGTCGGTAACGTATGGTTGTCCAGGTGAGTGAAGTCCTTAGAAGGGTTGTTTGTGGTGACATTGACTAACGTATCTGCAACCTGACCGGAAGTCATCATTTGATTCTGATGATGACTTCCGCTCAAGTTGTCGAAACGTCAGTCAGTGTCACCACAAACAGTCCTTCTCAGGACTTCACTCACCTGGACGATCATACTTCATCGACTAATGAATTCCCACTCTATCTTGCAAACAACGAGATTACTAGGCGTTAAACTTTGCTTAAGTTAAACCTGATCTCGTATCTTAACGACACTTTAAAACAAAGGTTTATAGAATGAGTGGTTCATATTTTTACAAATGCCTGTTTGGGGCTAAAGAGATTTCGGGGCTTTCGAGAAACCCGCACCTGGTTTCAAATTTCATACCAGGACGCATCAGTAAAGCTCATCGCGATAGCAACACCCTATTGAGATTCTCATTCTGGTACCAATCTCTATATATATCACATTGAGGATATTACATGGTCGCGCGGAGATACGACATTTATCTTCGAGTGTTGAAAAATAGTTTACTCGTTCGCTGCGCTAACTCGTGAAATATTTTTCAACATGAGAAGATAAATGTTGTATCTCCAGGCGGCCAGGTAATTTTCTGTTTATTATATAGACACCGATGAAATACCAGGATAACGATTTCTCGGACTAATCCTTTATTCGCTGAATCAATCTAATAAAATATAGATCTTACGCACATTCGAATTTTGTTCGAAAATGGAGTAAACAAGTAGCGTTCATATGTATTCGAATTATTATAGCAATAAGGCGTATAACTTTTACAAATTTCATTGGCTGAGACTGTAGTAGTCATGACAACCGTGATATCTTCACATGGAAAGATAAAAATGGTATGTTCACTGGATACGAAATTTTCGTCACTGGAAAAATCCTGATTTTTCATCGGTGTCTATACAATAAAATGACAATCATACCCTACGTATGACAACACTTGTGAACACATCTTTGCATTTTATACAAGATACAGTGTCAACAACCCTCAGAAGTCGCTACAATAGCATTCTAACGCTACATTAACATTGGGACATTTAAAAAATTCTGCAGTAAGAAAACGGAAAAACAGTCATCACACTAACCTTGACATCATAGAGGAACTTAAATTCCACAGGCTCTTCAACTGCTCTGAGCACTGCATCAGCCAAACGGACTGCACCTTTACCTGCGTTTAACAACGTAAGATATTTTTTGTAGAGACAGCTCTTGGATATGAGCAGGCGCGCCCTCTGATTGGCCCCCTACTAACAGGCTATCAGCTGTCATTGTATAGACAGCCCCTGAATATGAGAAAGTACGCACTCTGATTGGCTCCCTACTAACAGGCTATCAGTTATTATACAGACAGATCCTGGATATGAAGAAGCCCACACTCTGATTGGCTCCCTACTAACAGGCTATCAGCTGTTGTTATACAGTCAGTCATTGGATATGAACAACAACGTGCTCTGATTGGCTTCCTACTAACAGACTATCAGCTGTTATCATATAGCCAGTCCCTGAATATGAGCAATCGCGCGCTCTGATTGGCTCTCTACTAACAGGCTATCAGCTGTTGTTAGACAAACAGACCCTGGATACAAGGAAGCGCATACCCTGATTGGCTCCCTACTAACAGGAAAATATCCTAAAGTCTGATCATTCAAGTGAAAGCTACTGAGCAGTACTTTTCTGTCGTACTGTTTATTATGCTGTAAAAGGTTGTTCTCACTCTTGAGTCTGTGAATGAAATCCTAAGTAAGACCATTCAAATGAAAGCTGCTGAGCAATACTTTCCTGTAGTGCTGTTTGTTTTGTTATTCTCTCCAAGTAAACATTTAACAGAACTGTCCAATTTTCCATCTGCATTCTGATTTGGTAAAGATTTTCACTTAAAGCTGGTTACCTCCATCGGCCCAGTGAGTACACTCCACAGCATCATAAGCACCCGCCTCCTTAGCCAGCTCAATCACCAAAGCAATTTCAGCATCTGTGTCGGTCCTGAGGAGATGAACACACCAGGTTTTTAGGGCAGTTGCATGATACCAGTTGTACGAAGAGGAGGGCTCTCTGTTTGGTAACGATAACGATGCAACTCATTCTTTTAGAGGTTGGGAGGGTGTGTCTAGGCGCAACTTGTGTCAGATTTGAAACGCCAAAAGACTGAATAACGGTTCTCTCAGCTTATCTTTGTTAAGAAGGTAAAGCAGCCAGTTAATAGTTTGCTTTGGTAACTCTTAGGTATAGAAGGTACCAACAAGCGATCAATGATACGATAGGTCCTCTCACATGTCTTTATGGACGTCAAACTAAGCTACCTCTAAACGGTTTAGACACTTGGCTGCATACAACGCACATAAAGAAACCCTTTGGAACTCGACGCTTTTATAGCCTCTGTCTGTACCTTGTTAGAGAAAAATTAATTTCGTGTAACTAAGGGCCACGCTCCAGCAAACAAGAGTTGGCACTAGTTGCAGTTCTGGACAGTTACTGCGTTTGTTATGGCTGGCTACACGTGCTTTGGTTTTCGCGCGAGTTGCTAGAAAGAAAATGGGAAAATAAACTTCACAAATAACAAAGAAGCACTTAGAACATTAGTGACATCACATACGGAAATCTGTTCACAGCAACAATGGCGTGGACTCCAAAGAATCGAGCATTCTCTATCTGCTTGGCAAGGTTCACTATTCCACTTCTCACAAGATCCAGGTTCTGTCAAGCGTTTAAAAAAATAAATAAAAATAGTGTCACTTTGGTGATTGCATCATTATACTGAAACATATTTAAATTTTGTGGTATGGTTGCATCAGAGAATATAATCACTTTTGACAGTCAAAAATGCGTGCGTATTATGATGTCTTAGACGCCAAACATGGCTGCCGGATTAAGATAAGCTCCGTTTATTTTTACACCTTCCATGGACGTTTTTTAGCACCTTCCTTGGTTATAGGCTTAGAAAAACACAAGCCGGTCCTGTACCACAACTGCTCTATCAGTTGAAAGCAGGGAAGCAAAATGTCTCAAGTTAAGTTCGTTTTGGACATTTTCCTCTGCCATACCGGGTTGCGTGCTCATGACAGCTCACAAACATTCCCAAACAAAGATACATCAACTTCAGTGCACCCCACTTAGATTCAGTGTTGGACATTGTCATCTACTTTGTTTCAACGTATTCCTACATTTTATTTCATAGGTTTATCAGATGCTTGCTTGGTCACTATCGATTTCTGGATCTTTGTCATAACAAACACACTGTTTGGGTCTCTAGACACCTTGGCACAAAACCGACAACACCAGTTAAAAGATTACTAGATTACATTTCAAACAAACCTCAGTAGTATACTCAGGGGGGAGTGGTTTTCCTGCAACAACCTTTAACAGAAAAGAATAAAAACTGTGATCTTTACAATTAAGGCGCTGTTGTACCAGGAAATGTCTTTCTGCAAAACTAAATGCAACGCCGTTGAAAGGCAAGTTGCGGTCGACATAAGCTCGTGTAGATGTTACAAAACACAAAAGGAAAAACATGAAAACGTCAGGCTGACTTTTTCAAATTGGGACCCATTTCCATCCTGGCCAAAGACACGTATCAATGAATTATACGCTTTCGAATTTCAGTGACTCTTTGTAACAAGACTGGACTTCCATTGATGCAAATGCGTTTTTCTGGCTTTCCAAGGTCATACTAGAAATGGATGATAGTGAACCTTTAATTTCATTGTTCAACTCTGTTATGACCTTCGAAGTTGCAAGGATGTACAAGTCCATCAACTAAGCAGGCCCCATTCAGACTTGCCGCAGTGCTAGGGCAGTAAACAACTTATGTTCAGAAACTTCCTGAGCCACGACATCAACCGGAAGTTGAATGTTCCCTTTGTTGGTCATGTTTTCCTCACTACCAAAGGCTGGAAAACTCTTGTTTTGGTGTCTGGTGGCTTGCTGTTGTAGACATGTTGGCATCAGAATGGGTCAAAAGGAAAATGTCAAACTTACAGTTGCCATCCGCGGCTTGAGAACGTCTGTGCATGTGGTTCCCTTTTTCCTGTGATTGTGGTTCCCTTTTTCTTGTCATAGGCAAGCGCAAGCGCAAATTTTTGCTCCGTCGTCTGTTTTGCCCGAGATTTCGACACTCGCAACTCGTGCAGACACACGTGCCTTGCACTGATATAGTGGCTAAGTCCTGCTTCGACGCCGAGCATATTAGTCCATACTACAGGCACCAAGCCTGAATCAGGCCCTAGTAATTGTGGCCTTACCTTGGGTCCTCCACCGTGCATCTTCAAGGCCCTGACGGTTCCTACTATGATGGCACACTGAGGTGTTAAACCTGAATTTAACATAATAAGTCAGCCATTAGAAGGTTTATCAGGCTGGTACTCAGATTGGGGCTGTAAAACCATTTTCCTTCGCCAGCCATCCTGTTGTTTCGTAAGGCAAAAAACACTACTAGAAATTGTTTATGTCCACCAAGGGGGAAGTATCCTCGCCCGACTTTTTTTTCGTTTGTTTTTTTGCGGGGGGGTTCCGTTGAAACCATAAGGAAACCTGGAAAAATGCTGGGAGGGAACCCTGTGATGGACTAGCATCCCGTTCAGGGGTGACTAATGAATCTCCTGTTTCTGTGGGCAACCTGTGGCATTGGTTCTTCAATTTTTAAAAACCCACTGTACCACGTGGTATGTCAAGTTAGAATTGCCGTTTACGCTATGTACACACACAACTCTAACTTACCACTATATCTGCACTTGATGTTAAAGAACTTCTCCATTCCTATGTCAGCTCCAAAGCCTGATTCAGTGACTACGAAATAAAGAAGAAGGAAAAATAAACTTAGAAATAAAGGAGAACAAAAAACTTAACAATTTTCTATTTTCTTAAAATCCGTCAATTCCCCTCCCCCTTCTTTTTCTATACGTTCATTTTAAAAATCGCGAAAAAATTCCCTCAGATTTATGGGATCTCGCACTTTGATCCTATGATGGCATATTTGGATTGAATGAAATAATAAACAAAAAAAAAGGCTACAACGTTGAGGGGGAAAAGCATCTACGTATATTGCCCCCTTAAATTTAAACTGTCAACTCAAGGAAACAACGGTTAGAATGATCTTTCGCAGCAAAATAATTAGTATTACTGACAAGTAGTACTCTGAAGCTTCTTTTGAATGTTCACAACTTGGGAATTACGGTCGGTTCGTACCCAGTTTCAGTCGATTCGTACCCAGTATTTAGTCGATTCGCACCCAGTATGCGTGTGTACGAATCGACTAGAATTTGGGTACGAATCAACTGAATACTGGGTACGAATGAACCAAAATGCGAGTACAAATTGACTGGGTATGAATCGACTTGGGTACTTGGGTACTTGGGATTTCAAAGTCACATATTCAAAAGTTAATTGCTTGGCAAAACGAACACCACTACCAGAACGTTCTTTTACCAACTGTTGTTTGAGAAAAGATCTCTAGCTCAAGTTTGATATGCAAGACACTTTAGCATAGACACCTTTACCTTCACCTTACACCCAACAGATACGATTTTGCGCCTAAAGAGCCAATTTTTTATGACTGGCCCATTTTAAAATACACGCCGTCCATGTGAAACGTACAATTGATTCAATTTGAGACACATCATGCTGGTCATGAAGGGATTTCTACAAACGAATGTGTATCTTGTTATGCAACTGGCTTTTTGGTTGTATTCGGGGGCATCTAAACTTTGTGCATCATCTTTTGCAATCATCGAACACCTTAAGAACTGGCGAAAATCTCTTACTTTTGGTTCAAACTCAGGGGTACCGTAAAATTGGTTTTATTCACCTTAACTAAAATCAAGCAACTACGTCCAAAATTTATGGAGGTACGCTGCGTCGAAACAGTGAGGAAGATTGGAAAATGATTCTTAAAAATAAGAAAATCAACAACAACACTAAATCTTATGGAACTCAAACTACATTTTGCGACAATTTGAAAGTAATTTTAGGTCGTGTTCTATTGGGATCAACCATTTCAACCAAAACCGGATTTGGTTGAAACAGTTAAGGTTCCCGAATAGAACACTTTTTCAACCGTTTTTGGTTGACATGCGGTTGTGACAGGACATAGTCATTTTCAGACTTCCTCAACTTCTTTTGCCAAGGTTGGCAAGATGGCGAAAGGCCGACTTGTTGCTTCAGTTGCCTCTCAAGAACTGGTCAAAGAATTGGTTCTGCCGCATTGTGAATCGGTCAATGAATCAGAATATTTAGCAACATGTTTTGGTCATGTTTGTGGTTGTATCAAATGAAGCGAGAAAACTCTCTCATATCAAGGTTCTGAAATCGTCGTTTAAAAAGAGCGTCATCTTTGTTAGTTGACAATTTCATCGTGACGACAAGCACATTTGAGCAGTTTACGCACAAAAACAATGATGCAAAGCATGAAAACGGATGCTCGCTAGCAAGTCAGCGGACTCTACCCATCGTTTTCAACCGTTTCAACCAAGCTCAGAGCTGGTTGAAAAAGTTGAACAACCAAACCAACCGAAAACGGTTTCCTCCCAATAGAACACGAAAAAACTCAACCAACCAAACCAACCAGAAACGGTTGATCCCAATAGAACACGAAAAAACTCAACCAACCAAACCAACCAGAAACGGTTGATCCCAATAGAACACGGCCTTAATTCGTAGTCTCTAATACATGTAAGTAGCCTGTCCATAACTTTTAAATTTTGACTTTATACGATTCCAAGAAGTTTCATTCTTCAATTTAACCTTTACCTTTTTTACTTTCGTGCCTAACCTGGTGAATAGTCTACGGTTCAGCACTGTAATTCAGCTAAGCATTCAACCGTGCTACATAGATATCGTTTGCTTGTTTGTTTAAGTTTTTTGTATGACACGGTTACTAGCTAGGTCGCTCCCATTTGATTTATACCACCCTATGCTGGTGTTCCCTGTGTTAACTTACAAACAAATCCATTTGGTCCAACTAGCTTCAAAGCTATCTTATCTGCCAGAATGGAAGAATTTCCATGGGCAATATTTGCAAAAGGTCCAGCGTGCACAAAAACCGGGCTGCCCTGGAATGAACACAAATTAATTCATTAAAATATTGAATAAAAGGTGAAACTATCACGAGATAAAACGGCCAGTATTTACGGATTCCAAAACTTTGGAGGCCGCGTAATTACTGTGGTATCTCTTCTCTGTGATTTAAATTAAGAGATTTTGTGCTCGACTGCAAATTTCCATGCCTGTATTTCTTCTTCTCCCTTCTTAAGTGCAAAAGCTTTTGTCAACGCAACCTGTTACCGAGCTTTGGTGTGTTGAGCGTCACAGACATACGTTGCCTTGTATATAGCTGTATAGGGCGTATGCATGTGATGTCATCTCCGCCATGTTGGTGTGCCTTTAACAAAAGGTTTCGTATTAGTTCCATTTATTATGGTACACCAACATGGCCGTCATGCCATTGTCCTTTGAATCTCTAGGGACTGGTTGCATTATTGTAGTTGTACATGTAGTTCCACGTAGCTGATAGCTAAACAATCAGTTGGAGGTTCTGTATTGTGTTGTTTCCATTGCAACGACAAGATGCAATTCCACAATATTTCTCCCTGCCCAGTTTGGAAATGGGTACCGGCACACTCCTAAAAAAAATGCTAATCCCATTCAGGGGAGAGTACTACAGAACCGGGCTAATTTCTAGCTATGTTGACCACCTCTGGTTCTGGCCTTCCCCTTTAGAGCAGAAACCAGGATGATATACTCAACACTTAAAACTGCTCCTCCATATAGCTACCAAAGTTAATGACGATGATGATGATGATGATGATGATGATGATGATTATTATTGTTATTATTATTTATTTTTTCTTACCTCCAGTGTTTGCATCAAGTTTGGTTTGATTGTGTCCTTCATGAGAACAGTCAATGCACCTCCCACTCCCTAACAACCAAGAAAACTTTAGGTCCGAATATCAACATCTACGTTCTCCTCACTGATTTTCACAAACTTCCTATGGTACTTGTTGGGAGAATTTCCTTAAAAAGCAGAACGTTGTCACTTTTGCGATTGTTTTATTTGTTCTCAAGACCTGTTTGTTTGATCAATTCAAGTAGTGATAATGTAATGAAAAATTAAATGCTTGTCGCCAACTCACTATTGAGGATTAAACGGTAAAATCATCAGGCACATCTTTTAGACTAGAGCTTGCAAGCTGTAGAATTTGTGTAGTATTAATACCCTACAAAAGAGTATCTCGAGTTTGGTAAACCCACTGGTCTTCTTGGAGGTACGTAAACCAAAACCTGGCAATACTATGACAAGAAAGTAAATTTAACTCAAAAAGGCAAGATTTTCAGCGGATAAAGCGAAAAACACTTTGGACAGAGCATATCAATTACAGAGCTATGATTACTATAAGAAAATTACTAAGTAGGCAAAAATAGAGGAAATTTGAAGCAATTTGGTTTCAAGGCAAGACATCGCTTGCACGTTTTTTTAATTTACAAAACCCATCAATGGACTACTTGGATGAAATAAAACAACTGGAGTCTGCACAAAATTGAGAAAAAATCGCGGTAGCAATGAGCACCGTTTGTTTACTGGCCACTTCAATGGCAAAATATTTGGAAAGTGAGCAAAAAAAACGAACACGAAAAACGTTTTAGCAGAAAAAATCCATTGGGTGTGCATAAACTGGGCAAGTTTGGAGTATTGTGCTTCGATTTTTTGGGTCGAAATCGCGATATAAGCCCTTACGTCGGAGGTTTTAAGAAATGGCATTTAGAGAGAATCAAAGTTCTTTAGGATTTTTGTGAAAGAAAAAACCCTTGATGCTAAAACAGTCTAACTGTAAGTAGCATCGCCAATAGCGAGTTATTAACAAACCAGATCATCTGCTGTTATGGGATCTCCTTTTTTATCGCTGGCTACAACAATGCTACCAAGCCTATAAAATGAAAACAGGACTGTCTCAGTTTGTACAGGTGAAGCTGAAGTATTGCATGTGGCAAACCTATTGTAGTGTTTGTTGTTTTTGCCCCATACTTTACTTGGCACTGCTTTGAAAATGTACTAACTTTGACTAAGAAAGCTGTTCTTGTCTCTTTAGTATCAGCTCGAGATACATCGAGGGTAGAAATGCAGGAAAAACCTTTTTTTGGGGGGAGGGTGGGAGGGGGGGGGGGGCAGGGCACAAGTATGGCTCGAACCAACGGGTTTTCGAGTATAGGGAAGTTCGAGATATTCGGAATAAAACAGCACTGTTACACTGATGCAAAGGCTTAGGACCTAACATTAAGTTTGAGACAGTGGACGTTTGAGATAAGCAAGATTTGAGAAAAGGGGATTTCGCTGTCTTTTAAGGCAAAGGGTGAGTGGTGTTATAGAGGGTAAATTCTGATTTGATGAGAAAAACCATACTCTGAACGAATGAATACAGACCGAGGTCACTTTTAGTAAGAAAAAAAATCTAGTGCAAGTAACCTCCTTCTCATGTCTTGCAGGTCCGTGGTTAGAGCAAGGATGGCCATTATCTCACTTGCCACTGTGATGTCAAACTGGGTCTAGAAAAAATTACCATAAAAACACAAAACTCTGGTTAGGGCAGTTTTCAAATGAGTGTCGAAAATAATGTGGCATTTACTTTGGTTTACTTCGCTCTCTCATTGGATACAAACACTTCACGCCAATCTCTCAACCAATCAGAAGTTAAACCAAAACCAATCGTGACTTGCTCGCACGACTTTTGCTGCGCGTGACGATCATTACTTGTATTTGCTTCAATTGCTGATTGGTTCATTTTGTTTTTTGTGCCTCTTGTGACTGGTTAGAGTAATTAATTTGGGCTTAGTTTTACCACACTCATTTGAAAGCCGCTCTAACACGATCTATGCAATCGAGTTTCAGTGTTCTGATTGGTGGGCTTGAAATCATTAAAAAAGAAAGAAAGAAAAGATACGAAAAAAGAAGAAAAAGCAGTAGAAGCAGAATTAACAAGAAACAGTCTTGGCACACCAAGGGTAATTGCGTGTTTTCACTGCAGTTTCGAGTTCTTTTACTCTTTTACAAGTATTTCGACTGAATCCTTAGAGAAGTGAAGCAAAAGATATTGTAAACCTTCTAATAAAATTCTTCTTTTTATGCAGAGATATGGAAACGTGGCTTTTTATCAATGAGAGAGTATGCAATAACTAAAGCTAAATGAGAAAAAAGATTGACAAGAATTCATACTCTTTAAAGGGGCACTGTATTTTGGTATTATTTTAAAAAGCTAAAACACCTTTGCATCAATGGAAGTCCCAAAGAATGGTGTAGTTTTGTTACCAAAGGCTATATAACTGTACTGAAACTATTTACTCTCCTCCTTTCTGATTGTAACTTCCTAATTTTCTCAAGTTCTTAATTTGTGTGTTCAAACAATGGCCAAAAATGTGTTTTGGTTTGCTATTCCAACTAAAATTTGTTAGATATCTTCTCTGTAGTTTTGCCTGAGCATTTTGTGTATCAATAAAGCTACATATCAAGTGACGATTTTAGCAGTTTTGACCAAAAACAGCAAACCCCCCCCCCAACAGTGCCCCTTTAAGAGTGCACGAAATGCAATTAAAGGGTCAGAGTCCAAACGTGTGCGAGAGTAAGAACTTTCTTAGATTTTGTTCAAATTTTAATCAGATTTAAACTCCTGAGCCCACAAGAGTGCACGAGAGCTTCAAGGGAGGACGAGACTTTGAAGTGTTGTCAACTCTCATTCTCCTTTGGCCAAAGCTAAAAGGACAATTGGTGCAAAACTCAGGGGCGAGTTGAATAAAACTTAAGGTGTGGCGTAACTTCGTTCTGAGTTCAGGAAATCCTTACCTGTCTTGTCAAGTTCTTTTCTGTGGGTGACTGACCAACCGTGATCTTTCTTAGGAATCGGTCATTTGTGTCAATCACTGAAATAAGAACAAAAATACTGTAGATTTTTAATGATCACTATCAACTTATTAATTTTTGGATTATCAAACTGCTAGCACAAAGGAACCAAGGTGCCAGTCAGCAAAGCGGGAGCTTGCGGTTTAAATCCCATCAGAGCTGCGTCCATAGCAGTGCTTCAAGAGTTTGCCTAGTTCCTGTACGACTTTGCCCAGGCCTTCATGGTCAATCCCTTTCGGTGACGTATCCAAGAGGAACGGTCGGTTCTTCCCTTGGACCAGGCGACACAAAACGGTTCGACCGCGAAAATAGTAAGGCCTAGGAACTAGGCAACTCAAGAGTCACAAATTAAAGGAGGCTTCAGCTAGACATCGCGCTGGTCACGGGCAGCTACTGGAGGTCCTACGCTTTCATTTGGATGAACTGTGATGTCATCAGGTCAAGACATAATATTATGTTTTTCTAACCGTGATTGTACCAGTCCTACACCGAAGTGTAGGACTTCTGGTTAAGAATAAGACACCCATGAAGTCAACATTCCTATTGCTTTCAAGGTTCCAATTAACCGTTCAAGCCCCAATAATGCATGTTCTCCTCGCTGGTCTTCATAATTATATGTCTTGTGGTGCTAGCTGGGGCAATTTGATTAAACATCAAGACATTCCAACTTTGGTGATCATTTCCTTTAATCTCATGACCTGTACGTTTGAGCATAAAGTGATATTGTAAAGAAAAAACAGATACTTATCATCATTGGAGCTTAAATGGCTAAGGCATTGCAACTAACACAACTGGCCTTCCCCAGCTACTTATGTTATTTTCATAGCTACTTCAAAAACTAGTGACAGCCCTGACAACAGAAAGACAATTATTTTCACTAGTAGATTACTGTTGACTCACCTCGTTGAAAAGTTATTGTGTCTGGATCAATGTCCAACCTTGCAAACTTTGTGATCTCTTCAGCAGTCAGCTCGTTGGGGTCTGTTTTATCAATTCCAAGTCTCTACAAAATATCAAACGAAAATTAAGAGTGAAGCTTTGGAGTTCCTTTTAAAATACTTGGTACCGGCTTTTAAAACCTTACCCCTTTAAAACATTACCATAATTATGTTGGTGGCGGAGTGGTTAGGGCACTGGACTTGTAATCCGATGGTCCCGGGTTCAAGTCTTCCTCTCTGACCACTAGGATTTGTTTCACGGTAGTTTCGTGTTCAAATCCTCAGCCAGGTTTGTAAATAGCCAACTGGTAAGACTCTCGGCAATTGGGGTATTTAAAACAGCCTAATCAACTCTCTCCTCCACAGAGGCTCCTGTTAGTAAACACCAGTGAAAGAAAAATATGGGAGCGGGAGCGCTGGAGAGAGAAAACGGGAGAGCGGGAAACCACAGCGTTCCCTGCGCGCTTTAATTTTCCCTCTTCCCAGCCTCCGCACGTTTTTTTCCCAAGGGTGCAGTCAAGGCGCGACTGTAGCAGGCCTCTGCGGAGGAGAGAGGCCTAATCAATGTCCGTTACATGTAATCATCATTACCATTCCAATTAAAGGTAAATGAAGCAAGGAGTAAGTACCTTAAGTCTGCCAAGCATGATGTCAGAGAACTCTCTTTTCCCTTTTTTCTCAGGAACAAGCCTGCTGTAGAGTGCCTATGCAAGAAAACCAAATTGACTGATTGGTAAGTCAAACACTGAAGAGTCCATCTATGTACAGGTCTATAAACAAACCCTTGTCTGACAGAGAGATATATTTTACAGGTCACATTTCACAGGTCACAAGCACAGGTCACTGTGTTGCTGACAAGTAAACACATTGGACAGTGTCCCCTGATATACTACATGTAGGTCATGCTTTACCCTGATGTATTGCTAGGGGACACTGTTAAGCTTGTTTATTTATCAGTAACACAGTGACCTGTGGAATGTGACCTGTAAAAGAAACCTGCTGCTGACATTCAAACTGGATTCTGAAGTGGTTGCATTCAAGTGAGTGACAAGAAATTGAGTGACAGTCATACCTCATCTGATTGAGTTACTTCATGAAACATCCTTGTATCAATGGCAGCAGCTGATAAAAAATAAAAAAATAACTAAATAATAATAATAATAATAATAATTGTGAAATGCAAGTCGTCTGTCATAATGTTCATAAAATACAAGGTGCAAATAGGTTTGTAAACTTTGCCTGGACTTAAAACCAAGTTATGCTCAGAAGCAACCCTACAATGAATGCTCCTTGCCATTTTGTTGTTGTTGTTGGCAATCAGTGTGAGAAGTACAACTTTTTTCTGCTTCTCACAGCAATTAAAATAAAACAATCAAGTTCAAATTAAATTTGAATTCATAGAACTCCCACCAAAATTGACTTACCCTGTGTCAGATTTCATCCATTAAACTATTGAAATATGGTACGACGTTAATTAATTATCAAGTATCTTTTAAAACCACGCAAATTCTTTGAACTATTTTAATAGAGCAAAAGATGTGTTTTCTGGGCCACAAGGCTAATGGTCTGCAGTTGGTTTCGTTTCTTGTCCTGATAATGTTGAACGCAGAAAGTCAAATAACATTTGGTGCGTAGACATAACTACAAGTAAACGACACGCGATGGGGACCCTAAGAACGTCGCAAAGGTGTCTGGGTAGGACCCAATCTTTGGAGGTTTCTGTGCATCCCTGGGACGCACTGTGGCAAAAATTTGTTTTGCACTAACGCTCCAAGGCACTTTCCCTCTGTAAACGTAATTATAATCCCAGCAGTGTGACCTTTACTACTAATAACTATATTCATGTTAGTATGCTACATGTACAATCTGGCCGTACTAAGATCTGCAAACTACTTTTCTTTAGATTTATCTCAGTGTAGTTATGGTGTAGAACACTGTGTTTCCCTTTCTACAAAAATACACTGTCATTGGTTTGCTTCAGAACTTCTAAGTGGCTTACCTAACAGATTGTTTGCAGCTGTTATCGCGTGAATATCACCAGTGAGATGAAGATTGAACTAAATAAACATTAAAAAACAACAACGGTATAAACACTGATGGTTGCATCCAAGGCCCATTTTAAACGTTGACCTTTTAATGTGCTGAATCTAATGCAAATGAATTTGGAAAAAACAAACGCAAATGTTGGCTAATTTTCAGAAGTTTCAGCAACTGGAAGGTTTGACTTTTAAAATAGGCCTAAGCATCAGCAAATCACACAAAACGTTTATAATTAACATGTATTCAGGGAGAGCACTGCTCTCTCCACGTCGCGACACCAGTGCTTTTGTCCCTAGAAGGCCTATAGAGCGGCTGCCATCCAGGAAAAAGCAGAGCCTCATGCATAGTTTTGAGATGTTTTGTAGATGTCTTACTAACCTCTTCCATGGGTATGACTTGAGAGTACCCACCACCAGCTGCACCACCTAAAAGAATAAAGTAGAGACAATGAGAGGATCAGTCAACTCTCTCTAAGCAGACACAACTGTAAGGTGGACACCTCTCTAAGGCGGACGGGCAGTATAAGGCCGCTCCTGGCAGAATTTCACTGGTTTGTCTGTAAAATTTTCTAGAGCTGGTCCCAAGGGTGTCCCCTTTTAGAGAGAGTTGGCTGTAAATACAACTTTGTGGATTTCCACTTATTTTAATTTTATTTTTCTTAGCATGACTGTAGTGAACAGAGAGAACAAAAGTAATATGGCAAGGTATCACCAACAGCGTGAGCCAATTACCTAGATAAATAACATATACAAGAAAAATACACTAAATAGAGGACTTAAATCAAAATGAAATGGGATGGATAAGGCTGTGTAAGCAGTTACAGTTCGTGCACATTGTATTCAGGTTTCTAGGGTAGTCAGGGCCATAAATTATGAGTGCTTAAAAGCTGTAAAATAGTAGAAACTATTACGCTGTAGAAACAGTACTTTAGTGATGTGTCTCACATCGTAATCCTGCTACACGTAGGCCAGAAATGAAAAGATTCCAAATCTTGTTCTTTGGTTTAGAATTAATGGTCAGCACCATTATGATGTTACGTAACCTTACCTTTGATACCAAATGTTGGTCCCTGTGATGGCTGTCGAATACAGGCAAAACAGTTCCTTTGCATGTGGGCTGCCATGGCCTGGGAAACACCTATGGTCGTTGTACTCTTCCCCTCTCCAAATGGAGTGGGAGTCATACTGGATGGGAAAGCTTTGTATCAGTATGGTGCATTGGTTTGGAGATGAACTGTTAGTTTTGGTACGTCCTTGTAAAAGGACACAAAGTTTTAACTGTCCTGTTTTTTTTTTGCTTTACACATACTCTGTCCAAATACAATGTATATACTAAACAACTGTTAGGACAACCCAGGTAACGTTTATAGCTGCTTTGGCACAAAACGTCTTGTAATATCGTTAACTTTTCTCTTAATTTTTGCGTCGATCAGAAGTTTGGTTGCTCGGGACAGAAGTGCAAAAAACAAATGGGGTATGCATTCTTTGTGGAAAACAATTTGAGCTCAAGAATGCCCTCTTTAAAAATTGGTCCTCGGTAATTCAATGTGTCTTTCATTGCTGTTAGATCAAAAATAAGCTGTAAAAGAATTTCCTGTCAAGTTTCGGCGCTATAATTCTGCATTTTAATTCACTTACATCGTCTGATTGATGACATCTTATTAAAGTCGAAAAAATTCTAAACTTAAGGGCATTTGCTAGATCTGCAAGGCCATGATGCTGTCACAATTCAGTAGCAATTGTAACTAAAAACAGAAACAGTCCAGGTTTCTGACATTTTTCCATACTTCTTCCTTGTCACACACACTTGATGATGCACGGTATTGCCATATTCACTGCACATGCAGTAAAGGTGCAGGAAAACAAGACATGGAATTGAAAAAGAGTTTTCCTTACCCGGCAATAACAACATATTTCCCATTTGGCTGGTCCTTAAGCCTCTCCAAAACACTAAGGGAAACCTTTGCCTTCTTGTTTCCATAAAGCTCAATCTAAGAGCAGAAAAAGTACTTAAAACTGGTAATTTAAGGTAACGCATAGACCCTTTGCAAAGATGGCTGCAGCTAAAATATTCTTTCATATGAATAATTTACATTAGCCTTACTAACTTCATTCTTGAGTTTGAAATTCCATGGACCGTTTACATTCAAATGAGGTTAGTCAGGCTGCCATACATACCAAAGGATATATTAAGGACAACCATTTTTAAAAGGGTATTCATGGTAATTAAAATGTAAACTTGTGCATGCCAATTTGACACACATGAAAGGTCTTCGGATTCAATTGCCAGAACATGAAAGATTACAGCGAAGCCTACAACCTTTACTGCTACCGTAAACCTTGGAAGGTAGGAGGGGCACTGGTCAACCCAAATGGCATAACATAATTCGCAAAGTCCATGCAAAATGTGCTTGATGACGTTTTAGCTTTCTGCTTAAAATTGGCAATTTCTGGACTAAAAAACCACTTCTGTGTCAAAGGTGGTATTTCACTTAGCCAGTCTAAATACAGATCATACCATCAAAAATATTACTTTTGATTCCATTTAGTAACAAACCATGCAAACTTGGATGACAATCTGAACATTTCGTATCATTCAGGTTGGTGCCTGAATCTGACTTTGATTGTGTGTTTCATTTAAAAATCTTTAACTTTGCCCTGATAGCACACATTCATTAAGGGTGTAAACAAACACAGGCTGTTTTTTTATAGATTTTTCTGACAGTTAAAATGAAAATCTAAACAATCCACAAAAACTAATTAACTAATCTGAGAATAAACAGAATAAAAGGAACACAAAATCGTAATTGTATGGCTGAATAATGATGACAATCTCTTCTCAGTGTCTGACTGTACTGGAGAGGTTTAATGGCTTATAATTACCTCGTAGTCAAGAATTGTAGCTTCTTTCGCTACTGTTGCAATTTTCTTAGGCATCTGTTCCTTTGAGATATCAATATCACTACAAAAACAAACGGTCTACATTAAATCACAATGGCAAACTAAACAACTGGGCAACATTGCTTTAAAACTTATGTTGAAATTCATTAATCCTTTCAAAATTAAAATTTAAAATAGAAGAAAAGAAAATCTAAACAAAACTGGCTCACAAAATCTATCCAAATCATTAGTTTCAGTGAATGGCATGAGCCGTTTGAAGGCCAGAGATGGGTGACATTTCATTCTTTGTAAAGCAGCATATTTCTGTGATAAATTGTGAGCACTATAAATTGAGCAACTTCATCATCATCATCATCATCATCATCATCATCATCATCATGATCATGATCATCACCATCACCACTACAACCATCATCGTCATCGTCATCATCTTCATCCTCATCATTATCATCATCATCATCATTGTCATCATCACCACCACCACCAAAACCATGATCATCACCATCGTTGTCATCATCATTCTCTCCTTAGGAATGAACAGCACCATCACCGTACCTGGGAACAGGTCTCTTGAGATTGAGTGGAAGATAACGAATGTTCCATGGGCCACCCTGCAAAAGGAACCAACATGAAATTGTGGCATAATAAGGTGTGGAATTTTTGGAAGTTTAAATGGTATCCAGGGCTGTCATTAAGAGCCATAGCTTGTAACAAAATGTTACGACCCAGTATGCTTAATGGGACCTCAATGTTACCGGTGAACTTGGCCTCTTTTTGGTATAACTTACTAACAAAGCAACAGATTTGATGTGGGTATGAAGTTCAAGGCAACTGTGACTCAAAGTATCATGAATACAAACAGCAGAGAGAGTGGAATAGTCATCATTGGCCAAGAGAAGCCATTCCTTAAGGCCTAGCTTCTTAACATATTTCTCAAACATCTGCATGACAGCAACAAGGTATTTCAACAAGGTATTACAGCAATCTTCATTTGCCCAGCATACTTGTCAGCCTTTCTTTGCACTTAAAAAATACCTTCTTCAAGCCAAAAAGTAGCCATGGCATTAAAGGAGTCTGTAAAGTTGACCAGTGTTTTTGAAATTTGTTCGAAGATCTATTCTGGAGATGCCACAAACATTTAAAATTTTAAATAAACATATTGTATTTTCTTTAAAAGTAAATGAAAATTAATTATTCAACTGAGAAGGAATTGCCATAAAGACTTTTTTTTCCACAGGAAGAAATCATGACCTGTTGACATTGTCAACTGATACAACTAACCTAAAGTAATAACAAATGTAATGGCTGGTATTACACTGTACATACATGTACTGTTTTCCTCCCATACTTGAGAGCCAAAGTTACGCACCAAACCAGGATGGTGTTTGAAGGACACAAGACAATTAATCCACAGATTTGCTGGGTAAATTTAAATGATGTCCCATATTACCAAGTACCCTTCCTTGTGTTACCAAAACTACATCAACCTCAATGCCTTTGACAGAAATGCTTCCTTGGTGATTAGTGATGCAACATTGCACAGGATTGCCAAGAAAATAAGATACAACAAGTATCAATCACAAAGTATATTTTATTTCAATCACTCACGTATCAAGAAAATACATTGCATGAAATACACTATATGGTTGGTTCAAAAATAGTTATAACATTCGTATGTGTTACGTAGAACTCTTATACAAGGTTCTTGCACTCTTGGACAAATTTGATACCTTGCTCAACTTTAGATAGATTGCATTCATGATCTTGATCCCAGTTTTCCTGATTCTAAAAATGTTAATAACTGAAAATTCACAGGTTTTGCGTTAATGCTCTATCCAATATCTACAGCATTATAAGTTTAACTTAATTTAAAATAACTTAATTTAAAATAAAAAGATGCTAACATTTACTGTACACAACAGTTTTCAGCACAACTATTTTTTTCAAAAGCAAGTATGTTTTCCCAGGTGAGGGAAGGACCTGGACAAAGCATTAGCCACCAAGATAGTGCTTCACGTCGTACATCTGAACTTGAAAATGATAATGCACGATAGTGCAAAAAGCCACGACAGGTTGACAATTATATAATCTTACACGTTTTTGGCAAAATCATCGAAGATTCACACTGAAAAAATTCAATAATTACTAAGTGGAAACTTTGCTAAGACCACCATCTACCATTCTTTAATGAAAACGTATGTGGTGCAGGTGTTGAGAACTGTTTTTTCTGCCTAACAGAAAATAATACTCTTGCCAAACATTTGCACTGTGTCAAGGATTTGAAAAAAAATCATTTTTCTCACATTCTCTTTCCTTATACCTGTTTGCAAGTACAAATATTTTCCACGTTGACAGTAATGGAGCTGTGCCTATGCTTGGAGCATTTGTTAAAAACTTGTGCAGGACATGTCTCTTACATGTATATTACTTCAATTACTTCATCTGCTTGAGAGAGTAAACTGTCATAACAAATGATGCAAAAAAGTAAAATCCAACATAAAATGACAGCAAAATACAATATTTACGTGCTCCCAAATAAAATACTTATTTGTTTTAAATTTCATTCTTTAGAAGTACATTAGTAGGAATCACATAAAGAAGGCCAGAAAAAGGCAGGCATGACCTACTCAAGAAGAGGGGAAGAACTGTGTGAACAGTCGCAAGTGCCACAAAGAGGGGCTTAAACCAATCCGCATAGACTGGTAGACCCACAACCTTCTCTCAAAATGAAAACCATCTGAGCGTTCCATGGATGGCCATGTCATGAAGAACCAGGACATACCAAGAGGAAAGAGGCATCCAAGCAAAAGTTCTCAAACAAATGCATTACACAGCCACTTGATCCTCAACAAGTAGTACAAACACATTGTGAACAATAAAACACAACTTGCATTTGGAACTTCTTTTGGGTTGTCACACACGTAAGAGTGACTGCATTCTTTGTCTGAGTTCCATGAATTCGCACGCAAATCCTTAAGAGTGAGTGAGTGTGGGATGAAGAAAAAATGTGGGTCCCGACAAGAGTTGAAACCATGCTGGGAGGTTCGTGGCAAGCTACACTGGGTGACAAAAGTAGTTAAGACAATTAACAAAATGAGCATGTGGTAATTCTATTTTTCTTGTGACAACTTGAAGAGCATTTTAATCATTCTCAGGACCCCTGCCCCTATTCAATGTTGTAACGCTGCAAAGCTCAACAATTGTGGAACAAATCAAACACCATTGATTGTGGTAGGGGGGATGTTTTGTGCAGAGAGTTCAGATTAGTGGTGCAAGATATAGAAAAACACCCTGCAGAATGAAAGTGTCTTAGCCCTTTTGTCGTTCATTGTAGGTACCATGCACTGGCTAGGATCAGGAATGGCGAAAGCACCAGTGTCCTTTTGTCAGTATGAAGCGTGCGGAGTGTATTTTTGAAGCATAAGTGTAACAGACTATTACCTTTTATCAACAGATGTTTTCCCTACCCATCCAATGCCTCCAAAAACAAAGAAAGGAAGAAAGGGCCAGTGAAGTCTTGGTTAAGAAGGCAAGCCAGAAAAAAACAAGGTGATGGACATTATGAAGCCATATACCGCGATGATTCGCATCTATCTGTATTGAGAGAACAGATTACTGTTCTATGTGGTCCAGTCTGCCGTATAGTAACAGTGCCTGCTGTGGCTGTATCAATGGCTTACAAACTCCAGAGGCACAGAAATGAGGCCTGAACAACACCTGGCAACCTGACAGAAAAGACATGTTGCAGCTGGAAAGAAATTATCAACTGAAGACAATCCACCCACGCTGGAATTAGCTAACACTATGAACTTTTAAGTCAGACGGTGAACAAAATATCTTTCTGAATTACATGAAGCTAAAATGTAAATCTTTCATCCACATAACAAGGTTATGCAAACCGAAACATCCTGAGTAAATTTGCATTTTCCAGTTGTCAGTTGATGTTCATAATTCTCTTTTTTTTTTTCTGCATTCTGTGGAACATTGTCTTGTGTCCTCACCTGGTCACAGATCCTTCCCTGACTCAAACAACATATACACTGTAACAATTGTACTCTTAATACATTCTTAGGGGGACTCTGGGCTTTTCAGTTTTGTTTTGTGGTCTTGGTAATTCTTGAGATCATTATTTTGTTTTTTGTACTTCTAAAAACTATTTAAAGATTTTCATTTTTTGGTATTCACTGTTGTTTGGTTTTTCCTTTTTGAACACTGAATCGTTTGCCTTGAAACAGGCCTTTTTTAACATTCAATGTTTTGCCTTGTCGAAATTTTGTTTTGATTGATATTTATTGCGGTTTTTGCAGCTTGGATCAAATATTGTTTCCGATGTTTCGCAGTTTTCAATAAGCCCAAAAGTCCCCCTTTCCAAGAATGCGTATTCATACTGGCAAAAAATAAGCTAAAGGGATATCACTTTGCTATTGCAGGTGTAATCGTTTCCCTTCTTTTAAAGCCCCACAACACTTACATGCCAGGTGGATAAAAATATACAGTCAAAATATTTTTAAAAGGTCTGGGGCATCAATAAACTTCTTTGGAGCCTTACTATACAAAATGTATATTTGTCTCAAAAGCCCAATTAAAAAGTAAGCAATTAATGTATGCCAAAATAAACTCACATGTTAATCTCAGTAAAGCTTTTCTATGCTTGATTTTAGGGTGAAGATGATTAAATAACAAGGGAATGAGACATGTGGGGCATTGTTTTGTTCGCTCCTTCGCAGTATGCCCCAAGAGATGTAAAAAATAATTTTCTTGGTCCAGACTCATTTGGCCAACTATTATGTAAAATGTTATCAGCTTTTTCTTTTAAAATATATCTTAGTGATGAGGTAAAACTAAAGTAAATAGATAAGTTACAAGTACACCCTGTATCTACACTTTTCTTTACAGTTATGCTACAAAAACAGTCATTTGGCATGGCACACAAAGTTAAAACTTAAAGGTTTCATCAGAGCTTTGAAAGGACCAAGATCTGAGGGGAGTTTTTGAAGATGTTGGAAGTGGTATGGATAAAAATTTAAAAATTCTTGGAGGTGATGGTACTCAGGTAGTGTTGTTACAGTAGTGCCTACAGTTTGCAAATGGAGTGATACATACACAGAACGATTATATATAATTGTACACTTTGTGCAGGTTTTTCTTATTCTTTTGCAGGGCAATTGCAATTTATGAGCACCAATTAAAGTGGACAATAAAAGCTCACAGTCACATAATTTCACACATACACCTTATTCCAAAATGGCATTAATACATTACTCTTTTGTCTAATTGTTAATTTGCCCTCATTGCCTCGATGTCATCTGCAGAGTACAAAGGAATATTTGCCTTAAAACGAGGCAACAAGGGCCAGTTAACATGGAGACAAAAGAATAATGTATTAATTTTTCTGTCATTTTGGAATAAGGTGTATTGAACCCATTCTCCTACAGATAAACCAAGGACATTGTAATGTGGTCCTCATTTTTGAGTTGGGAATAAAATGTACAGTATAAGAAAAAGTAATGTGACATGTGCAGGGACATGAAATTATTTTAAAATGATCAGCTTTAGGATTTCATCCATAGAATCAAAGGTTAGAACCCCCTTGCAAAGCATAATAAACAGCACCACAGAAAAGTACTGCTCAGAAGCTTTCATTTCAATGGCCACACTATGGGGTTTCTTCCCCAGACTAAAATGTATGGACCACCTTGTATACCATCAGTAATAGGCAGTACCACAGCAAAGTACTGCTCAGTAGCTTTCATTTGAATTGTCACAATTTAGGATTTCATGGATCCACACACTCAAAATCACCTTGAACCACCTTGTACAGCACAGCAAACAGCATTGCACTGAAGAAAGTACTGCTCAGGAGCATTCACTTAACTGATCACAATTTAGGATTTAATCTGCAGACTTAAAAGTGAGAACCACCTTGTACAGTATAACAAACAGTACCACAGGAAAGTGCTGCTCAGAAGCTTTCACTTAAATGATCACAATTTAGGATTTCATTCTCAGACTCAAAAGTGAGAACCACCTTGTACAGCATAATAAACAGCACCACAGAAAAGTACTGCTCAGTAGCTTTCATTTGAATGGTCACACTTAAGGATTTCATTCACAGACTCAAAAATAGACCAAGCTTGTACATCTATAGCATAACAAACAGCACCACAGGAAAGTACTGCTCAGAAGCTTTCAATTCAATGGTCGCAATTCAGGATTTCATCCAATTTAAAAAGTTAGAACCACGTTACATGAAGTAAGGCTTGTCTCTGGGAGTAAAAGGGTTACAGAAAAATCAAATAAATGCAGTGCAAAGTACATTTTTTAGCATTTGAAAATTCATTTTCGTATCAAACGCCTGAAATATGGAAACAGTGGAGCTAAAGACAAGCCCATTCTCAAGGTAGGAGAGACCTTTTGCATGTGAAGAGCCCTCTTTGCACTGTCCACTGTGTTCATCATCAACATTGCCACTGTCATCGGGCCAACACCTGCGAAAATGTAACAAACACATGGAGGGGCGTAAGTAAGCAAAGAAAGGTTGTTTACTACTGTCTGGCAGTTTCACTTGCTGTTAAATTTTACTCATTTTCGAAAAACAAGGGTGTGCACCAGAAAATTTGGCTAAATTGAGATGTTTCATTTTGGATCTGATGGTCCCCATTCGGAAATTAATAATGAATGATGTTTATTCCAGCATTTCCAAAATCCAGGGGAAAATGGTTTCCTGGCATTTTGAATAGTGATTTTTGTTGATCTGATTGTTTACATGTACCTGTTGAATTTAGAAGGTTTTTGTTTTGCACCCCCTCCCCACAAGAAATTCCAGCTTAGCTTCATACTTCTCTTCTAAAATTTTGGCTTTTAAGACCCCCTCCCCCTAGGAATTTCCTACAACCTTCCATGGGTGAGTATGGATTTTTCCTGGAACTACACATTTGAGAATGCATGGGTCTTCACATTATTTTGTTGACATGTAGAACTTACCCCCTGGTACTGGGGTTATCCAACTAGCTCTTTGCTTTGCTTCCTGGAAATGCACATCACCAACAAGGCGGCGTCCACTCTTCTTTGTCTCATCTAATGAAAGAAAATGAAAAGAAATGTCATTATTGGAACACTTTTATATGGACCAGTGGTTTTTAAATCAGCCTTGCTTGCACTTACCTGGAATTACATTAATTCCACAATCAACAACCACTGCACCCTCCTTTATCCAGTCTCCCTATAAAGAACCATGAGATCAAGTAAAAAGTAATGCTGATAAAATTGAACAGCATTGCGGTGTCATCATGATACCATTTTCAAGTTCAAAATGATTCGGATGGCGACACCAAAACGCCATTCGATTTTATCAGCGTTGAGTTTTACTTGTTTTTGTATCATGAAACCTTTGCTTATAAGGATGCATGTCAGGTCAGAGGAATTTTAAACATTAGGATACTGTCAGAGCTGATAAAGATGACATATTACTTTGTGACATGGGCATGCTTACAAAATGCCTACAACACAACTTTAGATTCTTTTATCAAAGTTTCAGGTTTGTGACTACATGAAACTTGCTTCAGGAAATTTGTTTTCAAAAGGAGTGTCATACAAACACCCCATTCTCGTCCCCAGAGCTGCGATCCTTTTGGCCAGTGCCATGGATCAAGAGCTCTGGTGGGGGCTCATGGCACAAGTGCAATAGCTGCCCATTTTTGTAACCGCTGGTAACCGTTATTGTTTCAAATTTCTGAGGCTGCGCAGAAAGCCAGAAGACTGTGTTTTTGCCAGGGCTCTCGATCTGTGGCGCTGGCCAAAAGGATTGCAGCTCTGGGGACGAGAATGACAAACACCTGTAAGCATGTCCCATGAAAAAAAGTTGTACCAATTAAGTCAGCCCTCGAATGCTTGACACGTGATTATTATGATTGCCCAAACACCTTACAGGAAGTGTAGCAATCGTGCTATGCAGTCACAAGGAGACCACATTAAACAGTGATTTTTTCTTTTACTTGAGGGTTCTCAGTTGTACACCTACCCTGTTAAACCTTTACAGGGTGCTGGCCACTATTCCAATAATTATAATAATATACACTGTATGTGAAGTGTTACAAGTACAAAAGCTAAAAGCCATTTTTACTTGGCCCTGTACCACAATTACTAATAAGCTTGTGTGTAGAAATGCAATGGTTGATAAAAAGTGATTGAGGACACAGATTGTTTGTGCATGTTGACTCTTTTCACAAAAATAACTTTTCTTATGTGCATTACAATGTAGTCAATTAAAGATGCAAAGCAATATTTAGTTAACATTATTTTGGAGGGAAACTGCAAAACTGCCCAAAATTGCCTTACATCCATGTTTGATATTGTACACTATAATGCACAAGTAAAAGTTACATTTATATTTATCTCAACTATCGAGTGACAAATGCTGCAAATGCTACGTAAACGTTTACGAGAGGTAGGTGAAACAGGACTGAAATTCGTAGCTCGGCTTTTGAAATGTTTGAACCTTAGCAAACCTTGTAACTTTAAGGATACTTTTAGAGGCTTTTTGTGCCAACCTAAGTCCCAATTTACTTGAAAGAGACGAATGTAAATGACAAACCCACTATCTTGCCTAACTTAGTAATACTATCTTGTAACACTAATCTTGTAACACTATCTTGCCTTAAACTTGGTAATAAAAGCCGGAGGTTACAAGTTTGGTTACCAAGTCAAGTAAGTGCACTGAAACACTCACAATGGATGTGCGAAAGACTGACTGAAATACACCATAGTGCCACACTGTGTTCCACTGTTGATTTGTTTTAGAACAGTTTCCAGCAAGAATAATAACTTCACAATGTGGTTCCAGCGTGTTCCAGTGAGTTTTCATGGTATATTAAAAAAAAAAAATCCGCAAGATTCTAAACGCACAATATTTCCTAGCCCTGCTTGATTTTTGCTCGCCTCGGGCAACCGGGCGAGTGGAGATGTCGAACCCTGAATAATGTTAAGATACAGTTTTGACAATGGTTAAGTAAACCCGAACTGTTTAAGTGTTTAAGTGCACATGTAAGTTTTACATTCCACAGGACAACAGAAAACCAAATTCTGAAACGGACGCGACAAGCTTACCTTCACAAAGTCAGCTCTCCCAATACCAACAACAACAATGTCACCCCGTCTCACCTATCAATCACAAAAAATTAATTTAGCATATATTTACATGTATTAGCGTGGGTGTGGTAAGGTAATGGTTACAATGTAGCTTGTTGGACTTCAGATCTGATGGACAATGGTTTGAGACCTGTTCATGGCCAACTTGTTGTTTCCTCAGACAGGAAACTTAACTTCATGTTGTCTCTCCCCAGAGAGACAACATGATTGTATCATTATATAATATATATCTAGTGTTAGGACCTCTATGTAAACCACTTTTAGTGATGGAGCTTCCTAATAAAAGATTGTTATTATTATTATTAATGGATTCTGGAGACACGATACTGCTGGGAGCAACCCTCTGACCTCCTGCAGCTCGTGTATGACTTTACCTACCAACAACCTACTTTAGCTCTTATTTATTGACAACGCAACAACATTATTTTTGAATTGGTTCTCGCAAGTTAAGAGTCAGGTCAATTTTTTCATACATGTACCAAGCAAATTTCAGGATCATTACTGAAGGTCTGATAGGCAGAAATTATTCCTGACCACTTCTTTTTCCTATGTAATACACTTGTATACCTACCACATCTGGCAAGTTTTTGGTCTTGGAATGACAGGTTGTCACTGTAGCATGATGCCACTTGAGAAGATCTGCCATGGGAGAGCCCTGCAAAATATAATAATGCACACATTAAATGATACCAGATTACATGAACCTCAGACTTGCAAAAACAAAGAGAGTATTCATTACAAACCTGTTACCTAAGAAAGGGCATTTAATCATGATGGGCATTCACAAACATTAAATTCTGAAATTTTAAATAATTAAGTTATTTATTTACTTTATTTATTTGTTTACACACACTATGGACAGGGAAAACCACACAGAGCCAGGCTCTAGATCTGTCTGAAATATATATATATTTTAATTATTAGAAAGCAAAACATTAATCTTGGGATTAAACAACCTTTATTTAACTTACAACCCTGATGAATATTAACTAACTGAAAGTCCGGGGAGGGCTTGATTATGAACAGCTGTAGAAGGGAAGAGCGGGGCTTATGAATTGAATTTATGAATATGAATGAGGGATTTATCCGTATAAATCCCTCCTTTCAGGGACTTATCTGTATAAATCCCTCCTTTCAGGGATTTATACAGATAAATCCCTCATTTGAAGGAGTTACAGAAATAACTCAATTTAACCTTGCTCGTCCCGAGAAATTGAAATCCCTCTGGCTTTATTTATTCCAACAATAAAGTCATCTGCAAATGTTTTTCATTACAAAACAATATCGAGAAAAATAACAAAACTAATACATGAACCTTTTTAGTTGTGTCGCTTTCGGTTTATCCTTGAAGCTTCCTTCAGAAACTGTTTTGCTTAAATCTTCTGCGCACGAATTTCTTGGAGCAGGCTTATCACTGCCAACTACTGGGTCAAAAATAGAATCCAAACTAAAATTGGGTTGTAGTATATCTTGCGAAAAACTATTTTGGGTCAGGAAAAGCTCTTCTTCGCTGTCCGTGATGTCCATAATGACAAAGCATAACCAAATGAATGAGTTGTTTGAAAGCTGTTCGTTCCGCCCTGGTGTACCGAAAAAAACTCGTAAACAAGATCAAAAGAAAAGACCAATAATAGAACACATCAACCGAGAAACAAAGAAAATACAAAGCATGGTCCCTTGTGGAGTCGGCGGAATATCAAAGTACAAAGAAGTCTATCGCTTTCCGCTGACAAATCCTCAAGACAACTTCTCACAGTCCTGTGAAAAATCCCGCATTAGGTCGCTTTTATTGTCTCTGACTAGATCCGATGAAGGTGCGAGTGTACTAATTAGCCGGTATTTGTCTTCTTGAAGAAAAGGTCGTTATTTAAAGATCCCTCATGAATAATATCACGAAATAAGTCAGATAAATACCTCGAACGTCGGTATTAATCCATGGATTAATACCTCCGTTCTCGGTATTTATCTCTTACCTATAACATACAAATATAACTTTAACATAACTGCCGGCTCTAATATGTAAACATAGAGTGTGTACATAACAGTGTCAAACAAATGTATGGAGACCCAAAAGTTTGTTGACTTGAATTTTATTTTTGCCAGCAAATGATTTTCATGTTATTGTTGCATGAAAATGTTCCATTGGGAAATAAACCTCTCCCCTGCACTAAATGCCTGGGGTGTTTATTTCATCTGGGGAATGTTCATTGATTCAGTGTTTATTTCAGAGTGGCATTTCGATGAAAGGAGGCCTTTTTTAAAAGTAAATCAGGCCACAAATTTAGAAGTACACCAAATATTCGATGGATAAAACAGTGTCCAGTAGCTCACCACAATTTTGCTTCTTCCCAGGACTACAGCTTCTTTACCCATAACCTCTGTTCCTGTTAACAACGAATTGGATGTTTTCAGCTTAGGCAGTGATAGAAAAAAGAGGCACTTGTAGAAGTCTTGGAGAACTTGAAACAGCCATAGAAACATTTTTTTACAGCCTAGGGGTGTATTTTCATGGCAGTTTCTTCAGGTCCCAGACTTCTACAATGATTTCTACTGTTTATACTGTCAGAAACAAGAAAAATGTTAACACTAAATGTGTTAAAAATGTGTTAAAAAAACCAATAATATTGATTAGAACTTATTAATGAAAATGTTTGTGCATACAATGTAGGACAATGCTTTATACTGTTCAATCAACTTGAAAGTTTATTAACAATATTGCTATTTTTGTACCAGTTTATATAAAGTACAATAATCATATATAACATATAAGTTAAAGAAACATAACAGAACCTTTTAAAATCTAAGCAAGAAAAAACAAACAAAAACAGACAAACAACTTGGTGTAGCATTTCAATAGCATAATTTATACAGTCTGACCTGACTTTACAGAAACAGTCTAGTCAACTGTAATGTTTTGGTACATGTAGCACATTAATATGCTGTAAAACTATTACCTGATTTCTTGACCAACTCCAGGCAGCCTCGTGGAGTGCATGGCACAATACAGTCATTTAACTCTCCTCTGGACAGCTTTCCTGCATTTACATCATGAAGCCTGGGGATAAATGAAAACACAGTTGGCCATGTCGACAAAATCTAAAACCACCATGCACAGCACGGAAAAGCAACTTTAGGAATGGAGATGGACGGGGGCAGAAGCAAAGGAGAGGAGGGGGTGGGAGAAGAATGGGCGGAAAGTGGGAGAAACATGTTGCAGTTTAAATGAATTTCAGGTGAAAATGATTTCAATCTACACTGTAGTACTATTTGCATTTTCCTTTGTTTCAGTTTGATGATTGTGATATAAAACAAAGGAATACAATTCAAACCAGTTTGAAATCATTTTAAGCTGAAATTTATTGTAACCCACAACAAATACATAGAGGAAAAATTATGCAATATTATGCAATATTTTGCAATTAAAAAAGTGCAATGAGGTGGGAGCCCGAAAAATAAAACATAAGGCAGGAACCAGGACTAAAGGCCAAAGGGAGTGGGAGGTTTACCCCCCCCCCCCCCTCATGTTCCCTTTAGAGGGGAGGCAGAAATAATTGAAAGGCCAAAAGGCCAGGAGTAAGAGGACTTATAAGTGACAATTTTGGACTTGAAATTAGCCATGTTGCTTCAAATGAGCTCTGCATCAAAACATATACATAGTACATGTAATGAAACTCACCCATCCACATCCTTTTCTGGAGCCACAGCATTTGTACAAATCCCAGGGTCAATTGGCTCTGTGGAGTCCGGTGGAAGTTGAACGATGATGCCATGAATTGTTGGATCCTTGTTCAATTCATCCACTGCTTTCAGAACCTAACGCAGGGAGAGATTATATTTGTTTAACTGATTACTCCATGAGAGTGTGTTGGAAAACATCCATACCCACCCCCTGGATGGCCATTGGAAATTCTGAGGGGGTGGAGGGTCTCAAAGGCCAAAAGTTTTAAAGGAAAGTATGAAGCTAGACTGTACTTTCAGGAGAGGGGGGGATTCAAAGTTAAAAAACCATCCATGGGGTAGGTATGGATATTTTCTGGAACCACACAATAACAAATTAGGCAAATTTATCCAACAAGTGCATGTGCAATGATTGTTTTTACATTATAATTTTTAATCAATGTTGCTGACCTTTTGTTTTTCAAAAGTTTTGAACACCTTTGCACTTGAAATGGGATCTAATTTCCTTGAAAGGTAAAATGCAGTTTAACAGCAATTCTTTCCCCGAAATCAAGGATTTCAAAGTGCGCAGACAACAAGACATTAATAATAATGCCCTCTTAACTACATTATTTTTATTAAGCACTTGGTGCACGATAAGTTTGCACTCAAAAAAGGCTACATTTACATGTGCCGCACAATCAGGGCTTCATATTTATATCAATGTTATTTTTTTTATTGCAAACTTGTCAGCAGATCATTCATATCTTACACAGCATACATACATGTACATGTGCTTGCACTAACTGCACATTAAGTACATTGTTTTATTGTACATAGTACTTTGTCAGTAGTATTATCTGTTATCTAATGGCTTTTCCTTAAAATTTATATTCAAGGTGTCGGCAGTAATTAGCCCAATTTTCTTATTAAACTAGAAAGCCACACACATATAAGTTGACTGAATAGCTTTTACTTGAATAGATACAGTACACTATAAATTTTATAGACAAACTTTAATATTGTGAGATGAGTTCAGGTTTCCTGTATGTGTACTTTATTTTAAAACAATTTTTCTTTCAAGCTTTGTCAATTCAATGAAATAAGAATACCCCCTTACATCTGCTTGAGTAGATGTCCTAGTCAACTTCACATGCCTTGCCATCATTCCAATCTGCAGAAGAAAACAAACTAGACTGAAAAATCCTTGAGCAGATGAACTATCACAGAGTTCTCTATAGGTGCAATTCTCACCAAAAGAAAACTTTTCGGCCTTGCAGTGTGAGAAAAATGGCACAGACCACACAGTTTTTTAACCATTAATACAGTCAAGTAGTATTAAGGCACAGGTTGGATAAAAAGCATCTTGTGATGCCCCAAAATAGCACACGAACGTTGACACCATCGCCTGATGAAGACCATCAGTATAGCAGTCAAAACGTTACAATCCACATCACAGTGACTATTAAAGTTGTTAGACAAACAATTAACTGAACTATCATTTCAAACCACGATTAATGACATCTTTCATGACATCTCCACATGTAATTGAAAAAGCTTGTCATTCCCCCAACCATACTGTCTTGTAACCTCTACAACTTGTCTAGTTCGCAATCCATTCTCTATACATTTCAAAAACAATTTTTCCAGTGAATTACCAATTAACTTTTCAAGCATTTTACACTGTCAATAAATTACAAAATATTGCATGTTTGGTATGAGTGCTGATTTAATTCTCCAATAGTGACTTGTAAGCACCCAATTTCTCAATACTTGATCAAACAAACAGGTCCTGAGAACAAAGCTAATGAACACCATAGAAAAAAGCTCTTGATGTTTGTTCAAATTCTCCCATCTAGAACCATAAGAAATACATGGAGAGCAGAGAAGAGAATGTAGTTGATAATATTGGGGTGTAAAGGGTTAAAAGATAGACAATCTAGGAATAGCTGACTGACCTCTTCAGCTGCCTTGACTTTAGACTTGATGTATACAGTTGAATCACTCCTGTCACCAATCTAAAACAAAATTAATTAACACACAAGTTGCGAACTTGTTAGACTTATTTCTCATTAACTGGTCCTCGGAACCTATAAGGCCTTTAATAAAAACATGAAAAGAGGAACGTTAAATACAATGCACATGTGCTGTGAAACCCTGGCTACAAACCACCCCCAATTAATACCCTTAAAACCGTTATTACATTCCACTCCATTTTCTTGTTCGAGCACAAAGTCAATAGCTGAAAAAACTGTAGGCTGCTCTTCTCCTTGAACATAACCATGCACAAAAATGAAGGAAAATAAAAATTGAACTACATTAACATCTACCCTGTCTACGACAGAAGACTCCCATAGCCACATCCTATTTAGTTTATACCAAACCAGTGGATAGTGTTTTCCATGTGCTTTGATTGGCTACTGAAACTTCAGATAGCATCTGCTATTCACCTCCTGGCATTTTTCTGGATTTCTCATGCAAGTTTTCCCTCATTTCTCAGAAAAAAAGGAACTATTTGGAGCTGGCTATACACTGGTTTCATGTATACTAACAATTGTTCACCTCAGTGTCGGTGAAGAGTGGTAGATGTTTACCTCATCGCTCTACTGCTCAGCAAATATCCACCACTATTCACCTCCACTTCGCTGAATAATTGTTAATAATTTATTAAAAGGTTAACTTAATAAGGGAGTGCTCCCCACCCATCACACTTTTCCTCCTCATTTCCAAAAATCACAAGCAAAAAGGCAGCACTGCGATAAGTTATGCGCTGATCAATTCGAAAGTTCAACACCTCCCCCCCCCCGGGGCAACCCCCCGGGCATTTGAACTTTTGAAGATTGGCTTGCTCAAATTCCCTCCCCTCCGGGCAAAAAAGCCGTTCAAATGCCCCACCAATTAGTACTGAACTACCTCTCCTCAAAGACAAATTTCTTCTTCAATCAAACACTTAACACGCCCTTCAGAGAGAGATATGCCATAATGACAACTTCAAACTTCTTTTAAAGACCCTTTTGAAAGAGTTATTCACTAACAAAGGCGAAATTCTATCTTGTAAATCCGTCAATCCGTGAAAAAAAACCGAAAAACTCACGGGCGCACTACGTCAGAACAAGAGAGAAATCAAGTTCAAATTCCCCACCCTTCCAACGCAACGTTCAAATTCCCCCCTCCCTGGGTATGACTCACAGTCAAATGCCCAGGGGGGGGGGGGGATGTTGAAGTTTCGAATTGATCGGCGCATTACCTGAACAATGGCGAGTCCAGGTTTGAACCCTTCATTATCAGCTCTGATTGCTTCAACATCCTCCTTCAACTTCTGACGAATCTCACTACGCAATATTGAATGACGAAACATAAAGTTACGATCTATAAAGGCACAAACATGTACTGCCAAATATGTGAAAGTATATGAACACATTGAAGGTTTAATTAAACAAAACAAAGATATTACAACTCAACTTCGTGTAATAGATGTTGTAAATAATTACATACTTTGACCAGAACTTTCCATTGTTTCTTCATGTGTGTGAAAAGAAAATAACCAGTTAATAAAATTTGTAAGCTATAAGGAAGCTCACTACCTATGTATTGGGATGAAAGAATCGAAGAAAGACAAGTCTTGCAGAGTACACCTGATCTTGAAATGTTGACAACCTACCCTGACAAAATTAGCCTTTTCAAAGTCAAGGAATGAATTACTTTTTCAAACCTTGTGGCGCATTTGATCTAGATTCTTGATTCTGGAACTGAAATTTGTAACCTTCGCGTAATCGTTACCCCACGTGTAATATGAAACCTCTTGAAATGCAATTACACCACGTTTAACCACCACAAAACAAAACAAAAAGGAGAACTAAGCCCATGAAACACAGTTAATAGGCGTTACGAGTGTAATGACATGGCTTAAAACCACTCCCCAGTCAAGTAACGTATAGTTTACCTCGCCACTTGCTTCCCCAGGAGTAACTCAGCCTCCGCCATGTTGATTCAACTGCCGCCAAACGTGTCCCATAATGCAATTTTATCAACACAAAACGGGAAAATCAGGATTCGTGGACAATGGTCCGCATTTTTTCGATTTCCGGTTGTGGGCATTTGAAGTCACGAGAAATACAAAATCCCCAGTTCACTTCAATTTTCCTCCACCCAACTGGGATAACGCACATATGCGCACTATTTATGAGTTAAACTTCTTTCATTTTCGTCCTCTTCCGTCATTTTAACGACTTGAGTTTAGTTGCCAGAGGCGGTAAATAATCACTGAAACAAATAAGAAACAAAAGAATCACAGCCCATGCAAGAGTCGCCTTTCATTGATTTCATTGATTTTTGCTGATGTTGTTCATTATTAAAGCTTTTGATTTTTTTCCAATAAATAATCTCTAAAAAAGCTTATTATTATTATTATTATTAATATTATTATTATTATTATTATTATTATTATTATTATTATTATTATTTTTGAGAGGAGGGGGGGACTTTAAAAACGACAAAAACGGATGGGCTTATAATTGGAAGGGATTTGCCTCGGAAAATGCTGTGCCAGAAGCAATGTGGGTACATGTACAAGGTGGAGGAACTGACTTTCCTTGCAAATACTTTCTGCATGCGCTCGAGAAATACAAGCAGAGTAAAGGAAATGCAATACGACAAAAACAGAGATCGTAGGATTGTACTTTAAAATTATTACGTTTCGTACAATGCAATTTGCTGGTGATATGCTCCTGTCAGAGGATATTATACTGTTATCGGTCTTGGGATGTTAACGTAGTACAAGCCAATGGGATTACATTCTGTCTGGAGAAGGGGGAGGGGGGGAAGGTAACATCCGAAGGCTTTTTACAACTAAGATTGGGGTGGGGAGTTCTTATCGGAATTTTGCGGTAGTTTATTTGTTGCTATATAAGTTTAGCCTTTGTTATTGAAACTTTGTATAAGTCTTTCGAACGCTCATATCAATCTGTAAAAAATATACAGCGTTGTTTTCTACTAGTCCGTATCCGAAAAACAGTCGATTTACTTGATTTTCATCGACTTTTGTCGACTTTCATCTCCACCTAGACTGTTAAACGCTGGTTGTACAAAACCAAATGTTTCTTCGATCACTGAGATCAAGAGAATTGAGATAATGTAAAACATATCAAGGCTTCGTGCATTGTTTCAACGTAAAGGACTACTATTTAAGTTTGAAGCCACCTTCCATGGACGTGATCATATTAAAGTCAATTTACAATTGCTATTGCTTCTACTGATTATGTTGGTAAATAGTCACCCGAGAAAAGAGACTGAACAGTTTCCACCTCAGTTGTCGTAGACTCCGGGGGGGGGGGGGGCACTCAACAAAGTTTTATACGGGGAGGCTCCGCCCCGATGTCCGACCCCTTACCCTTTCATATACCATTTTTGACAGATAAGATACCCCTTTCGTATATCTTTCATTGAAAAGTGGTTCCCCTTTCTCATACCTACTGAAGAACACTGCATCCCTTTTCTAAACCCTTAGAATGCAGTTATGAACGATATTAGGGGAGAACAGTATTACCGGAAGAGATGTCAACCAAAAAACGATAATTATTATCTACTCGAAAATGAAAGGGCCTTTGAGATACCTAAATGACAGATTTCCCTACCTTTTCATATACTTCAGCTCGTGAAATCCCTACCCTTTTATACACCTGAAGCCTGAAAAAGGTACCCCTCTCGGGCGGAGGCTCCCCGTATAGGCCATTATAGGGAGTAACCCCCCCGGGTCGTAGACTAATCTTCAAGATCCGTTGCCGGGCAAGATAGAATCACCAACTCGGCGGTCTTACTGCAAGCAAGCCTCCTTAGGATGTTCACCTTAAGTCAAAGACCTCTCCGTCTGGCCTAGACTTATTCATCCGGGACGTATTCCAAAAGATCTAATGTACGGAGAGCTCGCAATCAGTACTCGTCCAGTCGGAAGACCAAGCTTGCCCTTCAGGACTCTGTGCTGCACAGACCTCGAGCTGTCTGGCATAGATCCTAGCAACTGGGAGAACCTGACGACAGAGGTGCTTAGCCATGGAAGTTGGCCGTCATGAAAGCAAGAGAAAGATGGGTGAGTCAGTACGATAATTATTATCTACTCGAAAATAATTAAGGCTCTTTTAGATACCTAAATGACAGATTTCCCTACCCTTTCATATACGTCAGCTCATAAAATCCATACCCTTTTATATACCTGAAGCCTGAAAAAGGTACCCCTCTCGGGCAGAGGCTCCCCGTATAGGCCATTATAGGGAGTACCCCCCCGGGTCGTAGACTAATCTTCAAGATCCGTTCCTGGGCAAGATAGAATCACCAACTCGGCGGTCTTACTGGGAGGTCTTACTAGCAACTGGGAGGACCTGACGACAGAGTTGCTTGGCCATGGAAGTTGGGCGTCATGAAAGCAAGAGAAAGACGGGTGAGTCAGCTCGCTAAGAATCACAAGCCGAAATAAAGAGCTAAAAAATGGAGAGGGCGGCATCTGCAGGCGAGCCATCCTCCTTTATTTGCACCATCTGTGGTAAGGACCGCTACAGCAGAGTTGACCTTCACAGTTTACTTCAGGAAATGTCGTAGAAATTGACTCATGGCGCTGCGCCATCGTCTTTCGAGACGGGCGGATTCGAGCACCATTGTTTTGTAAACTTGAATTTTATTTGTTGGCGGTACGGCTTTCCAAAACAAAGTGCCTTGTTCTGTACTGGGTTACTTATTTCATAGTTTGTTGGGATAGAAAGCAGATCAATATGATAACCGGGGAGAATGTGTCCATTCTAATTTGAACCACATCAAAATAAAAAATTCTCAGCTCTCTAAGCCCGTTGCAGTGAAAGTGAAAGAATGGAAATCACCCAAATCGGCGGGTGAAAAGCAGCCAAGACTACTTATATCGGCGCTTCCCCTGAGAGAAGGGGATAAAACTCCCATATATAAGCGTCGTATGGTTTTGTATTGTAGCGAAGAATATGGTTTACATCTAGTTTCACCTTGAATAGAATATAGAAATCAGATAGTTTTGGACTAGAATAGGTAATCATTTATCGTGGAACTAGAGTTTGGCAATTGACGAACGACTCAGTGAGACAGGGTTTGTATTTTTGGTGTGTAGTCCAAAAATAGGGTTGTTCATGGCAGTGTCAGGAATAAGGTAATTGTCTCAGAGTCCCAGCAGCACAAAGGCCACCCAAAAAATTACGGAGTACCCCCTCCCCTACCCACACAACCCCTGAAGTGTTCCCCTCCTCATTAGAGTGGACCGGAGGATATGGCCACCATCTTGGATTTTACCAAAAATTAGAATTTATTTTAAAAAAGCAAAAAATGGAAATTGATAATGCTAGTCATGTATATGAAATTCATATGTACAATTTGTGCTTTTTTTTAACCTAAAAACGCGAAAAACACACAGTTTTGCCCAAAATTTTCTTGAGCACCTACTACTTATGATGTCATATCTCGTAAGCATAGCAACCAATTCTCACCAAACTTGCGTCAAAATGTGTCTGAGGGACATGCCTGCAGCTACTAAAAACGGCAGGTGCTAATGAAAAATCCTCTTGGAAAAATTGAAGAAAAACCTTATGGGGGTGCCCCCCCCCCCTTGTACGACCGAGGGTTAATCAAAAAATAATTAATTACTTTTTATTTCTTCATAATAAGGGGAATGGCTCTATTGTTAAAGAGATCTTTTTAATGTCGGCAGATCTCCATTCCTCTGGTAAAAGTAGTTTCTTCCATAGTGTTACGACTGAGGATGTCTGAATACTATAATTTGCAATTGCCTGATTTTGACCTCAATGTCTTAACTAAATCTAAGATCAAACACAATTTAAGCCTAATGCAACACAAATATATCCTACACTGGCGACATATTATTGAACAATCTAAGAAACTAGAATTTTATAACACTTTTAAAAACGAATACACACCTTCTTGTTATCTAGAACTTACAAACAAGATAAATGAAAGGAAAGAATTAGTGAAAATCAGAATAGGTAATCACAAACTAATGATTGAAACTGGGAGATATCGGTCAAATCCCGAGATTGAATAGAATGATGTTTTGTCCTACTTGCGGATTCAATCAAATTGAGGAAAAAATTCAGTTACTTTTTCACTGTCCTAAATATTCAATTTTTAGAGACAGGTTTTACAGGAAAATAGAGTACCTCCTACCAAATATAAAACGATTGTCTACATTAGAAGTTACAAAAGAATTAATGAATTTTGATTATTATTTTGTTAACCTTTAGTTGATGAGATTCATTCTATCATGCTTAAATTTACGCAATAATTTGTTATCAATTCAGACTGATATAAGCTAATTCTTATCTCCTTATTACATTTATTATTTCTTTATGTTGAGTTGTACGCTTTTGCAATACCGTAAGAATTTAAAGTCATGTATTCTAAATAAAGCTAATTGTTGTTGGCGTTTTTTAAAAATGGCGGTACTTTTTATCATTTTTTATAGCCTTACCTTTTTTTGTCTTAAATGCTTTAAGTTCACTAAAACTACACTAAAATATAACACATTAGTAAAACAGGAATAAAACGTCATCGATCTTTTTTTCTGCAGTCGATAAAATTCAAAACAAGGTGGGAGAATTGGGTGCTCAGTAGGGTGTAAAGCACATTGCTTCAAGTTATTTTAGTTAGAATGAGCGCAATAATTTAAACAGAAGTTATGTAGTGGTTCTTAAACCTTATTAAAATTACTATAAGTAATTTTAAATGAGAATAAGTAACATAAAGGTTCACTTTCAAATAAGCGCCGGATCGCAAATAAACGCCGTAGGCGTTTATTGTAAATTTGACTGCGTTCACCCGGCGTTTAATCGAGAAAAAATGGTATGTCCGGCAGTTGAAGGGAATAGGGTTTCTGGCAGTGCTGTTGGTATGTGTTTGTTGGTATGACTAGTTAGAATATAGTTTAGCGGGTTTTAAACCTCGAGTTTCGTACGTTTTTCGACGTTGTTGGATTTGTGGCACACCGATAGGGTCGATGTCCACTGCTTTGTAAAGATCCAAATTTGTTGCTCCCCAAGGAGAGCGAGGCAATTTGAATGCGGGCTCGTGTCCTCTAGCACGGCTGGTGATCGAGCTCGAGTTGTGGGTTTGTTGTTCTAAAATTTGTTCCACGAATTAGGGGAAGTGGTTGAGGCTGTGACGTCATCAATTACGAAAACCATCAAGCACCTTATTATAGGAACATCAAGAAGCATTTTAACAACACGAACAAATTCTTCGCGTTATAAAATTAAGGTGAATTTTCGAAAAGGTACGAGTTTCCATGCATTTAATTAACGGGAATTTGATGCTTTATGCGTAACAATTTTAATAGCAACCTGCACTAAACACGAGATAAAACAAGGAATTAAGGGATTCGGCTCCCTTACATGAGATGGCCAGGCCCCGGTTGTTCAAAGAGCCTAACTCTATCTATCGGATAAATCGCTATCCACAGGATAATGTACTTTGTCTTGTTATCATTTGTCCTCTGGATGGCGATTTATCCGGTGGATAGCGTTATCCACATATGGAGCAACCGAGCCATGGTATGTGTCGTGTGAAGACTATGGCCTTTTTCAGGCTGACATAAATAAATATAAAATAAACGCTTTATCTTAACATTCATTACACTTGCAAATACTATACCGCATGCTTTCCTTTCTTGAATGTTCTCCATTTGTTAACTCAGTCCCTTTAAAGCTTATATTGAATGCTAATAGCCAGCCTCGTCCTCAGGCCTTTACGCCCTTATCGAGTGAAACATGAAGCTTGGGACCGAACACGACAGCGGAGGGTGAGGGGCAATTAGGAAGCGTGAGACGCGAGCGGGAAACACCGTGGGAAGAGAAATCGCGCTCGCACTTTCCAGTTTCCCCTCCTTTTTGGTGTCTGGCACGCAGGCTACTATGGCACTGTTTATTATGCCGTACAAAGTGGTTCATTACCAGAAATCACGGACATTTTGAGCCCGCGTGAAATAGCAAGCGGCATATCGTTTGACACAAGAATTTCTCGATCGTCACGAAAGCGTTGTCTGTGAATAGTAAACACCGTTCCGAGCCGTCTAAAGAGTTCAATAAAATAACCCTGCAAAAATACAAAGGGAAACGATTAAGATAGTTTTATCCAATGTAAAATTTTTAATTCAGGACACAGAAGACGCTCAAAGTCCATGATATTCTTCTGTACCGCCTGTAACGCAATAATTCCTCTGTTGCCGACAACAAATAATTCCGTCTATTCTACAGGATTCTAATGTTTTTAAAACGAAGAACCGATCTTAACTTTATCGAATAAACAGTCTTTGCATCCTTGTCCGTTGTTGTGACGTTGCTTGTGATCGATCTCCAGCTTTTCACGCTCACTAAGGAAAGACGACATTTTTTCTCTAAGGAAAACTGTAGAATTATTTCTCTTGCAGCAAAGAGAGAACCGAATATTATTAAGGAGTCCACGTTACAGCTATCCAGCGTTATCCCCCTTAAAAAGGCAGCTAAAAATGGCGGTCGAAGTCAACAAAAATCTACAAGAAAGCCTTGCTTTCGGCGACGGATTGCAAGCGAAACGGTGCTTTCCGGTCATTTTGAACAACGACAGTAATCCTGAAATTGTGCTTTTTTCAAGTAAATTTGGCGGAGCGGTTTAAAGCAAATAGAAGCGGATTTTTATGGCATTTTAAAGTGTAAACACGTAGCAATGTTTTGCGAGCGCGGCACCGCGGAACCGATGTAAACAGCCCTTACAGGAAAGAAGAGAAGGTAAGCTAGTCGCCCCCTTTGTGAAAAAATAATAGAGTTAAAGGAGCTGTGTTATGTCTGTTACAAAAGCAGAGTTGGCGGATCGTGCTTCGGCGCAATATACATAAAAATTACGGTTATAAATACTACAGTAGATTTTCTTTTCATTCAGACCGCGGCAAGTAGTCGGGAAGCTGTTTTAAGTATGGAAATTCCATTTTTCCTTTTGTGCCCATACATTTTACTACTAAATCGGCGGCCATTTTTAAAGCGCCGAACGACCCTCTGTCCGCCATTTTGTCGTCAATTTCTGGTAATGTCGACTTTGAGTCTGTGGATGAAATCGTAGCGTGTGACCATTCAAACAAAAGCTCATGATGAGTTCTTTTCTGTGGTGCTCTTTAAATTGGTTGGAATTTGTGGATGAAATTTTAAAGTGCGATCACTCTCTCCTCTAGAATCTAGTAGTAAATTTCCCATATAAATATTTACAATTTTAAAAAGCCGTCAGTGCTTAGCTGACTTACGGCTCCGGCTTTGGGGCGCCTATGGTTAAGTTATACCGAAATCACAGTGTTTTTATATAAACTTTTAAACACCTTCTTTTTAAACACCTGGCCCCAGTTGTTCAAGAATTGGATAGCGCTATCCACCGGATAAATCTCTATCCAGTGGATAACACAATAGGTTTCCCTAACACTTATCCACTGGATAGTGATTTATCCGGTGGAAAGGGATATCCAACTTTTCAACAACTGGGTCCAGATGGAAAAAATATGCGAAGCAAAGATTCTTGCCTAAGGAGAGAAAACAAACGCGGAGAAGAGATTAAGGCCACCGACGTTTAGATAAAGCATTCGATGCGCTAGCTTCTTAGCCAATACTTCTTCAAATCCCAGACGCTTAAACCATATAACAAGAACCAGTAATAGCCGGGGAGATGATACACTTTTGATTGAAATAGCACCACCATAACATTGATGTGTGCAAGTTCATCTCCTCTGAATTCAAAGGATATTTTGCTTGCACTTTGCTCAGTCGAAGACTCTAGAAAACGAACTGCCCGCACTTACTACACAAGGCGATGAAATGGATTGAACTTTAAATCATTATCTTTGAAGGTCAGCTTTTATTCCTTTTTAGCAGTCACCAAAACGTAGATCCTATAAAATGATCAATATTCATTTAAGTAAAAGGCCGTGAGAATGGATGATTAGACCCAGGAGCAGATAATTGCAAAAAACGACCAAAAAAGTGCATGAGTAAGATAGGACACCGTCAGTCTTAAGTCCCAAAAAGGTAGTCGCAGAGACATGACAAAGTCAAACCACTCAGCAACCGTGTACTTTTATTTATTTGTCAAGATAAAAATAGTAACAAAAGCTTTTTACTTATTTCACAACAATGCAAATTCATTGCTATAATTTTCTACCTTTTCGGCTCAACTGTTTCCCTGTAAGCACAGACTATAATTCAGAAGTGAACTCAATTAATGATATACAACTTAATAAATGAGAAAAAACTGACAATAAACCTTTGGAGTGCAGTAAATCCTTAGAAAGCTCTTAACTGTAATCTCTCATTCCAACAGCTATCCTTGAAGGGGCTATGTCACGGGTTTAGTATGCCTTGGGGTCAAAATTTATTCAATTTAAACCCAAGGGCATTTTCTTGCACACAAAATGGTTTTAGAACTCCAAGAAGAAGATATGAAATAAATTATTGAAAGGAAAACTAAACAAGATCAGTTTATAGTGGGTTTTGCTAGACCTGAGAAAAAACTCGAAAAAAGGGGCCCGATCTTTTTCAAGTTGCAATCCGTTTCCATCCTGACCATCCGTGGCCAAAGGCTCTTTTCAAAACTCGCTGAAACATTTCAGTGAACTAGTAGAGTAGTTTTAAACAAAACTGGACCATTATTTTGTGTACAAACATGGCTTTTGACCTCTCAAAGTAATACTGCAAACTGGTGACATAGCCCCTTTAAAGTCATGCAAAGTGTTTCTAACATTTGAGCCTGTAAACGAAAGCCAGAATTGTGAATCGAAGACGAAATTCATTTTCTTTTCTACTGCTCCAAATACTCAATAATAAGGAATGATTTTTACCTTGAATAAAAATACAGACTCTGGTCCCCCGTCAACGAATTGGTCAGAGAATTAATAAATTCCTCTATTTATTTTTATTTTAATTATTATATTAACATACATTTAATTAAATTTTCTTTCACCTTGCTTTGATTTCGAGACAAATTGTTGTCAACGTTATTTAATTATTCTTTCATGTAATTTTTTCCTTACTTAGTTGTACGCTTTTGCAATACTGTAAAGTCTGTGGTCATGCAAATTAAGCTTGTTGTTGTTGTTGTAGTGAGCAAAATATTACCTTGGTGCTTGTTGTTGTTCGCTTAATTCTTTTCAAAAGTAATTTAAAAATTCTTTCAAAAAGCAATTTCGAACTTGAGAGCTCCCCTGAGTGCTGTCAGTAAGATTCACTATATAGACATTTGAGTGTTTGATTGCATAAGCAACTTATAGATTAAACAAATGTATGAATAGCCGGTTAAAATAATTGTTTTGATTTCTTTAAAAATGTGTAATTGTTGTCTTGCCTTGACAAAAAATGTTAAAGTCACACTATCGGTCATCACTTTGAAAAATTAAAATGATACCTTAAAAAAACTTGTACCTAATTCTTCCTTGGTCCTTAAGCTAAAATTGTCGATTTCATTATCAAAGAAATCACTGAAAATCTTAATCCCATTCTACAGTTAATATATTTCAGTAATGACAAGTATGCAGCTACGGTATCTGCTGTTTTCAAAACCAAATTAAGAACATTGCCTCCACCCACCCGGGGTCAAGAATCTTGACAGGTGAAAACCATTTAGGGTGGCAGTGTTCATATATAGCTAAACGTCTACTTGCAAACCTAAAAACCGTGTTAATTTCTGCTTTTGTAATTTGAATTTGAATTAATAAAAAAGTCAACGTGATTAGGTTTCACATTGGCTGGAGAAAGCAACCTTCATTCAAATATTTGAATGCGACAATTATGACTATCACACACAACAATTCTACCATTACTTAAGACACCTGCAGAATATGGACAATCTAGTTCTCCTAAGTTGCTACCTCGTGTTCCAAATTTACGAATAAACTTTCCATCTAATTCAAAGATTTGTATCCTATGATTCCCCGAATCACAAACCAAAAGGTGGCCTGACTTGTTTACTGCCAAACAATTGGCATATTCAAACTCCCCGTCACCCTCCCCCTGCTTTCCGAACTGATATTGATATTTACCCTCCCGATCGAACACTTTAATGCAGTGTTCATCGCAGTCTGAAACCATCAGATATTCGTCACACTGAACACAGTGGACTGGTTTACTAAAAGAGCCAGGCCCGCCTATCTCCCTTACAAACTTTCCCTCAGGCGAAAAGATCTTAATCTGTTGGTTGCATGAATCAGCCACAATAATATTACCATCGCTATCCAAGGATAAACCAAAAGGACAAAAGAGCTGACTATCAAGGCTTTCTTTTCCACCAAACTGACCCTTGTACTTACCCTCCCAATTAACAAGTTGTATTCTTTGGTTATCACTGTCTGCTACGAAAATATTTCTACTATTATCAAAGCATATTCCAGCAGGATATTTTAACTTTCCCCGACTGGTAAGTTGACGACCAAAGGATCTTAAAAAGTTCCCATTGCTGTCAAAGATTTGAACCCTATGATTAAAAGAGTCACTTACTGCTATTTCATCCCTGCAACTCACTGCCAGCCCATAAGGAATTCTGAACATTCCTCGTGAGGAACCGTATTCTCCAAAAGCTAAAGCAGGTTTGAACTCAAATGGTTTTACTAACAAAGCCTGCGACCAAGCTCCCTGCCCTGGTAAGGAGCACGAAGCACTTGGCGAACTAACCAAATGCCATCCGTGATTTTTTCCGGGAGGAGAGGGATTCTCAGAACCGAGAGCCTGCTCGCTGGCCTTTATTAGCACAACAAAAGGACTGCCGCAAACATGTTCCCCGTTTACAGTAATCGTAACTGAACATCTTCCTTGAACTCTGGGAAAATAGCTGATCTTATAGAGACCATTTTCCTTGTCATTTATTACCACTTCAGTCGCGCATTCTCGTCCTTGTCCATCTTGGATCTCTACCGTAACAAGGTCTTGTTTATTGTAACAGTGCTTTCCTTGCGAGTTTTTTGTAGTCAGAGTGAATTGTGCTTGACATCCAACAAATGCTTCATTCAGTCCTGTCCCTTCAGCAATTGATTGCCTCGCTTTTGTTTGGTGTGTTTCCAAGAAACCGATTTCTTCGTTGTTGATTGCGTCTAGCAGCTTTTCATTTTCCACGAAAACTAAAGCTGAAAGATTTTCAGGGACACGGGCATTAGGGTGAAGTTCCACAACTTGCTCAGATAACGTTTCCAGTGATTTATTCAGATGTACAACCTCAGCATCTGTACCTCGACTTAAAAGTCGGTCAGCTGTTTTCAGATATGTTTCGATCATCTTTATTTTAGCCTCCATTTTCCTCTTTTCAATAGTTAGAATTTCAACTGAATTCTCTATTTGGGTTTCAATTGCTGCGAAAATATGTTCTTTGTTTGCTTCAATGGCCCTAATCAATTCTTCAGCAAATCTTTGGGCACTCGTCTTGATGTCTTCGCCTTGCTGAATCACCTTAGCGCAGTCTTCGTCAAGTTGACCGACTATGTTCTCCTTTTTTGTAAGTTCTGTCTCTGTGTTTTCATCAGAGTTTGTACTTCAGTCTTTTGTCTTCTAGCTTCGTCTTCAATGTGTTCTAAAGCGTGACCAGAATGTTCCAGAAAGCTACAACTTTGGCAGACTGCCGTTTGGCAATTCTTGCAAAAGTATTTTAGTTCTTCTTTCTGATGTCGTTGCTTTGGACAAAACGCGGGACGCCTTAATACGTCCTCGTAGTCCTTGTCTTGAAACTCTCTCAAAGCCAGGGAACGATGGTTTGCGTTGCCTCGCATTTTGTTATGTGCAGTTAAACACTCTTTACAATAAAATACACAACACTGGAAACAATACGAGGCCTCAGAGCTTTTCTGATCGCAATTTCCACAGGTTACTTGGGTGCTGTTTGATTCTTTGATGGCCAGCACATCAACCAAGCCCTTCAGATAAAAGCTTGTTGGAAGATCTTTGAGATCGCCGCTTTCAGGCACAGTGCTAACCGCTCTGCAGTTCGGGCAGATGATTCTATCTTGGAGATTGGCTGTATTTTGAGTTGCTTGGTGCCATCGTTTCAAGCAGAGGAAACAGAAACTGTGTAAACAGGGAAGCTGTTTGGGATCGGTAAATATTTCTGAACATACCGGACAAGACACTTCTTCGTGGAGACTACAAAGCAGCGTTTCGACATCCATGTTTTCCTGAGCTATTAAACGAGCAAAGTTCTCTGCGGAACTCAACACAACAAAATCTAGTTTTGGAGCTTTCTATTATACGTTTCCTTGGAATAGTACTGTAGAAGGACGAACCGATCATAGAAGCCTTTTCAAAGGGTTAAACCTCAGAGTTTGATATGCAAACCTTTCTGTGCACGTACCGACATGCCTGAAAAACGTGGTCTTTTTGTTGTCGAGTGTATCAATGACTTGTTTCACGATTTCAGTTGACGCGGGAATTTTTCTAGAAACTCTCCTTATTGAAAACATTTCTAGCAAATCTAAAGATTTTAGATTTTAAACTTCCAAATAATAATTTCGTTTCATATAGTTGCTTTACCATTTTAATTTTTTTGTTACTTCAGCAACGTTATGATTATTTTAACGGACTTTGTAAGCTGTAGAGAAAATTCTGTGTTGACTGTTTGCCCAACCCGACAGCAGAGCATGTTTACCGCTGATAAAAGTCTATAATTTTGATTTCTGAATGTATTTGCTTTTTGTTTTCAGGGGAAACGACAATCCATTGATTATTCTTGATGGTTTAACTGAATGCAAATTTAACATGAACAGCTCAATATCGGCTGCAGTGCTTTAGGCAAACAACTTTACTATAACGCTCAAGTAGCCGCTTAACTGCTGATATGCCGTGACGTGTTATTATTTCCTGTTGACTCATAAAGAACGAGTTACCAGGAATGAAGTTCTTAAAATGTCTCAACGACCGACATCAAGGAGCTACTGTTCTTTCCTCAGTGTGCAAATCATTACAAAGAAATCCATTTGACTCAAAACATTGTTATATTTTACGCTATCGAAAAATTACGCCTTGTCTCTTTCTTGGATTTAAAACCAGAGATCTATCAACGTTAACAAAAAAAAAAAAAAACTTAAAAAAAAAAACTTTAGGTACGTACGTTCTTATGTTTTGTAGAATTCATGACGTTTGCAGCCTCAACCACTTCCCTTAATTCGTGGAACGAGATCCAGAACAACAAACCCAGAAGTCGAACTCGATCACCAGCCGTGCTAGAGGACACGAGCCCGCATTCAAATTGCCTCCATCGTCCTGGGGAGCAACAAATTTGGATCTTTACAAAGCGGTGGAAATCGAGCCTTCCGGTATACCGTAGTCTGCGTCACAGACAAAATTTAACCTTGTAAATATACCAGCGTTGCATTACGTCTGCGACGCAGACTAGGTATACCGCAAGTATACCTTACATGAGATCTTTAAGCTCCGGTTGTTCAAAGAGCGAATACTTCTATTCACCGGATGAATCACCATCCAGTAGATAGTGTATACTTTGTTTATTGTTAACATGTATTTGCTAGATAGTGTTATCCACCCTTTAAACAACCAAGCTGTGAGTATGGCTTTTTCAGTAGTGTGGGATCTCTGTCCTCCGCAGGCTGGCTCATGTTAGTAAGGCCGCAGGAGGCCTCTACGGAGGAGAGAGGTCTGGGATAGAATGTAAAAATTGGGAAACTGTTTTAATTAAGTGGTATAAACAATTTGTTCTGTTGTTTTACTCGAAACGCAACACCATTTGACGATTACCTTCATCGGTACGTTTTCAAAGGGATATAAGTATAAAATAAACTCTTAATCTTAACACTTGCAAATACTCTACCGCATGCTTCTCTTTCTTGAATATTTCTCCGATTGTGAACTCAGTCTTTTAAACCCTAATGAATGTTACTGAGCCAGTTACGCGCTTATCGAGTGAGAGCACGAGGGTTGGGGCCAAACGAGATAGCGCTAGGCGTCCTAAGCTCGAAAGGCGACGTCACAATTGATTTTTCGCCAAGAACGACTGGAAACGAGGCTGCTACTGAGCAATACCCTCAAAGTTCCTGTGGCCCTACTTTGAAAGTGGTTCTACATTTTAGTGTCTGGATGAAATCCATAAGTGTGTTGTTTAATTGAAAGTTATTGTTCAGTACTCTCCCATGTACTAGCCTGTTGGCAGGCGCTAAAAGCGGAGAAATAAGGGGAGATAGGAAGGGTGACACGCGATCACGAAACACAAGAGAAGGGAAAGGGCTCTCACGATTCCCCGTTTCACTCCCCTTTTGGCGTCTGCCACGCAGGCTACTGTGGAACTGTTTATTATGCCGTACAAAGTGGTTCAAACTTTTAAATTTGTGAATGAAATCCTTAAATGGAACTATTCAAATGATTCACTGCGGCACTGTTTATAATGCTCTACTAGGGAAGTTCTAACTTTGAGTTTGTGGAAGAAATCGTTCAGTGTGCCGGACCATTCAAATAAAAGCTCCTGATAAGTACTCTCCTGGTGTGCTCTTTACAAGTGGTTGTAAGTTTGAGTTTGTGAATGAAATCTCAAGGCTTTTACCATTTCATTGAAAGCCACAAAGCAGCAGTTTCCTTAGAACAGCAATTACACAGAATGCAAGAAAAAACTCTTAAGGCGGGCATTTCTATTTAGACCAGTTATAATAGCATCTACTTTGAAGGTCAGGTTTTTTGACTCAATAAATAATTCTTAGATTTTAGCAAATGATCAATAATCATTGAAAAGGACCTGATGAAGAACCAGATCCTTATTTCCTTTTATCGTTATGTTTTGTAAGTGAGCAATCATCATTTAAAAGAACCTGACGATCAGATCCATATAAATGATTGCATGATTAGACCCAGGAGCAGATAATTGGAAAGAAAAACGACCGAAAACAGTCAAGAATAAGATTGGGATCCGTCAGCTTCACACCCGAAAATGAAAAATGAGTAGGCGTAGAGAACTGACAAAGTCAAATCACCCAGCAACTACACTTTTATTTATTACAATAAAAATAATAGCAAAAGCTGTTTACATGTTTCGCAACAGTGCAAATTGTTATATTTTTACAGAGGTATAATTTTCTAGCTTTCCGACTGAATTTAATTCCTGTAAGCACAGGTTACAATTATAAAAGAATTTAATCATAATTGTATGAGGAAAACAGCTCTAGAGCTTTAGTAAAGAATTACCCTCAAATATAATATATAACAAGAAACAGTAAAAGCCGGGGAGATGGTACACTTTTGATTGAATTAGCACCATCGTAACATCGATGTGTGCAAGTTCGTCTCCTCTGAATTCAAAGGATATTTTGCTTGCACTTTGCTAAGTCGAAGACTTTAGAAAACTAACTGCCTGCGCTTACTGCACAAGGCGATGAAATGGATTGAACTTTAAAGCATTATCTTTGAAGGTCAGCTTTTATTCCTTTTTAGAAGTTAACAAAAAGTAGATCCTACCAAATGATCAATATTCATTTAAGGTGATTAGACCCAGGAGCAGATAATTGCAAAAAAAAAAAATGATCAAAAACGTGCAAGAGTAAGATGGGGCACCGTCTGCCTTAAGGAGGCTTGCAACAGTTTTTTTGGCCTTGGAGTGCATCTTTTAAAGTCAAAATTTATTAAGGTCAATATTCATTAAGATGATTAGACCCAGGAGCAGATAATTGCAAAAAAAAAAAATGATTAAAAATTAACGTGCAAGAGTGAGATAGGGCACCGTCAGTCTACAGACCCAAAAAAGTAGTCGCAGAGACATGACAAAGTCAAACCACTCAGCAACTATACTTTTATTCATTCGTCAAGATAAAAATAATAACAAATAAAGCTTTTTACTTATTTCACAACAATGTAAATTCATTGCTATAATTTTCTACCTTTTCGCCTCCACTCATTCCCTGTAAGCACAGACTATAATTCAGAGGTGAATTCAGTAATGATATACAACTTAATAAATGAGAAAAAACTGACAATAAATCTCTGGAGAGAACACTTTTAACTGCAATCTTTCATTCCAACAGCTATCCTTAAAGGGGCTATGTCACGGGTTCAGTATGCCTTGGGGTCAACATTTTCTCAAATCAAACCCAAGAGCATTTTTTTGCACACAAAATGGTTTTAGAACTCCAAGAAGAAGATATGAAGTGAATTATTGAAAGGAGAACTAAACAAGACCAGTTTATAGTGGGTTTTGCTAGACCTAAGGAAAAAGTTGGCCCGATTTTTTTCAAGTTGCAATCCTTTTCCATCCTGACCATCCGTGGCCAAAGGCACTTTTCAAAAGTCACTGAAACTGCAGTGCAGTTTCAGTGAACTAGTAGAGTAGTTTTAACAAAACTGGACCATTATTTTGGGTTGCCATCATTACAAACATGGCTTTTGACCTCCCAAATTAATACTATACACACTGTTAACATAGCCCCTTTAAAGTCATGTGAAGTGCTTCTAACATTTGAGACTGTAAAGGAAAGCCAAAATTGTAAATCGAAGACGATATTCATTTTTTTGTCTACTGCTCCAAATACTCCATTATAAGGGATGATTTTCACAATAAAAATACAGACATGTTGAGCAGTTACCTGTCTACGAATTGATCACAGAATTAATGAATTCTATTTATTTTTATTTTTATTATTTTATTAACATATATTTAATTAAATTGCCTTTTTCATCCTGCTTTGATTTCGAGACAAATTGTTGTCTCTGTAATTTAATTTTTTTCCATGTAATTTTCCCTTAGTTAGTTGTAGGCTTTTGCAATACTGTAAAGTCTATGGTCATGCAAATAAAGCTTGTTGTTGTTGTAGTCAGCAGAATATTACCTTGCAGGGTGCTTGTTGTTGTTCGCTACTTTTCAAAAGTAATTTAAATTTCTATTAAAAAGCAATTTGGAACTTGAGAGCTGCCCTGAGAGCCATACGTAATATTCCCTATATGAATGTTTGAGTGTTTGAGTGCATAAGCAACTTATAGATTGAACAAAGATATCAATAGCCGGTTAAAATAATTGTTGTGATTTTATTTAAATTTGCAATTGTTTTCTTGCCTTGACAAAAAATGTTAAAGTCACGCTATCGGTCATCACTTTGAAAAATTAAAATCATACCTTAAAAAAACTTGTACCTAATTCTTCCTTGGTTCTTAGGCTAAAATTGTTGATTTCATTATCAACGAAATCACTGAAAATCTTAATCCCATTCTACAGTTAATATATTTCAGTAATGACGAGTATGCAGCTACGGTATCTGCTGTTTTCAAAACCAAATTAAGAACATTGACCCCAACCCACCCGGGGTCAAGAATCTTCAGAGCTCCAAAATATTTAGGGTGGCAATGTTCATATATAGCTATACTTAACTTGCAAACCTAAAAACCGTGATAATTTCTCAAAACGTCGACGTGATTAGTTTTTTCAGTGGCTAGAGAAAGCAACTTTCATTCAAATATTTGAATGCGACAATTACCATAATCACACACAACAATTCTACCATTACTTAAGACACCTGCAGAAGATGGACAATTTAGTTCCCCTAGGTGTCTACCTTTTGTTCCAAATTTACCAATAAACTTTCCATCTAATTCAAAGATTTGTATCCTATGATTCCCTGAATCGCAAACCAAAAGGTGGCATGACTTACTTACTGCCAAACACTGGGGGCTTTTAAACTCCCCGTCACCTTCCCCCTGCTTTCCGAAGTGATATTGATATTTACCCTCCCGATCGAACACTTTAATGCAGTGTTCATCGCAGTCTGAAACCATGAGATATTCGTTACACTGAACACAGTGGACTGGTTTACTAAAACAGCGAGGCCCGCCTATCTCCCTTACAAACTTTCCCTTAGGCGAAAAGATCTTAATCTCTTTGTTAACTGGATCAGCTACAATAATATTACCATCACTATCCAAGGATAAACCACGAGGAAAAAATAGCTGACTATTAAGGCTTCCTTTTCCACCAAACTTACTCTTGTACTTACCCTCCTCATTAAAAAGTCGTATTCTGTTGTTATCACTGTCTGCTACGAAAATAGTTCTACTATTATCAAAGCATATTCCATCAGGAAATTTTAACTTTCCCTGACTGGTAAGTTGGCCACCGAAGCATCTTATAAAGTTTCCACCGCTGTCAAAGATTTGAACCCTACGATTCCCAGAGTCACTTACTGCTATCTCATCCCTGTCACTCACTGCCACCCCCATAGGAAAGATCAACATTCCTCTTGAGGAACCGCATTCTCCAAAAGCTAAAACAGGTTTGAACTCAAATGGTTTTACTAACAAAGTCTGCGAGCAAGCTCCCTGCCCTGGTAAGAAGCCCGAAGCGCTTGGCGAACTAACCGAAAGCCCCCCGTGATTTTTTCCGGGAGGAGAGTGATTCCCAGAGCCGAGAGCCTGCTCGCGGGCCTTTATTAGCACAACAAAAGGACTGCCGCAAATATGTTCCTCGTTTACAGTAATCACAACTGAACATCTACCTTGAACTCTGGGAAAATAGCTGATCTGATAGAGTCCATTTTCCTTGTCATCTATTAACACTTCAGTCGGGCATTCTCGTCCTTGTCCATCTTGGATCTCTACCGTCACAAGGTCTTGTTTATTGTAACACTGCTTTCCCTGCGAGTTTTTTGTAGTCAGAGTGAATTGTGCTTCAGATCCAACAAATGCTTCATTCAGTCCTTTCCCTTCAGCAATTGATTGCTTCGCTTTTGTTTGGTGTGTTTCCAAGAAACCGATTTCTTCGTTGTTGATTGCGTCTAGCAGCTTTTCATTTTCCACAAAAACTAAAGCTGAAAGATTTTCAGGGACACGGGCATTAGGGTTAACTTCCACAACTTGCTCAGATAATGTTTCCAGTGATTTCTTCAGATGTATAACCTCAGCATCTGTACCTCGAGTTAAAAGTCGGTCAGCTGTTTTCAGATATGTTTCGATCAGCTTTATTTTAGCCTCCATTTTCCTCTTTTCTATAGTTAGAATTTCAACTGACGTCTCTATTTGGGTTTCAACTGCTGCGGAAATATGTTCCTTGTTTGCTTTAATGGCCCTAATCAGTGTTTCAGCAAATATTTGGGCACTCGTCTTGATGTCTTCGCCTTGCTGAATCACCTTATTGCAGTCTTCGTCAAGTTGACCGACTATGTTCTCCTTTTTTTGTAAGTTCTGTCGCTGTGTTTTCATCAGAGTTTTTACTTCAGTCTTTTGTCTTCTAGCTTCGTCTTCAATGTGTTCTAAAGCGTGACCAGAATGTTCCAGAGAGCTACAACTTTGGCATACTGCCGTTTGGCAATTCTTGCAAAAGTATTTCAGTTCTTCTTTCTGATGTCGTTGCTTTGGACAAAACGCGGGACGCCTTAATACGTCCTCGAAGTCCTTGTCCTGGAACTCTCTCAAAGCCAATGAACGATGGTTTGCGTTGCCTCGCATTTTGTTATGCGCAGTTAAACACTCTTTACAATAAAATACACAACACAAGAAACAATACGACGCCTCAGAGCTTTTCTGATCGCAATTTCCACAGGTTACTTGGGCGCTGTTTGATTCTTTGATGGCCAGCACATCAACCAGGCCTTTCAGATAAAAGCTTGTTGGAAGATCTTCGAGATCGCCGCTTTCAGGCACAGTGCTAACCGCTCTGCAGGTAGGGCAGATGATACTTTCTTGGAGATTGGTTGTATTTTGAGTTGCTTGGTGCCATCGTTTCAAGCAGAGGAAACAGAAACTGTGTAAACAGGGAAGCTGTTTGGGATCGGTAAATATCTCTGAACACATCGGACAAGACACTTCTTCGTGGAGATTATAAAGCAGCGTTTCGACATCCATGTTGTCCTGAGCTATTAAACAAGGAAACTCCTCTGCGGAACTCAACACAACACAATCTAGACTTGGAACTTTCCATTGTAATGTTCCTTGGAATAGCACTGTAGTAGCACGAACCAATCATACAACCCTTTTCAAAGGGTTAAACCTCAGAGTTTGAAATGCAAACCTTTCTGTGCACGTACCGACATGCCTGAAAAACTTGGTCTTTCTGTTGTGGACTGTATCATGACGTGTTTCACGATTTCAGTTGACGCCGAAATTTTTCTAGAAACTTTCCTTATTGAAAACATTGCTAGCAAAATCTGAAGATTTTAGATTTTAAATTTCCAAATAATAGTTTCGTTTCATATAGTTGCCTTACCATTTTAATTTTTTTTTACTTCAGCAACCTAAAGAGTATTTTAAAGGACTTTGTAAGCTGTAGAGAAAATTCTGTGCTGACTGTCTGCCCAACCCGACAGCAGTGCATGTTTACCGTTGATAAAAGTCTATAATTTTGTTTTCAGGGGAAACGACAATCCGTTGATTATTTTTGATGGTTCAACTGAATGCAAATTTAACATGAACTGTGCAATATCGGCTGCAGTGCTTTAGGCAAACAACTTTACTATAACGTTCAAGTGGCCGCTTAACTGCTGATATGCCATGACGTGTTTTTATTTCCTGTTGACTCATAAAGAACGAGCTACCGGGAATCAAGCTCTTAATATGTCTCAACGAATGATATCAAGGAGCTACTGTTTATTCCTGTGCAAATTATTACAAAGAAATTCATTTGACTTAAAACATTGTTTTATTTTGCCCTAATCGAAAAAGTACGCCTTGCCTCTTTCTTGGATTTAAAACCAGAGATCTGTCAACCTTAAGGGAAAAAAAGACGAACTTAAAAAAAACCTATAGGTACGTTCCTACGTTTTGTCGAATTCATGACGTGGCAGCCTCAACCACTTCCCGTGATCCGTGGAACAAATTCTGGAACAACAAACCCACAACTCGAGCGCGATCACCAGCCGTGCTAGAGGACACGAGCGCGCATTCAAATTGCCTCCTTCTTCTTGGGGAGCAACAAATTTGGATCTTTACAAAGCGGTGGAAATCGAGCATTCCGGTATACCGTAGCCTGCGTCGCAGACGAAATTTCACCTTGTAAATATACCAGCGTTATATTACGTCTGCGACGCTGGCTAGGTATACCGCAAAACTGAGGAATTAGGGGTAATCCCTTACGTGAGATGTTTAAGCCTCGGTTGTTTAAAAGGTGGATACATTTATTCACCGGACAAATCACCATCCAGTAGATAGTGTATACTTTGTTTAATTGTAAACATGTATTTGCTTGATAGTGTTATCCACCCTTTAAACAACCGAGCCGTGAGTATGGCTTTCTCGGTATTGTGGGATCTCTGTCCTCCGCAGAGGCTCCTATTAGTAAGGCCGTAGGAGGCCCCTGTGGAGGAGAGAGGTCTGGGATAGAACGTAAAAATCGGGGAACTGTTTTAATTAAGTGGTATAAACAATTGAGTCTGGAACAGGGATTGAGACATGACGGGTCAGGAAACTAGGGAGTTTTAGTGTCAACAACCCTGGACGAACAGGTTCCGCTTTCCAATAAGTCAACCGTGGTAATTTGCAGATATTACGAATTCTGTTGTTCTACTCGAAACGCTGCACCATTTGACGACTTCCTTCACCGGTACGCTGTTAACGTGATATAAGTATAAAATAAACTCTTAATCTTGACACTTGCAAATACTAAACCGCATGCTTCCCTTTCTTGAATATTTCTCAGATTGTTAACTCAATTTCTTAAACCCTCATGAATGCTACTGAGTTTGTTACGCGCTTATCGAGTGAGAGCACGAGGCTTGGGGCCAAACGAGATAGCGCTAGGCGTCCTAAGCTCGACAGGCGGCGTCACAATTGATTTTTCGCCAAGAACGACTGGAAACAAGGCTGCTACTCAGAAATACCTTGAAAGTTCCTGTGGCCCTTCTTTGCAAGTGGTTCTACATTTTAGTGTCTGGATGGAATCCTTAAATGTGTCGTTTAATTGAAAGCTATTGTTCAGTACTCTCCCATGTACTAGCCTGTTGGCAGGCGCTAAAAGCGACGAAAAAAAGGGGAGATAGAAGGCGCGAGACTCGATCACGAAACATAAGAGAAGGGAAATGGCTCTCGGGATTTCCCGTTTCCCTCCCCTTTCGGTGTCTGCCATGCAGACTACTGTGGTACTGTTTATTATGCCGTGCAAATTGGTTCAAAATTTTGAATTTGTGAGTAAAATCCTTAAGTGTGACTATTCAAATGATTTACTGCGGTACTGTTTATAATGCTCTACCAAGGAAGTTCCAACTTTGAGTTTGTGGATGAAATCGTAAAGTGTGCCAGACCATTCAAATGAAAGCTCCTGATAAGTACTTTCCTGTGGTGCTCTTTACAAGTGGTTGTAAGTATGTGTTTGCGGTTGTTACTATTTCATTGAAAGCCACAGAGCAGCAGCTTCCTCAGAAAAACAATCACACAGAATGCAATAAAAAACTCTTAAGGGAGGCATTTCTATCTGAGAGTAGTTATAATAGCATCACCTTTAAAGACCAGCTTTTTTGACTCAATAAATAATTCTTAGATTCTAGCAAATGATCAATAATCATTTTAAAAAAACCTGATCGAGAACCAGATCCTTATTTTCTTATGTATCTTTATCTTTTTGTAAGTGATCAATAACCATTTAAAAGTAATTGACGATCAGAACCATATAAATGATTGCATGGTTAGACCCAGGTGCAGATAATTGGAAAGAAAAAACGACCAAAAACAGTCAAGAATAAGATTGGGATCCGTCAGTTTTCACACTCAAAAATGAGTAGGCGCAGAGAACTGAGTCAAATCACCTAGCAACTATACTTTTATTCATTACAATAAAAATAATAACAAAAGCTATTTACATGTTTTGCAACATTGCAAATTGTTATATTTTACAGAGGTATAATTTTCTACCTTTTCGGCTAGATTTAATTCCTGTAAACACAGGCTATAATTATAAATGAATTTAATTAACGACATACAACTAATAATGAAATTAATTAATTATGTGAAGAAAACTGGTAATACAGCGCTAGAGCTTAAGTAAAGTATTGCCCCCCCCTCCCAATTTTTTTAACTGTAATCTTTCAGTCCCAGAGCTATACTAAGTTTTTTTATAGTTATTCTCAGCTTTTCACCTTTTTCTCTAAACTTAAAAATGTCAATATTTTTCCGCTTTCTCTGTTCGGCCTCTTGATTGACAGCTGTGAAAAATGGCGTGAACCTGATAAATCGTCGCATTCAGTCGGCTTGGGTATTTTGCGCCGTTTGTCGATGACCTTCTAGTTGCCTTGATTTGAACATGTTTGGTGCCTTGTTTCATTATGGCTAGGTTGATCACGGTTAACGTGGAAGACTTTAAGCCTCAATACGTTTTCTGGCATTTTCTGGCATTATACGTTTTCTGTCTTGCATCTTAGCTACAAAAGTCGAGTCGCCGAAAGGTCCTTTTCATTTTTTTGTATAAACTGAAATAATCGATTTCGTTATTAATAAAATCACTGAAAATGTTAATATGTTTTAGTAACGACAACTATACGGATACAGTATAATTGTTTGCAAAGGCAAATTCAGAAAATTCACTTCCACCCACCAGGGGTCAGCAAACTTCACAGCTGAAAATCATGTTGGGTCTTAACTTGCACACAAAGCTAAACTTCAAATTCGCAATTCCCTGCACGATAAATTCCGACAGATTTATAAACCTCGCCACCCTTGGAGGGCCCTCGGCCATCTTCGCTTCCCGACGAATTATTCTTATTTCTGTCCTCTTGCGTCATTTTAACGACTTGAGTTCTCTTTCCAGAGGCGGTAAATGATCACTGAAATAAAGAAGAAACATAAGAATCACAGCCCAAGAGCCGACTTTCATTGAAATTCATTGACGTTTGCTGATGTTGTTAATCATTAAAGCTTTTAATATATTTTACCTCTAAATCAAACGGTTCATTACACTTGCCTGCAGTAAAAAGTTTTTTTTTTTTTTGGGGGGGGGGCTTGATTGGAAGACGTTTTGCGCTTCAGAAATGGTTGGGCTAATATGTGGAAGGGAGTTTGCGTCGGAAAATGCTGCGCCGCAAGAATATGGGTACACGGTAAAGAAATTGAATTTCCTTGCAAATACTAGCTGCATGCTCCCAAGAAATAGAAGCAACGGTATAAGGAATGCAATACAACGAAAAACAGTGACCATAGGATTGTACTTTCAAACTATCCCGTTTTATACAATGTAATTTGCTTGTGATATGCTCCTGTCTGAGGATATTATGCCGTTATCGGTCCTGGGATGTAAACGTAGTGGAAGCCAATGGGATTACATTGGGAGGGGGGTGGCTTATCACTTGGAGGCTTTTTGCAACCGGGTGGGGGAATCTTTTCACAATTTTGCGGTAGTTTATTTGTTGCGATATGAGCTTAGATATGGCTCCTTTCATTCCTCATATAAGTCTATAACAAATAAACGGCGTTGTTTTCTGCCAGTCCGTATCAACAACGGTCGATTAACTCTAATTTTCATTGATTTTTGTCGACTTTCATCGCTACTACTGATTGACAGTTTCGCAGAAAGAGAATTAGGCAAGCTTCGGGAAGTAAAACCAAATGTTTCCTCATTCACTGAAAACAATTCGCTTGAGATGTGTAAAACACATCAAGCTTCGTACACTGATTTAAAAAGACTGCTACTTTTAAGTTAGAGGACACCTTCCAGGGACGGGGTCATGATCAAATTAAAATCAATCAGGTAATTGTTGTTAGTGATACTGATTATGTTGGTTTACTTAACCCAAGAAGAGAGACGTAACATTTTTCACCTCAATTGTCGCAGGCGCATCTTGAAGATGCTGTGTCACCAACCCGGCGGTCTTACTGGAAGCAAGCCTCTCCATCATGTTCACCCTGAGTCAAAAGACGTCTCCGTTGCCTTGGCCATATTAGAGGCATCGACCCGGGAGGCATGTTTCCGAGAGATTAACTGTATGGAGAACTCGCAATGAGTACTCGTCCAGTCGGAAGACTAAGCTTGCCTTTCAGGACCTCTGCGCTGGACAGACCTCAAGCTGTTTGGCATAGATACTAGCAACTGGGAAGACACCTCTGACGACAGAGGTGCTTAGCCACGTTGGCTGTCATGAAAGCGGTAGAAAGACGGGTACGGTGAGTCAGCTTGCCAAGAATCACAAGCCGAAAAAAGGGCTAAAAAAAGGAGAGGGTGGCATCTGCAGGCGAGCCATTCTCCTTCATTTCCAATTTCTGTGGTAAGGACCGCTACAGCAGAGTTGGCTTTCACAGTTTACTTCAGGAAATGTCATAGAAATTGACCCACGGCGCCGCACAATCGTCTTGTGAGACGGGCGGATGCGAATACAACTGTACGTTTTGTAAACTTGTTTTTATTTTTGTTACGGTAGGGCTTTCCAGAAAAAAGTGCCTTGTTCTGTACTGGATTACTCATTTCATGGTTTGTTGGGATAGAAAGCAGATCAATATGTTCTCCGGGGAGAATGTGTCCTTCCCAATTTGACCAACATCAAAATCAAAATAAATTCCCAGCTCTCTGAGCCCGTTGCAGAGAACGTGAAAAAATGGAAATCACCCAACAATGTGGGTCAAAAGCAGCCAAGACTATCGGCACTTCCCCTGAAAGAAGGGGATAAAACTCCTATACATATACGCGTCGTATGGTTTTGTACTGCAGCGAAGAGGGTGGTTTACGGCTAGTTTCACATTGAATAGGATATAGAAATCAGATAGTTTTGAACTAGAATAGGTAATCGTTTATCGTGGAACTAGGGTTTGGCAATCGATGAACGACTCAGTGAGATAGGGTTTTTTTTTTGGTGTGTAGTCCAAAAATAGGGTTGTTCAATGCAGTGTGAACGTGATCAGGAATAAGGTAATTGTCTCAGAGTCCATGCAGCATAAACCTCCCAAAAAGTTGCGGAGAACCCCCTCCCCTACTCCCCTCCAACCCCAGAAATATTCCCCTCGTCATTAGAGTGGAAGATATGGCCGCCATCTTGGATTTTACCAAAAATTAGAAATTATGAAAAAAAAAAATAAAGAAAAATGGAAATTGTTAATGCCAGTCATGTAAAATATGACATAATTAAACACATTGCTGCTTTTTGTGTACAATGTGCGCTTTTTTCACCTCAGTAAAAAACGCGAAAAACGCACAGTCTTACCCAACATTGGCTTGACCTTCGTGAGCGTGGAGGCTTTTCAGTTTACAATCGTTACATTCCAGCTGAGCCTGGAGTCTGGAACGTTCTTCATATATATCCCAATAACATCGACGCCATTCGTCCCTGGAGGTTTCCATGTCTTTCAACTTTTCTGTCAACTCCTTATTCTCTTGTAACAAGCGTATCACGGTTCTCATCTCTGGCATAGACACGCCTGAAACGTGTCTCGTAAACCTGACCAGAAGCCTTGTCCTTTTTGGCGGAGCAAATGTTTTCTGCGTCGTTTCACCGAGTTACTGCGTTTGCTTAACTCTTGCAATCTGTTTTTATGCCTGACCAACTTCTTGACGGTCTCCGGGGACACGGGGATCTTGTTCTTGAGCAGATTCAACGTCATTTCACTGAGGGCATTGATCTGTTCCGCATTGGCATGCGTTAACATGTGTTGTCGCTTGTAGTGATTGGTTTCCTTGAGAATGGCTTGCAAGAACGGTTTTTGCTTTCGCAAGAGTCTCATCGTTCCCACGGTCTCGGATGACGTTTGTAATGGCCTCTGGCCACCAGAGCACCCATTCTCTTATACTTTTTATCTTTGCCGAGTTTGTAGCCTAGCTTGGCCGTAGAGGCTAGAGCAGAGAGCAAACCACGGCCTGCCTGTCCTCCTCTTTGGCGTCTCTTCCTTTGTCTTCCACACTTAGCCATCACAGAATGTGACGCCTCGGCAACGCACCCATCCTCTTATACTCTTACATGAGGGCGAACTTGAAAGATTCACCGGCGTATGTTTTTCGTTTACCACTTCTCATTTCCCTCATTCGTTTTTCATGGGCCTTGGCAGATTTTTCTAACCATAACCATGGTAGGTCCTCTATCCAGGTCGAATTGGAACTTGGAAAATGTTGGGAGGAAAACCAGAGAACCCTGAGAAAAATCCTTGGAGGAAGGCGAGAACCAGCAAAGAACTCAACTCACTTATGGCACCGGGCCCGAATCGAACCCGGGGCACATTACTGGGAGGCGAGCGCTCACAGCACTGCGCCATCCCTGCTCCCCATATTTTTTCCCTGCTCTCCATTATCCCTAGATTAGACAGGACATTTGTCGATTGATTTTGGTAGTCCGATATCTCAAGTGAGTTTAAAATTTAAGGAGAACTTAAGTAAGCATTTCTTTTTTCTTGAAAAACGTTTTAAATTAAGTTGTTATCAAAAAAGTACACTTATAAGTGTTTTTGTACTTGTTCTCGATAAGCAATTCTGAAACCCTGCATATTATCAAACATCCAAAAAAATCCTCCTCCATTGCTTTCCCTAAAATATCAAAATTATCTTTTTTGAAAAATATGCCTCTGTCTGTCTAAACGTATGCTATAAATATTCCCTCTTTAAACAGCAGAAGAAGGGGGGGGGGGGGGGGCGAAGGGCAAAGGAAGGATGGGATTGAAAAGTGCTGCATCACAACTTTCAGTACTTATATGTGGGAGTTATATTTTAGTGACGACCTTGCTGCTTTCGTATTCTGAAACGTCACCGAGTCCTTGCTGGTCAAGTTTGTTTTACCTTTATTGCCTTGCTTTGTTACATTTTGTTTTGTAAATTTACCTCTTTTTTGTTACTGAACTGCAAACCGGGCATGCGAGTCATTATCTGCTTACTTTTTCTATAATATTAAAAGTTAATGAAGGTCGGGCCTTCCTTCTTGCTTGTATGCTGTTAGCAGTGTGTTGACTACAGAGTCTGAAAAGAAGAGAAAGAAAAGCGGTGATTACATAACATTTATGGCCATCAGTAGAAACCGAGAAATGACCGTTCGTTGAAGCCCCCCCACACACTAAGGGTTGTTTTAGAGGTAGTCTGTAGATATTTTTTCTTTTGTTACAAGGATAGTTGGGCAAAGAGATTGATATACAGTATTTGACACAAGAAATAAATACACGATCACTTATGTCCAAGGTTGAACGCGGGTATTGTTTAATAACTACTTCATATATAACTGGGTTATTGACCATTTTCATATTCATGTCTGACAGAAATCGTGTGTTTTGGTGAACTTTCACATGCCGGTATACTTTTTGATGCTTATTATAAAGAGCGTGCATTTCATTAGCGTTCAATCCTGGACATATCTGTACAAGATACAAAAGAAATGACATTAAATTTGGTAAAAAAAAAAAACGCGATCGGGTTGAATTAATTCAGTTTTTCATCGACTTATGGCTTGCTCGGTCACCTATTTTGCCACAGCAAGAAATGATATCTTACCTTAACAAACGTACGAAGTGGGATTCACTGTCACCCCGTTTTTCTGGAGTTGAACATGCACATGATTTGTCATACCGGGTGCAGTAGAAGCTCGGTTTGTCATATAACCGACGAAAGTCCCCGCAGACAAGCTGGTTCCCCTTCCAACATTCATTGTTACATACCACATCTTAACACTGTAGCCTGGAGCAAGACAAATACGAAATTGAAATTTATTTTACGACAATAACTTGTTATGTTTGAGAGTGTGTTTATATGAGAAAACTCGCCCCGGTGCGAGTTTCATACCGGGATGACTTCTGGATTTCGTTTCGAGTTTACATGTAAGAAAAAAATGTCTTTTAATCTCTTCCTGCGTCCATCGTGACGTCAAAATCTGGATTAATGAACTTAAGCATGCGCTACCCATCGAGAGGCCGAAACGAGTGGTCGTTCTTCGTTTACATGAGGACAAAAACTTTCCATTTAAACCAGCCAAGGAAGAAATTCCTACCACTGAATTTGACAATTTGACATCTCCGCCCCCGCCCTTGACAGTTCCAATGCTTTGACTGGCTAATTCATGGAGAATCCAGCGAAACGTTGTCAAAAAGTTGTCAAACTTTTATCAAAATAATAATAAGAATAATAACAATAATAATAATAATAATAATAATAATAATAATAATAATAATAACAACAACAACAACAACAATGAGCTCTATTTGCATGGCCATAAAAGAGACTTACAGCATTGCAAAAGCATTTTAAGAATAAGCAAAAAAATAAATAAAAATAATAATAATAATTAAAGCAAATCAAATAACAATATTTAAACTTTCGTCAACAAGTTGTCTCGCATTTCTAAACAGGATGATACGTATTGTACTAATTGCATGTTAAGATAATAATCAGTAGCTAGAGTTCATTAGTTGTATAATAATTATTAAAGTTGAAATTGCTGTGTAATTAGGGATTCTGTTATCTATTTTACTAAAAAATTCGTCTCTAATTGATGAATATTTTGGACAATTAAACAGAAAGTGAAGCTCATCTTCAATATTGAGGCCACAAACAGGACAAATTCTATCACATCTCGAAAATCTTGTCATATCTGCCTGTTTCGATATTAAGTTTATAATTACTTATTCTAAGTTTCACAAGTGCTTTTCTATAAGGATTTTTTCTAGTAACACCAAGATAAATCGATGGTGTATAGCTGTCTTTAAAAACATTACAAAATTCAAGTTTTTTGAATTACAAAGGGAGTGTTTCCAGTCGGTAATATGTTTCTTCTGCATGTGATCTACAAAATGCATGATCTTAGTATCATCTAAATTGTTATGATTAAAGTTAAAAGGAATATTGTAATAATTGAGCGTCTTTATAAGACTGGTATAAAAACTAGTTTTACGATTACGATGAAGGTCAATGGACATCACTAATCATGGATTGTATGACTAAAGAGCGTTGTTCCTTACCTTGAAGATAATTAATGTACTGTAATTAATGTAGAATTCTTTTATTTATATCAAAGATGGGAGGATATCGACCAAGTTCAGCCCGGCATGCAATATTAGATGCCTTGTTATTCACTTGCAAATAACGTTCACAAAACTAAAAAAAAAACCTTTCTTGATCGAGTGACAATGGTACAGTGGTTCGCACTGAAAGCATCGCAAGAAAGGTGCTGTTTTTTTAAAAGTGTAAACTGCTTTTGTCGCTGATTGGAAAACTTTTGTCTGATTAAACAAAAAATTCACTGATAAGCTCCTACCTCTCCATTTCCCAGTACCTGCCAAGTGGATACCGGTATTATACACCGCGTTGTTATTTGCATACGGAATGGAAGGACCAACAACGGTAGCAGGGAAAGGTGAGTAGACTTGGGAATCTGTAGAGCACACGACATCAATACCCTTGTGTGTTCGCCTTCCCCTGCAAAAAAGAAAGCACAAAAGGTATTAACTTGGGAGAGGTGTGTGCCTGTATAAAGTTAAAGATTTCATACAGTCCAATGGCGGGTTGAAATTGAAATTGACATTGGATTGAAAGGAACTAAAAATCTTCCAATTTCTGATCCGCATTAAAAGCGAGGTAGTTTTAGAATCAGCGCTAAACAAAGCCACCCCAAAACACAACTGAACACTTTTATACTAGCAGGACTTATCTTTGTTGTATGATTTAGGAGAATGAACAAAAGGATATTGAATTAAATTAAATTTCAATTTTCGCCGGAACCTTTTTTGTGCAGCTCTTCACTGAATTAAGTGATATATTAAAACCGCAAAAAGTCCCAAATTAAGTCCCGCAAAAATAAGTGACAACGAAGTATTTCAATTGAGCAGTGTTCAATTGAGCATCGTAAAACTAAAACCAAAGTAATCACTCTGGCCAATCACAAAGGACACAGACAGTCCAGTAAACCAATTAGAATTTGAAGCAAATAGCATGTAGTTGACTGGAAAATTGACGCACGCGATACACATTTCGTTTCGGTTTTACTTCGTTCTGATTGGTCGAGAAAGTGGCGCGAGTTTTTTTTTTATTTATTTTTTACCAATCTCTAAGCGTTACGATAGTAATGCAAAACCAAAGTGAACGCGAATTACTTTTGACACTCAATTGAAAACTGCAGTTCTATCATATCCTATTATTTTAACGACAACAAATTAAAAATTAAGCAAACAAAAACGCATTATGTGTCTACAGATCCACGAATTTTGATAACGTTGTACGAAAACAGTCATACCTTCTCGCGCCATAGTTTCCGCAGCCGTGACGATCACAACCTCTTATTTGGTTAGACGGATTGCCTGCACAGATCTGCACAAAACACATCTTGCTGCCTCCACCTGGTGGAACGATAACATTATATTGTACAACGGTAAATATCGCACGATAGGCCATTTCCGAGTTGTCTTTTGCCTCACTGTAGCTCATTGTGAAAACCAAGGCGCCTTCCATTCGACCAAATAATCCATAATTTCGGAGCGAATAGAATAGAAAAAGTTTTTAGATAATATGAAAGTTTTAATATTTCCGAGATGCGAATAATTAATCCGAAAATTCTGAAAATTCAACGTGCAAAATCAAATGGAACTGAAATTTTGCGTGTTTAAATAAACGTTGTTGTTGTTGTTGAAAATTTCGGAAATTCAAATACATGTAGTAGGTTAAGAATTATTCTCTCTAACCAACCCAAGCTACAAACCATTATTTTTTGACAGCTAACGTGGCCAGATTATTGCTCTCAAACGTCAAAAAGAGGAAAATGTTTGAGGATGAGAAAGTTGAAAAACTACAAGGAACTCACTTACCACCACCACCGCCACCTCCTCCTCCTCCGCCGCCGCCACCGCCACCGCCGCCACGTCGACGGCTGCCTCCGCCACAGCCAAACACTAAAAAGTACGGTAAATGAAAAAAAAAAACAAGTTATATAAAAAGAGACTTTCAACAGCTAAAATAATCTCTTCTGGCCCGAAAATGAAGGTATGCACACTTAAATTTCCTTTTCTTAATTAAAACAAAATACTGTTGATTCCGTAATATTTTATGATGGTTGTATTTTTTTCAGCTCCGACGACTTCATTTCTTTTGGCAGTAGAGTAAAGAATACTCCATAAATAACCGAATAACTAACTGAATAGACTGAATACAAATGAATTCCCCTATTAAGAACAAGATTGATTTACAATGCTAGTTTTACACGTAATTTTGTGCCTTGTGCAAACTTCATCATATTCAGTGACGCTCGCAACCTCGTTTTATTTCTCATCAAATTGCCACAAGTCGGCAACAAATATGAAAACCAAAGCCTAACCTTTATCAAGTTTGTTTCGCAAAATAAAGAGTGTATTACTATCTCCAAGTGGTAATTTTTTTTAAAGGCTGCTTTAAATGTTTAGGTAGACTAATAAACCCAGGCACCAACCTTCTTGACAGTGAGTGATTCCCAACACGAGAGCGATCACGAGCGAAAGTTTCATAGTGAATGAATGTTGTACAACTTCTACCCTGCCAACGTGTACAGCTGCAGACGAGATCTCAAGAACAACGTTCTAAATAATCAGTATTTATAGGGTTTTTCGTTATAATAGCTTTATCGAATTAGAGTTTATTATTTTAAGCATTTCCTGTCATACTAGCTCGTGTGACTGATACGCTGCTGAAAGACAGTACTGAAACTTCCGTGAATGTGTTTTTGCATGTACAGATGATAGTGGAACTGTTAAAAATGGATGTTTGGCCCGCCATGCTCAAATATAACACTATCCAAACTGATTTTCGAGGCTGATATTGATATTTATCACCACAAAACCAATACACAACAGTTGCATTTACGCATGCAGTTAATATTTACTCTATCTAGGCCACAGCGACCACTCCGACAGGAACACATAGGCAACGTGACGGTAAAGACCCCATACGGGAAGGCTTTGGCCCAAGGAAAAATCTTTGGACTTTAAGTTAAAGAACGCAACTCGCTGCACAAACGATCTAACTTATTATTATAGCTAAAACTTTTATTTATAACTTATTGGGCAAAATGTCTGTAGCCTAGATTCGTATGTATTTGTTTTTACAAATAAATCTCTTTATAAGCCCAGTCCATATCATTCTAGTAAAAAGTATTCAGTTTTAAAAAATTACGATATTTTTATAATGCCCTAGCGACAAGCCACAAACATTACAGCTTATGACATGGGCTTTACCGGGTCGAGTAAAATATGTTAATATGCTCCAGACCAAAGTCATGGACTATTACAAACTGAATTTTCGAATTCTTCTTTAGAGGAAGGAGATAGCTTTATCAGAACTTCTGGATCAACGTTATATCCCCACAAAATTAAAAATTTGTTTTTTTGTCTTGGGGCTCATAGATTTTTCGGAAATATTTATAATATTTTCTTTAAGCTTAGGCGGAACAAAATCGGTATCGACAGGAACCTGCTGGAATCAGCATTTACCATGATCTTGGCACGCTTGATAAAAGCATTTGCTGTAGCGCGAAAGGAACACTAATTTTAAAAGCTAAACAGACGACCAAGTAGAGTCAGCCGAGGCCACGTTCACATCAGTTACACTCTACGATCTTAATTGAGAGAACACAGAGGATCGTTAGAGAAACAGACTAACTTACAACGGGACATCCCGAGGGTTACCATCCAAAAATTTGGGTTGAATAAGGGATCAATAACTTGAATGACGATAACAAGTTCTCCAAAAGTGTCGTGATCTTGGTACGCTTAATAAAAACATTTGCTGTAGTGCCAGGCAAACTCAGCTGAGATCACGTTCACGTTTTGTAAGATTGTGCGGAACAAAATCCGTATTGAAATTATGAATATATGAAATTCATATATTTGAACTGCGGAATGAAGAAATAAATGTGAAGAAAATCCTCGCAGTTATTAACGCAACTTATGCAGTTGCGAAAAGAAAGCCTGAAAAAATCAGGCTTGCCGGGATTCGAACCCTGACCTCTGCGATACCGGTGCAGCGCTCTAACCAATTGAGCTAACAAGCCAGCTGGGAGCTGGTCATTAAATTGGTTCGTAATATACATGGGAAAGATGAAGATGAAGTGATGAATATATGAAATTCATATATTTGAACTGCGGAATGAAGAATTCGTATTGACAGGAACCTGCTGGAATCATCATTTACCATGATTTTGGCATGCTTGATAAAAACATTTGCTGTAGCGCTAAAGGTACACTACCGTTTAAAAGCTAAACAGACGAACAAGTAAAGTCAGCCGAGGCCACGTTCACATCAGTTTCACTCTACGATCTTAATTGAGAAAACACAGACGATTGTTAGAAAAACAGACCAGCCTACAACGGGACAGAGAGAAGAGGGAGGGAGTGTGGCGCGATTCCTGAAACACAGGAAGTTTTTTCAGTTCTCAAGCGTTGAATAAGGGATGATTAATGATAATAACAAGTTCTAGAAAACACTTCCTGATCTTGGCACGTTCAATAAAAACATTTGCTGTAGCGCTAAAGGAATACTACTTAAGCTAAACAGAAAAACAGGTAAAGTTAATTGAGATCACGTTCACAGAACTTACACTCTATGATCTTAATCGAGAGAATATAGAAGGTCCTTAGAAAGGCAGACCAGCTTACATCGGGACATTCCGAGGGTCACTATTCAAACATCAGTGAGAGAAGAAGGAGGGAAGTGCAGCAAGATTCCTGAAACACAGGAAGTTTTCTCAGTTCTCAAGCGCTGAATAAGGGATGATTAATGATAATAACAAGTTCTCCAAAACATTTCCTGATCTTGGCACGTTCAATAAAAACATTTGCTGTAGCGCTAAAGGAATACTACTTAAGCTAAACAGAAAAGCAAGTCAAGTTAGTTGAGATCATGTTTGCAGAGCTTACACTCTACGATCTTAATTGAGAGAATATAGAAGGTCGTTAGAAAAGCAGACCGGCTTACAACGGGACATCGCGAGGGTTACTATCCGAAAATCTGGGAGGTAAGGGGGAGGGAGTGCGGCGCGATTGAAACACAGGAACTTTTCGCAGTTTTCAGTCGATTTTCAAGGGTTGAATAAGGGATGAATAATGATAAATGTTATTATCTTGGCACGTTTGCTACAGGTGGGGCCCAGCATCAGAGGAATTATGAAGCTAGAGAGACAAACAAGTAATGTCAGCTGAGGTTACATTCACAGCAGTCGCACTCTAATCGAGAAACAAAATTGACCAGCTTGCAACGGGACACCCCCGAGGGGTACTGTACGAAAATTTGCCGGACCAGGGGGAGGGGTGCAGCAGGATTCCTGAACAACGTACATCTTCAGAAGTGACGTTTGTAAAAAAAATTATAGCCATTACGCTGAAGGTGCAAGCTGTAGCACATGAAACTCTAAATTAAAGATCAGATCATTTATTCTATGTGCCATGCTTAGTACCGCGGTTTTCTTTCTCCTTCTTCGCAGTTCTCAAGGGATGAATAATGACGATAACAAGTTCTTTCAAAATATTGTGCCATGATCTTTGCACGTTTAATAAAAACATTTGCTGCCAGAGGGACACTATTTGAGCAAAACAGACAAACAAGTAAAGTCAGTTGAGGTCACGTTCACAGCCAGCAGTTACACTTTACAATCTTCATTGAGAAAAAATAGAAGATCGTAAGAAAAACAGACTAGCTTGTAGGGGGTACTATCCGTAAACTTGATAGGGGAGGGGGTCGGGTGCTCCGAGCTTCTTCTGGAAGACAGCAACTTGTATAAAATCAAAATCAACTCCACATAGTGTCTTCTAGGCCTAATAACTTTTCCAAGTACTGTAGTCATATGTCACACAATGGCAAAAGTGAAGCTTCAGAGAATGGCGGCAACCTAACTTAGGACACAGTTTAATGCAACCTATTTTAAGTTTAGTCTCGCAATAAACATGACTTGCTAAGTCCAATAACCTATTTCACACCAAAATGGATAAAACCTTTCCCATACTTCAGAACAAAACGGCCCGAAAGTGCCTTTTGACACCGCACATACCTTTATAGTTGATATGAAGGGACCCCCCCCCCCGCCTACCTCGAGCAGAAAATCAACTTCCCACATTACAGTGATGTGATTTGCTGGATCGGATATTTGGGAAATAATCTTGCGTGAAGCACTGTAGTGAAAAGATCATTTTCAATCTTCGTTAATAGCTCCGAGCCATCTTTATCTGGAAATATGAAACGGTAATGAGTGGAATGAATATATCATAAGATTGACAAGGGAATTTATTTCGAAATAAAGGTAGAATTGTTAGAGAAAAACAAAGTTGACAAGCAGGCTCGTGAATTTGCTCAGATCAGTTGTCCATGTATATTTTGTCTATGGATTCATTTTATTTCCTGTTTATTTATGCATGGTGGATATCACACAGGAAAAGGGAAGGAGAATTCCAGCCAAACCGAAGCACTCCACGGATGTTAACTAATTTAGGCCTGGTTTAAACGTTGGAGTTTACATGCGCCAAATCAAATTAAGTACATGTAAAATGCGATGTTTTAATCAGTTCGAAGAGGCAGATTTGAATTCATAGCGGGCTCAGTCGTGAATACTTGAGTAAAGTTCAACACTTGATTTAGGCTTGGTTTAACGTCGCGTTTTACATGCCCCGAATCAAATACCAAATTGGTATTTGATTCGGCGCATGTAAAATGCGACGTTTAAGGGGGGAGACCCTTAACTACAAAATGGTTGCTAGGATAACTTCTAACTGTCATATCTTGAGCTCCCTTAGTATCCTGGGGTTGGTTTTTGGTCATGTTTCTTCTTTTGGAGATTGCCATCACTTTCGGTAGTCATGACCATATTTGGTAAGTCAGGTGACCTGAAAACAAAAACTCCTAAAACTCAGGTAGCTTGCATCTTTCTTCGAAGGGATAAAAGCCAAAGGGTAGAGTGCATTCAGATGCAAAAACTGGCGTATGGATTTGTTGTGATTTGCGCTACCTAAAAGGTACCATGAATATTATAACATAACTGAGAGATTTCTCGCGTGCTCATTGGTCGAGAGCTGTGGTCGATGAGAGTATAGTCCATAATATGACGTAACATGTAACGCAACGTAAGGCAAATTTCGAAAATCTTGAGAAATTTTCGGCGCTTTTTCATAAAACAAAATCCGGCAAGTTGTAAAATGTCAACTAAACAATTGGGGCGAAATGTCCCATACATTTAACGGCTTCAGGTGGAAAAACTGCGATCGTACGAGCTGCCACGCGTACACGCGACTTAGTACCGATTTTCGATCTAATTCACCGAGAAATTTTCATTGTTATGGTATGAAACAAATCGAACACATTTTTTGCATGGTCTACACTCTTATAGACCATAAAATGACGCCACAAAATGTTCAAAACTTTGCAGTGAAGCCACTTGCCTGCGGCTCGTGGTTCCACTTGAGTTTTGATCATTTTATGACGTCATTTTATGGTCTATAAGAGTGTAGACCACGGAAAAAATGTGGTCGATTTGTGGAATGTTCCCCTAACACTGATGGCAAAGCTGTTATTGTAACCCTTGTTGTAGACTTAGCTGTTCCCTAAATATAAAACTGACAGCAAGGGATATTGACAGGGGATATGTGTAAAGATCTAATATATAAAGGAAAAACAACAACAACAAAATAAAAAAACAATTAACGGCATCCTATGTGAAAATATGGCCGACTTCACTTAGTATGAATATTCCTTGCTGACAGTTTCGTTTGAATATCCAGTTCCTAAGTGAAATCAGACTCCCCGCGTGGCTGACCCCGTGATCTTAGTGATGAAATAAGTAAATAGTCTTTCACCCACTATCACTGTTAATTTTAACTTACAACAGAATCATCGCAAAACGACAACTGGCCAAACTCACTTTAATACAACACAGCAACATGGCATTGCTCGATTTTATTCACAAAACATTCGAAAAGACATTATGTAAAGCAAAACCGAGTCTTGTAACACAATGCGGCTTGTAAGCAGGCAACGAGAGTAGTGTCGTCATAAGTTTGGCCCGCTGCCTGTGGTTTTAGGCTTCGGACTAATGAAAACAAAACTGTTATAAATAGCCAACCAACTTTGTTTATAGAGTATTGTTGTAACAGATTTCAGTAAATTTACAGCGTTTATCATGGCATTGTAGCTCATTGTTATTGTGTCAGGAATCGGCTCAGTCATTCTTTCTATCAGGCCTTTCAGGTTTTTTCCACAACCTGACGTGTGAACCAGTTGATACCACCCATGCATTAACTGCCTTGGGAGGGACCTGGGTGGGAAAAACGTTTTTGTACTGAAGCTGGTGAAAAAGAGGCCTGAAACCTGGCCTGCTTTGATTTAAGTACTCATAACTAAGAGTCCCCTATGTAACCTACCCTAACTAGTGAACCATTAACTCACGTAGCTAGCTGCATAAAATCATTTATTCTCGATCTGCGGGAATAAATTTTTTTAATTACAATAATAATAAAACGTAAACCAGTAAAAAGAAAGGAAAATGAAATGTTTGAAATTCTAAAATCCCTAATTTTTACAATTGACGAGTAAAAATCGTATTTAATTACAACAGAACAAGGTTTTGGGAACCATTGGGCAGACGGACTATACCGGCGGTTTAGACTGTCTGCGACGAGTAGAGTAAATCGTAAATTGGCAACTGAAACTGGCGAAATAATCATCAAAAGTGAAAGTGAAAGTCCCAGGTTCACATGAGAGTTTGCCTTGAACTAGAGTCGCTGCAGCCTAGTCCCTAGGCGTTCTATCTTGTTCCCTTGTCCGCGCGAAGTCTGGGACGAGTGGGCGGGCGAAATAACGAAGGAAGAAATAACGATGCATTCTATTGGCTGTTAACTGAGATGTCAGGACTGCAACCGAACTCCGAACCACAACAGTACAGGCAAGCCCGTTGGCGGTGATGTCACCGCTCAGAGTGGGATCCAAGATTGACCGAGCCAGAACGCCTAGGGACTATGCTGGAGTCGCTGGCATTGTCGGTAAAAGTTCTGTTCTGTATCGCCATGGATCATAAAACGGGTTTCGACATAACACTCACCCCCTACTGACTCCCCTAATTGACCCCCCTAAATATCATTGGGTAAAAGAAAATAAAAAAGCCCAGTACTATCAGTGAGGCTATTTCAAGTTCAGACATAAATGTCAGGTTACCTGAAAGTTCCAATATGGTAGACGAGTGTTGCAGAGATCTGACAGTTTTCTCTTCCATTACAAGCACAGGTTTGCTCAAGGATATACATGCACGGAATAAGTGGAAACATCATTAGAGATGTCACATGTACTCCTGCCCAGAGCGATGATAAACGTAGGAAAACACTGGTGAATGAATGAGTAAATACAAATTTAACCGGCACGAGCGGGAAGAGCGTGACGCGCACGCAATTGAAATTCTTGAAACTCACACCAGTACTACGGGGTATAATAATCAGATTCCATCCATTGGGTCTCACCTCAAACTTTGACCACAATCAGTGCTTTTTGCTTTACAGTTGAATCCAATCTGACTTAAAACCATCTTAAACGATCTAGAACGGATGACGCTTGGGGAAAACTGGCGATAGATATTAAAAGACCACCCGAAAGTGATTTCCGGTTGCCGTATCGTGCATGCGTGTATCTTGTGTGACATCCATGTTTACATTTATTTGCCAAATAATCCCTTTGTTGTTTTCATTGCTTTATTAACCGGCCGTCGCTACAGCGACCGCCGGTTTATAAAATGGGCACAGTTTTGTGGTGATGGTCAGTTGGCTTAACATACGAACAAAGTGCTGTAAAGCTTGTGGTACGGGTACTCAAGAGCGGTACTGTCTTATATAAGACGCATGCGCATTTTAGTCTGCTGAATGTTACATTCGTGTGTTCTTGTCTTATAATTTACAGTATTTAAGATATGAACGGCGAAGGGTTGTTAAGTTTGGGGTTTTTTGTATTTGTCTTGTATAGCGCATGCGCAATTGAGTAAAGCAGCTAACAGAAGTGAATGCAAAATTGGCTGTGTTGTCTGATGTAGTTAGTGGTTATGGTGAAACTTTTTTTACTGAGGAGTTTTTATTGGGATTGACATTTTGAGGGATGTAAAAATGTGGGAGTCAGAAGGATTTGTGAATGTCAGGAGCATATCACGCTTCTGAGAATGTGATTTGCTTTGAAAGTTGCGTTTTGTATAGGAGCGGTGTAATATTGTGCTGCGTGAGAGGCGGTTTCCCTTGGCATTTTATTGGGGGGGGGGGGGTTTGCGAAGTGGATTGTAAGGTTTCTGATTGGCTAACTTGTATTTCGCAGCGGACAAAAAGGACAGTTCCGTTTTGCCGGCGTGGGATAGGAAGAGAAGGAATTGGTACTAGTATGATGAGTATGATGAGGCAATATTAGTGGATTGCACCATCAGTACATGATAGTTCTTGTGAACGGAGAGAGATGAGTGTTTATTTGAGGCGAGAAGTTGATACGAAGGAATCATCATTAATAAGGAGATCAATTAAAAAGGTAGGTGTTACGAGTCTTTATTGCATTGAAAGAAAGAAAATATCTGAATATTATCGACGGATTTGTGTGGTTTGCGTGTGGTGTTCGCTAAAAGCTACGAGCAGTCTCTCTTTCCGTTCAGAGATAGTGAAGGAAAAGAAAAACAAGCGAGTGAGCACGAAATCGATTGCGGCTCGACAGGCGCGTTAGCTTTCAAAGACGTGGGCGACTTTCGTCCCCGCTCGCTTGTTTACTTTTGTAAGGGGATTCCCGGGTTAGCAAACCGTATTTAAACATTACGTCATGATATATGCCTTGACGTGCCCCATACTCTGACGATCTGCTCGAGCTCGTGTTTATCAAGCGTTATATTTTGATTCTACTGCTATGTTCACTGTTTGTATTTAAGGTCTAGGCACAACAGTAAATACTTCGTCGTCCCTGTGTGAGCATTCTCAGTTGTGGACGAATTTATATCGACATTCAACGTTTGGGTGAATTTGCGTTTTTCAGCACAAATAAAAGCGATAAGAAAGATAAGCTGAGTCATCAGAGTTTAAACATTACGTCATCCAGTAACGCTATAGTCAAAATATTGTGTCACACAATCACACTTTTCGTCACGCCGGTTCGTATAAATAGAGGATCGCGCTAACATTTGTGAAACCTAGGGGTGGGGAGGGTCAGAATGGCCGGTTAAAATGCCTAATGGGCTTTCTTGTCTTTTAATGGCCTCGGTGATGTTCCAACTTATTTAATGCCCATTTATCCCTGAACAAAACCTGTACTTGTAATGAAAGAGGAAAAGTGTTAGCCCACTGCAACGCTCGTCCGCCATCTTCAGCATCTTGGAAACCTTTAGTTAACATAATATTAATTTATGAACTTGAATTAGCCTCACTGACAGTAATGGGCCTTTTTATTTTCTTTTTCCCAATGATATTTAGGGGGTCAGTTAGAGGGTCAGTAGGGGGTCAGCTGACCGGGGGTCAGTCTTTTGTCGAAACCCTCATAAAACGACTCCGATAGTTTTGCTTATGCGCGAGCCGTCAATATTTAACAATTATCCTGCGAAATCGTGCGGAATATCGCCTGATACTTAGCGGCCGAGTTGGCTAAAATCAGACGATATTCCGCAAGATTGAGCAGGATAATTGTTTTATTATTCAACAAATTGTCAACGAAACGCATTTTACACTTAGAAAAAGTGTGGTTAGGCAGAAAATTGTAAGATTTCGGAAGAAACTTGACGACCTACATGTAGCGCAGGATATCTGTTATGCACGGATGACAGATATCGCGCGCGCGCTGACCATATATGGGCATCACGCGAATTTGTTGAATAATGGGTGCTTACCATTTAGCCAGAAAAATCCGGAAATTTCAGTTTGAAGTCAAATGGTAAGATGATTTTCCGGAAATTCCGTTCGGAATTTGCCCCTTTACAATGGAATGAGCGGACGGAACGCCTGTAAGATAAATGGTAAGCGAAATTCCATCCGGTTGGTCGGTAAATTCAGAAAATCGCTTACCTTTATCCAACGATCACAAGATCACACCAATCGGATTTTTCTTGCAAATGGTAAGCACCCAATAATTCGTGGTATTCCCGTCTCACTTTTCTGGCTTGTGATTGGTTCTCAAATCGAAATTGACGTCGTCGCACTAAATTGGTTTCCGCTCACGTACGCATCAAAGTTCAAAACTATGGCGCGCCTTTCCAGTCAATATTCAAACAATTTAATATGTAATGCAACTATTGAATTTCTTTGCCATATTTTTTTATTTCCTTTCTGTATGTTTTTATATTGCTTTTATATTTTTTATATCTCTGCCTATTAATATTAATATAAATGCTAAGCCTATTTTTTTTTTCGTTCTCTTTATTTTATATGCGTTGCATATTTTTTATATTTATTCCATATCTTTTTGGCGTTCCAAGTGGGATTTTTTTAATTCTAATTAGTATGCAACACGTGATCAAAACTGAGATCGTGCACTTTCCCGCCAACTTCAAACAAAATGGCGGACGAGACTTTAACTCTTTACAGTCAGCGTTTTTCCCTTAGAAAAACGCATTTTTTACCGCTAAAGCGGTTTTTGAAGTGCTATGGTGCCAAATGCCACTAAACTTTGCTACAAAAGCGTTTTCTTACATTTTAGCTCAATTTTGAGCCAGCTTCTGTTGAAAATTGTACATTATTTTGGTTCCAGGCATGCGCATAAGCCAAAATTTGGACTTGTTTTTTTTTTTTTTTTTTGCTGATTCATTTCTAATTTTTTCTCGCTTCTTTTGCTTTCCTTTTTCTCTCCCTTTCTTTTCTCTTTATCTTCTACCCTTTATCACCTTTCTATCCACTGGAAAAGTTTTGGCCTCAGTCCTTCTAAAAACCTGGAAATGGAACATTGATCTAGGTGACTTGGCCTATTTTACCACCAACTTTGCAGCCAAAATTGGACACGTTTTTCTGGTATAGCTCTGCCAGGATTTGGTCGATATTCAAAATGGACACACGTATGGATGGATCTGTCCTTGCTGTGCTAGCTGCTTATCAAAACAATCTGGTGACGTCAAAAATGATGACGTCACAAGTGGCTGAATGGTTCCCGACTTCGACGTCGGGAAAATACAACTCTTGACGGAAAAGAGTTAAGAGATGCGAATGAGAGAGGCCTCTGCAACTTCGTAGAGTCTCTTCGTAGCCTATTGATTGGTATTCAGAATATGAACGCTCAAGATTTGTCAGTTGAATACTTTGAGGAAGCAAAGTGTGTGGCAAAGTGATGACCCTGTGCTTCGAGATTTTAAGACAATTATTGAAGCTGTTTTGACAAAAGTACGCTTTGTTTTTCAAGTAATGACAATGTATGAGTAGAGACTCCGTTGAATCAACGGCGTCGAATTCGTTCGCTTTTCCTACTTCTAAACTAACAGGTAGTGGAAGACCAGTCATCGTTGTCGAAAGAGAGCAGATCGAATTCTTACGTGAACACACATAGATAATGAGGGTTCTGGCGCAGCAGTTTAAGCGGTTTTTTCCCCCGAAACTCGGATCCCATGCTCGCCTCGTTTCGGGGAAAACCGCTTCAACTGCTGCGCCCAGAACGTCCTCATCTTCTATGTGTGAGTGTAAAATAACGCAAACAGCATAAAAACCAAGTGCGTGACTTCGCGGTCCAGTGAAGCGGATGTGCCACAGAAAATATTTTCTATTGAAGAAATGTCTGCACTGATTATATACAAAAGTGCGCCAGAATTATTTTCTATTGAACAAGTATCATCACAAGTGTATACACCAAAATGGCAGCCGCAAGATATTCGTCCGATGTTCTGCAAATCAAACAACTGTCAACTTTCCGAAGATATACAAATCCTCCCTCCAAAGCTTCAGGAGATAATTTACAAACACAACCTTGCCATAAAACTGAGGCAGCGAGCGGCTTTGGGCTGGGACAAGGTACACGAGCATATTTCAAAACTGCCTTTCTGTCATGACAGGCAGCGGATTGTACGTATAATAATATGCTTTGAATATGCTAACTGCCGTTTCGAGGGATGTTGTTTTCCCTGTTACGACAGGATAAATATTCATCATAAAGTGTCGTTTAGTCCCCCGATCGAGTTAATACCTTTCTTAGAAAAAATTAAACTCGTATGGTCCCACGATCGACTACAAACCTTTCTTAAAAATATGGTCCTGCGATGGATACGACTGGCACGAGTGGCACGATTTCTATATGAACGAAGTTTTGTCGTAATTTCAGGCAGCTTTTACTGCTCGAGGTGAAATTTTGTGAAGCGGAACCGTTGCGTGACATTTTTCTCAGAAAGAGACAGGAAGTCTATATTTCTATTTCCCAGGCCCTGGACGAGCAGTACAAAACATGGCGGGTGACTCGCGATTTTAGTGTTTGGGCCGCGAAAAACGAACCAGAAAAGAATTACCAAAAAAATACGCTCAGTTAACGCGCTGTAAGATTTTTTGCCACCACAGAAGATGGCGAAGTTATGCCAAGAATAAAAAACGACAAATAACAAGATTTGTACACAGCGATCGTTCGATCGAATCTTTTGATCTTCCTTGAACAAGGGACTCAATCGAGCCTGTTTAATTTTCCTCTGCTTCTCACATGACTTCAACGACTTGATATGTTATCCGTCTGGCCTCGTTCTGCCAAACGGGTGTAGAAAGTTCAGTGAAAATAAAGCAAATCGCGTGGAAAAGCACGAGCATTTTGGCCTTCAGAAGCTGTTGGCTATAATTTTTTTACCAAGTCTCTAATTATGCTGACATCATCCCGCTGCCCAAAAGCGCATGCGTAAACATCCAATTATTGCGACATTTAGGTGAAGGACAGAAAAGGGTACCATAAGAAATAGAAGAAGAAAGGTGTGTGTTATATATAATGAAAGTGATTAATATATATTATTATTCAACAAATTGTCACTATGCCCATATATGGTAAGGAAGCCCTCAATATCTGTCATCCTACATGACAGATATCCTGCGATATACGTAAATGACCATATTTGGAAGTGCACTGCAGATTTTCTTTCATTGCTTGTTTGGCAGCCATTTTGAAAAGCGAGGCAGTTTTAGCAGTGTTCTCCGTAAATTTTAACTCTCTGGAAGAAACTTTCCACGATTAAATGCTCTCAAAAAGTCAACAAGTATTTGCTTCAGCTTACAAAGATATCCAGAGGTTGACTTGGAATTTTCATAGTGAGAACTCGACCAAGAAAATGCTATTGCGAACGAAGCAGCACACTTGCTCACGGAAAGTTGTAAAGACTAAAGTTGAAAAGATTTTAATTCACAGAAAGAGGACTTATTCTCGGTAAGGTAGCAATATTTTTTTTCCTTTGTCTTGTCATTTCCAAACATGAGTTTATAAATAAGCCTTTTTAAGTGAACGGTAGTAAACTTCGATTTCTTGAAGTTCTGTTTTGATTTTTATTAAGCTTAATTATGTGTTGCTGGCCTTTAGCGTTTTTATCATAGAGCCGTAGTTTTTCTCGTTCTGAAAATGGTAGGCGATGGGAATTTGTTGAATAATAAAACAATTATCCTGCTCAATCTTGCGGAATATCCCCTGATTTAGGTGATATTCCGCGCGATTTCGCAGGATAATTGTTAATTAGTTCACTCACTGGTGAAGCCTTAGTGGGGTGATAGTTGGCCACTATCTGAACCATGTTTGAGGCGGTGAATTACGAAGTTTAGGGGAACTCCTTCCAGTGGGAGAGTACCCTACGGGTGAGCCCGCCTCGGCCCTACTGGTAACAGGAGGGTGCTCAGAAATCCCTCGGGATTTCAAACCTCGCTCCCAGAGGTAAAATGTGGAATTGACAACGGCCTTGTCAGTGGTGAAATCCTCACTTCGGTGAGGTGAAAGTTCTAGCCGAGGCTAGGCAAGAACAGCCAACGAGCACCCCCCAACAAGGGTTTTGCCCTTTTGTGTGACCTGTCACGCAACTTCACGCGTGACAGTAACGTAACCCAGTCACGCAACGTCACGCTTGAAGGTAACGCGGTGTAACACATTCATCTGTTTTTAATAAGACTTACAGATAATTTTGTGTTTTTTCGCTCAAAATTTAGTTCAAATTTGTGCTGGACTGGGTTTTTTTTTGAAAAATTCGTCCCGGATTCCTTTTTTTATTTTTTCAAGATCTGGCTGGCGTGAATTTTGTTTGTTTTTTTGTGCGAAGTTTGAGCGTAAAGTCTCTTTAAGTTGGCGATATCTCTGCATTTCACGTGTGATTAGTTTGAACTCCGTGTCGGAAACAATATTATTATCAAGAGCTTGTGAGACAGAGCTGTTTATTGAGTCATGTTTTGAAACAGCCAGAGCATGGATTCTTGAGTGCTTATTAACTTTTGAGTGCTTATTAACTGTTGATAACTGACAGGCCAGTGGAGGCAACACCTGATAAAGCTGCTACTGCGGCAACAGGTGCGCCGATGACAATTCCTACACCAGTAAGTGATGTTGCAAAAGCACCAGAAGACAGAACTGCCGTCACGGCGCCAAGAGAGACCACGGAATAGTCTATCACTTTCCGGACTTTTTTATATTTTTTCAACACAATCCTGTAATGCTCAACCTCATCAGATATTTCTTTTTCAACTTTACTCATTTCAGTTAGCCGGAAATTCTCGGTATTTGTTGTTGGGGGAGGTTTGGATAGAGTTGTGTTTCGATCTCGGCAGGTGCGCTTGGTAATACGTTTGCTGAAGACATTGTATATGAAAGACATTTTTTTTTCAATTGATCTGTTAATTTAATTCTATCTCATATGTAAGATTTGTGCCGTTAAAATTGAATAGATTACCCATCTCATCTCTAATCGAAAGAGTCAGAGATGCCACATGTTTTTCAGCCAAAACGTCACGCAAGACATTGAGTTGTGAACTTTTGTAATTGATTTTTTCGTAAGCTTTTCCTCTGATGTCGTAACAAGCTAAAACAGAAGATGGTTTGCCATTAAAAAGATTCTGTTCTTTGTCAACTAAATCACAGTGTATGAAACAAGTTGATGGACAGTTTAATCTTTTTATAAATGTTTTAAAATGCAGTTTCCGCCTGATTCCAAGAAGGCCTGCAAGATCGCTGTCAAATTTTATGTTTTTATTAGACGGATTTGAGATTACCATTTGCCCGAAAGCTGTATATGTGTATTGTATTTTTTAAGAGAGCTTTCTAATTCTTTTGCAAGGCTCTCAAGATTATAGTGGCCTGGAAGAAGTTTTATAATAGTGGCGGCGTTTTCTGTTTTATCATCAAACAAAGCAATTTCACCTTCTTTCTTTAAGCTGTCCCAACTATTATATAATGAGCAGGACAGGGGCCTGATATAGTTTGGTCGTGGAATTGGTTGGTCAAAATATACAGTGTGGGGGTTTGAGGACGCAACAACTGTGAGCACGACCATTGTTATTCGTATTAAAAACATATCTCTCTTCAAATAATCAAAATGCAGGCTTTCCAGGCTCTCATGAAATGGATGCAAACACCGCAAGCTGATAAAATTACTAAAGCAGCACAAGAAAAGGCGTGGGCACCTTTTCTGAATAAATACCCAAACGCCGACAAGAGCAAATTTGTTGCAAAGGTTGATTTCGTATACAACCATACAGCGACAGCCGAAATTTACTATAAGGTAGGTCATGGCAATTTGTTAAGTGTTTTTGGCTCGGACAGCAAATATTGGAGTGAAGATATGAAAAAAGCGCTCGGGTTGAATCAATCTTCAGGCGGTTTTCCGCCACAGCTGACACCAAGCGGAAGAAGAGGCTCATCTTTGCCTATTCCCGCGGTTGGCTTTCACGACCCAGCACCAAGTTTGAAAAAAATTCTCAACGGAGAAATGAAAATATACACTACACCCGACGAATACTTTAAGACAAAATTCAGAGAGATATTTCAAAAAACTAAACTTAAACACACCACAGGAAAAGAGTCAAGGAGATGGCTTGCCGGTCCTAATATGAGCTACTGGCCGCAGCAGCTAAACTTTGCTGTCTGGTGTGCGACAACGGGCTGTGGTATTAGTCGAGAGATTTTCGACAAAGGTCACTCAAATCTGAGTTTGCCGCCGAATGTGCGTAAATTTTAATCTGTTTCACGTTTATTTTACAGTCAGGCGGATACTGTTTCAAATGGGCGGAATTCAGAGCATCAGCGCTTTGCCAGGCGACCCAAGTTTTAACCAGTTTGACAACAAGTATGACGTAGCTTCATACAAACGAATATGCGCTGAGTTCGGTGTCGACCCGTCAAGCGATTTTCTTTTCACAAGAGGAGCAACCAACATAGGGCCAACTAATTCTGGAGCTGATTATCCTGGTTACAATTTATTCAGCGACGAAGGTGGAGCAGCGAGCAAAGGTAACCTGATTTACCACATTGAGCCAGATGATGCTGCGTATGCACAGGCAGACTGGTTTTGTCCCAACGGCGCAGAAGGGTTGACACAGGCAGGTTTGTCGCGAATAAACCAATCAATCAAGGCTTTTGTTTATTGTGTTTTAGGTTCTCAGGTCAACGTTAGAAGCAGCATACTTGGCTCAGGTGGACGCGCAAAGGAAGCGCAAAGTGAATTCCTCGTCTTGGTAGAGGATGCAATAAGGCAGCCAGATCTTGCGAAGTCGGTACAACGTTACCAACTTGCCATTGACGAGGCAAAGGTGAGGCTAAGCCTTGCCGTGTGTCCGGGAGCCTGGCTGATGCCCGCGAGAATGTTGATAAACACAGAAAGCACGGCTGGATACAACAACCAGCTTAAACAAGCCGTGCAAGGCATGAAGCTTGGAATAAACAACGGAGTTAATACGAGCACAAAAAAAGCGGCTCTTCAACTCATGGCTGGTGGGAAATCGAAAATAAACCCGCCAAACAGCCACCCTTCTAACCTAATTCACGAAGCGGCAACAGCTGAATCAAAAAAAGATCCAAAGCCTGCTGCCCAAACAAAAAATCAGACTCATACAGATCAAAGAAAAATCAGACTCATACAGCCCAAACAAAACATAAGACTCATACAGATCAAACAAAAGAGACAACGGAGCAAACAGAAGAAAAACCAACGCCAACGGCTGGCTCCGGCAGTGAGTCTGACGATGTAAACAAAATAGCTGTCGCTGCTGGTGCGGTTGCAGTTGCGGGTTTGACGTTCTTGTCATTTCGTTAACGCCGCTTTTTGATATAGGTCTCCATCAGAAAGGCCACAACAGCCAAAATCAATAGCCAGGTGTGCTCTGCCAGAAAACCGATGGCTCGACCAGCCGCTTTAAAGAGGAAACTCACAATCGATCCGAGCAGTCCAGGCAGAAGTGAAGCTGTTTTTTTTGGCCGATCTCTTTCAAACCGTTTCCAAACTCTTTACCAGTGGCTTTCAAAGCGCTGGTAATAGCACCAATGACTGCTCCAATCGTGACACCAGCAGCAAGCAAGATAGAGGTAACTGTAACACCGTATTTTTTGAAAATCTCTTTTATTCTCTCCCGCAGCGGCATGACTCTTTCTCTTTCCTCAATCTGTGTTTTCAACCTGGCAAGCTCCTCTTGTCTTTCTGCCACTCTCTCCTCGGCAGCTTCTCTTTCAGAAGGAGAAGTGTTCTCGTCGTTAATAATCACTCTGTCTTCTTCATTTTTGCGTTGAAGCTCGGCCACCTGTTCATTTAGATCATCAAGTCTTTTTGTGGTGTTGAGTCTTTCTTCCAAGTTGTTTCTTTCGCTCTCTTTGGCCGCAAGGCTTGCCCTGAGTTGGTCGACCCGTGTTTGTTCTTTTGCCTTTTGCCTCGCTTGTTTTTCAAGAGCAGCGACCTCTTTTTTCGCGTTTTCAAAATCGGTTTTATATTTTTTTATCCGTTGCCGCAGCTTGCGCAATTCTGATTCATTTTCAACGTTTGACCCAAGTTGTTCAATCCTGGCTTGAGTTCGCTCGATTCTGATTCTCAGATCTTGCACTTTTTGGGCAGCTTTTTCTTTTTGCGTGTCAATTCTTTCTGCCTGTCGTAGTTGACTTTCAGCTTCTCTTAAGCTTTGTCGGGTTTCTCTTATACTAACATTATCTTGAGCAATCAAAGATTCAGCTTCAGGCCCAAGCGAGGCTTTATTCTTATCCGTGAATTTTTCTTAAGGATTTCAGTCTCACCACCCCTAGAGCCAAGGGAAACGATTGTAGTCTCATTGCCAGGTTTTTTTCCAAAACCAATTGGACCTAATTTTCCAAAGTCGACTTTTGGGAAATTTCCTTTGATTAATTCTTTGGCTCTTTCAACCATTGCTGGCTTGTCATGTTAATGAATAAAGCCCTCGAACGAAGGGGGTTCCACATAGGACTCTTCTGGTTGCCCGCTCTTTTCGTGCTGCATCGTTTGCATTGGAATTTCTTCACCAGGAGGCCCTGGTGTGGATGCGGAGCCCGGCCAAAAAGGAGTTGTTTCATTGGAGTCTTGGTCACCATCGTCATTGTTGTCTTCATGATCGCGATCATCCAAACTCGGATCGTACGGGTCAAAAGCAGGGTTTTCGTAACCGCCTTCTGCCATTGCGTAATTATATTTTCGATTTTAATTTTCAATTTAACATTGAATTATGCTCGTATTATAAACATGGCTGTGCAAGCAAACCTTCGGCCAACGCGCAACGAGAAAAGTCTCGGCGCACTGAAAGCCGAGCGCGCTGTCAAGCGTATAACTTTTGACCGCACAGAGGTAAATCCGGAGGAAACGCTGTATGTCTCGGTGCCCAAGCTGAACGAAAATGAAGTCATCGTGCCTGGCTCACTGGCGCTGCGCTTCAACATCGATTTGAATGGAGGCTATGCCAACAACTTTCTTGTTGATAACGTCAGCCGAGCTCTCGTTGACAAACTGACCGTGAAGTATGTAGGCGAGGTCCTGCAGGACACGGTAGGGTTTGACATTTACAAGATATACGAGGATCTTTTCCTATCTAAGGAGGAGCGCGACAACATGCTGCTTGATGGCATTCAGAGCGAGGACCTCAACAAAATTCGCTCAAATTCTGGCGATAAGAAAACATCCGGCGTCGCCGCAGAAAACAAACTGAGCGAGAGTTACGGAACCAAATACAGGATCCAGCTTGACCACCAGATTCTAACCGACCACGGGGCCTTTTATCCACAGGCTCTCTTCAATGATCTTGTGTTTGAGCTGAACCTTACGCCGGCCTCACAGGTTGTTAGAGGCTCCGATCCATCAAAACTGAAATACAAGCTGACAAACATTCAGCTGGAGTACAAGATAATACGAAGCAATACACTGGCAGATGAAGTGCGCAGCGTGTATTCAAGTGGCAAAGAATTTACATATGATCCCATCCAGCGGGCCGAAGTGGTTACATTCGCAAAAGACACTGACACAATGCTGAATCTCAGAGTCAACCCACAGAGAAGGTCTCTGAAAGGCATCTTGCTCCTATTTGTCGAGCCCTATATTGCTGGCACAAGGCACTCAGAAACGTACTTAAACCCAGACCTGAAAAAAGTCAGCGTAACAGTCAACGGCTCACCGAACATGCTGTACAACAACGGACTTGAAGGAATTGATTTTTGCCAAAGAAAAAAATAAAACACAGCGCATGAATGCAACAAAATTTTATACCGACAATAAGTTCGGACTGCTGATTGATTTGCGCTCCATGGCAGATTATGCAATGCACGGAAGCGGCACACGGCTTGTCAATACAAAAGATGGAGTCTAGCTGGAACTCGAGAGGAATGCAAGCGGCTCAGGTAATGTGAACTGCCACATTTACGTCATCAGCGACGCTCAGATGAACATAATTAACAGGCAGTTAGAATCTGTGTTGTACTAAATATAAACATGGACTCTCATTGTGGGCCCGACGAATTCAGGGAAATCAAGGTTTGTGGTGGACCAGATTTACGGCACTTTCCACGGCAAGTTCGACTACATAGTACTCATTTGCCCGACATTCACGCACAACAAGACCTACCACCGAATTGGTGAAAATGATCCAAGAATGTTTGTGATAATATGCATGCAGCACGAGGTGGAAATTGGTTGAATCTCGTGAGCTGGCTTTTTGAGGGCACCAACACGCTCATAATCCTCGATGACTGCGCAGTCTCCAAAGATGTTAAAGGGCGCACAGGCCAGCTGGTGAATTTTGGTTTTTCTGCTCGACATATCGGCATCAGCGTTTGGGTGCTGACCCAGAAGATAACCAGCATCACACCTTCCTTCCGGGAGAACGTGACGGCTATCGTTCTATTTTACACTCCCTCGGCCAAAACCACGAAGGCAATCTTTGATGATTACGCCGGGGAACTCTCCCACGATGAGTACAAAGGTCTGATTTCAAAGCTGAAAGAGCGAAAGTTCTTCTATCTTGTGTTCTCGCTTCGCCACCCCTACGGGGTTAAGTCATTTTGAATTAAAAAAATGAAAGTTGTATATATTGTTGCCAAGTACACAATGGCTGAACAAGAGGCGTACGCAGAAGTTATGAACCTACTGGAAGCCGAGCCATCGAGCGGGCCAGCTGGTAGTATTATGCCAGACTTTACCGCCCCCGGACCTGGCATTCCTGCTCTTCGTGAGCAGCTGGCCGTGCTGGTATCTACAGGCAAAGCCAAAGAGGCCATCGGAGTGCAGTTAACACATGAGCAGGTAAAGCGCCTGAGCGACAAAGATGTTGAGAAATACACCAAAAGGTACGAGACATATGTGGGCGCAAAGACAACAGAAAGTTTGATCGACAGCTGCATTTTTTTGAAACCAAAGCTGTCGGAATGACCGTTAACATCAAAGACATCGACGCTTATCAAAAAGAACTCAGAAACGACTACATCATAAACAAAGAGCTCTCCAATCTGGCCGGCAGCCTTGCTTTGAAGTGCAGCCGGTTTCTTGCTGCGGCCAACGCGGCGCTGATCACCACAAAACACATTGATTTTAACTCGCATTTGGAGATAAAGGACGAAGCAAAATTGGAAGAAATTACTCAGCAATCCTCACCAACTGCTGAATAATTGCTAACAAATTTTGAGTAATTGCTAAGCATTATTATATTTGCTTAACATACCCTTTCTTGCAAAATAATGTCTACCGAACAATCCGAGAGCGCACATTCGCAGGGCGAGACCCATACAGCACATTCGCAGGTCGAGATCACACAGTAAGCGACAACTCCAACTGCAATTACAACCACGCAACGCGCAAAAATCCCAAGCGTGTGGCTGCTGGCAAATTGGTTGCTGAAAGAACGCGGCTGGCCCGGGAACAACAGAAAAAAGCTGCAGCTGAGGCTGCTATCATTATCGCAAACAACAAGGCGAAAGCCACCACCGCGGGCCCTGAGCCAGCCCCGACTACAGAAGACGAAAGCCCAAAGTGTAGCGGAGAAAAAAATAGCAGTCTCAGCACCACCCAATATCTTGCTGTTGGCAGCTTAATCGTTTCATTGGTCGGGCTTTATTACAAACGTGAAGAGCTCAAGAACGTATTCAGCAAAAAAACGCCTGAACCTACGCGTGTTGAGCCACAACTAGCTCGCACGAGCCAGCCCAAAGGTGTAAGACATATGGATTAAATATGTACACCTGTCATCACATAAACATGAAGAAAGTTGACGTTCCCCAAGTTCTTATCTTTACCGCTGCCATTTTCGGTATCGGGCTGATATGGTACGACTTCAACGTAAAGGTTTTTCATACAGTCCGCGATCTTTTGAATGCCACATTGTATGACACGAACGCAGAAGAAACAGATTAAATTTTGTTTTAAACTTTTGTATATATTGCTATACTATCAAACGCTACTATGTCCGACAACAAGCTTGTTAAAACCATCATAGACGCTGCTACTCTCACTGGTTTCGCCGCCGGCATCGGCTGGCTAGCAAAAAAGGTTGTAAAAGAGAATTTTACCTCTGACCCTAGCGGCAGCGCGATGAACTACGCGAAGTTCACTGCCGTCATGGCGGGCAGCATTGCGCTCAAACAGTACCTCGAGGACCAAAAAATCCTCCCTTCCAGCGTCTGAAATTAATAATTTGAAAAAAAGACTCTGTTATATAACACCATGGCAAGTATCGCCATTATGGTTGGTGGGGCTGTGTTGAATGCCGCGGCTTTTATCGGCGGCAACTATCTTGCGAGGGCGCTTGGCGGGGGTGACAAAGCTGCACTTGAAGAAAAAGTGCGCCATGATACAGCTCTCGAGGCGTATCAAGCGGCTTATGCCAAATACACGCGCGACTGCACCAAACTTCTAGACTGGATTGCGACTAACGCGCAAATAAAGGCGGAAGCCAAGCAAAGCTTCACCAACACTGACTATTCCTTCAAACTCTACAACCAGGCGCACCCTGACGAACGAGTGATACCCCCCAAAGAGCCCGAGTTCTCAGATTTCTATGAACCAAGCGAGCAGCAGAAAAATGGTGAACTCATTTTTGTGGGTGCTAGGGCTCTTGCACTGGGCTACGCAGCCTTCCGGTTCCTTTGAACTTTTCACGCCATCCTTATAGTGACGTGATGGACGCTAAACTCGCAAAGATATACTACAGCCCTGGGGGCTACTGGAAAGGTATTGCCGCGATAAAAAAGTTATCCGAAGCCGCCAAGGTACAAGAAGAAACCGCAAAAAAGTGGCTGATCAAGCAAGCGCTCTGGCAGATATTCCTCCCCGCGCGCAAGCGCATTCCTCGGCCAAAATTCGACGTGCCCACACCCAACGCGGTCCACCAGGCAGACCTTCTCTTTCTGCCTCACGACAAACTGCCCCGCGGGCGCAAAGTTTTCAAATACTCCCTCACCGTTGTCGACGTGGCCAGCCGCTACAAAGAGGCTGAACCCTTGACCTCAAAAAATTCTGATGAGGTTGCCCTGACCTTTAGGAAGATTTACAAGCGCGCGCCTATCAAATGGCCTCAACTGCTGCAGGTTGACCCTGGGCGGGAATTCATGGGCGCTGTCACAAAAGAAATGGAAAATCACAAAACATATATTCGGCGCGGGCGCGTTGACATACACCGTGACCAGGCCATTGTTGAACGTTTCAACCGAACCCTGGCTGAGCGCTTGTTCGGGCACCAGTACGCCGTTGAAATGCGACTCCCTGAGGGCCAGCGGTCTACTGCGTGGGTGAAAAGGCTTCCTGAAGTTGTTGCCGCTCTGAACAACGAGGTAACAAGCCTTACCGGCAAGAAACCTGCCGTTGCCATCAAAGAAAAAGATGTTTCTGCAAAGCCATCGATACCTTATTCGAGGCCTGTTGGGCAAAGGGAAAAAACTCCCTCTCTCGTTAACGTGCGCGATCTCTACCAACCTGGCGAGCTTGAAGGCGGTGTTAAAAGAGCCACAGATCCAATCTGGTCTTTGAAAGTTTACAACATTGAAAGATCTTTTACCAAACCGAATCAACCCGTTCTCTACTATTTGCACGACGGTCCCAAGCGTGGCTTCGTGCGTGAAGAACTGCTGGTTGTCCCTCCAAACACACAGTTACCCCCCGAGCAACTTTAAAACTTCGGCATCTAACCCTCTAAGTTCGTCATCTGTTAATGTAGGCCATATAGGCATGTTGGTGTACCCGTAAGCTTTTGTATGGATACCATCGTCACCTATCCATCGCTTTGAATCAAATGGCGAAAGCGAAATTTTGTTTAGATGCATACCATAGATCTCATGCCCCTCGCTTCGAAGAATGTTCATTCCATGCCATAGCTGTTCCGTACCAAAAAGCGTTTCCTTGTACTGTTAATGCATCATTCGTTTCTTGACAACACTCTTTTTTACACCCTTTGCTTTTTTGATATTTTTTCGTCTGCCTTCAAGATAGAGTACATTTTCGGTCTCAGACACACACACTCTGCTATGGGGGTTCCGGCACATTCGTCTTTCATTTTGCCCAAGACTTTTTTGTTGGCATTTGAGTAAAGTGGATGCTCCTTCGGGTAGTCGCTCGTATCATATAGATTTTTGTTTGTTTTGATGTCTTTGTAGACGTCATCCGTTTCAATCTCAAGCAGAAGCCTGTCGGTGTCTGTGTACAAGAGCTCACACTTTGGGCCTAATTGCTTTTTTAGTTTGTTGTAGAAAAAGTCGCACATCAAGATCTTGCTGTTGTCAAGGATAGTCATCCCCGTGTAGACCGGCTTGTTGAGCAGCAGCCGGCTTTTGCGCATGTCAATTGCGACCATGTCGTTTGAAAACATAACATGCCTTGAGACAAAGGGCTGGCAACCAATTTCCTTATTTTGTCTGTCACATTGCTGCTCACTATTTTTATGTCAACACGGTTACGCAGGTTTTCCATGGTTTTGCCGAAAACTGAGTTATTCATGAGCTTGTAAAAGTTCTTTTCAAAGTCGCTCTTTGCGTTTTTCCTGAATTCTGTATTCATCCGGATGTACGGCTCCATCCAGCATTCTTGTTCGAACTCCAACACCCTGTGCACGCGCTTCAGTTTCATGCCCTGCTTCAGATAAAACTGTACGTTTCTGTAATGCACGACATAGTTGCTTTTGTCCTCAAGTGTCAACAGCAGCTTCTCGCTGTCCAGCGGTTTCAGCTCCAGGTCTTTCATCAACCTCTTTTGGTAGTCCGACATACATTCTTTTTTCACTCCCTTTTTCTCCGGCGCCAGGGGATAGCTGTTGTGTTGCTCATGCAGTTCTGCTGGATATTCAAGATCCACCTCAAGAATCCATCCATTTTTTGCGCTTTCTTTTTTCTTAATGATGTCTTCCTCAGTGGACATAACACGTTTCCATTTAAAATCTCTTTTCGGGAGTGGCTTGCTCATTGCCCATCCGTAAAGGTTGTTCGCGTCGAGATACATGATGTATTTGTTCGGTTTGCTGGGGTCATAGTCCGGTACTAGCGGGTTGTTTGCCTTAGCGTATCCCTTGCTTACCATGGAGATTCCACCCCGCATTCCCCTTTCCACGAAGAGATGCATTTCAAGGTCTGTCAGGAGCTCCAGCTCGACCCCGTCTTTTTCAAGAGCGCGTCCCAGGAGAGGCCTGGCGACGTGTAATAATGAGCCGGATCTAACCCGTACTGCTCTTGGCATAGGTTTCGGAAGTTCTCAAAAACATCCGCCAGCAGGGCGACATCCGTTTTCACGTAAAGATCTTGATAATCGCCCAGCGTTTTACATTCAAAAGTCTCCCAGACAGTCTGTGCGTGTGCGTACTCTTCGTCTGTTATGTGCTCGTCGTTTAGCTTGCTGTAAAACTTCTCTCTGTCTGGAAGCCTTGTCTCGCTAAATCTCCCCCATGAGTCCATGTACTCGTAAGGGTAGATCCCTTTTTTGTAAAGCAGGTTGCTGCCTTTTGAAATGGTTGATGTTATTTTCAATGACTCCTTTGGTGTTGCGCTTACAAGTGAATCAAGGCTTCCTTGCAAAAAGTTCAAGCTGTCGATGAAACGCAGACCTCCGACTGAAAATGTGATATATATTCTCCATGTTGTTGGCGACGCATTTCACCTCTTTCTGCAGCTGTGACATCGCTTGCATTAAATGGTGTGCGTCGTAGCCCCTCAGGTTGTGGAATACAACTGGTATTTGGTCCGTCTTGGGTTTTATACGCAGTTTCAGATTGCACTCGTTATGCGCGGCTCCGCGGTACCTACCCGTTATGTTGCAATGGTCTTTTACTGCGTCTATGAAGTTTTTCTGAAGAAAAGGGTTTCCACAGAACTTACAATTTTCCTGTAATTGTGCTTCCAACTAGTCTTTTTTGTCTGTTAATCTTTTTAGCCTAAGAATACCCCATTGTTGTTCTTTCTGTGCTCTGTAAAAACATTTTTTGTGCCATTGACCCCAATAACTGCATTTTTCACTGCCTTCTTCACTGGCTTCTTCAATGTTCCAAACAGGTAAAGAGTCTAAGAATTCATCTTTTATCAAACTTTTGTTACAAATATGGCAATCAGTTGCATTTTTGAATCTTTCCCAGTCTTCGGCCGTCATCACAATCGGCTTTGGTGCTGCCAAACTCTCCCTTATTTTCACCTCTTCCTGCACTTAAAAACCTTCCCACTGCGTTTTCGCCCCTGTAAACCTTTGACCCTGAAACTACACCGTCGCTTCTCGCAACCATGTAAGAATACCCGCATGCCTCATGCCATTCGGTCTTCTCTGTGTAGCTTTTTTGCTTGCTCTCTGGCCCACTCTCACAGCCAGGAATCTTTCTGACCAAAGCCTCAAAGTCCGCATATATCACGTAGGGCACCTTCATCTGTTTGTGATGATTTTGGAAAGAAAGGGTGTTTTTCCCCTCTTCCGGCATCTCGATCCTTGTCGGCCTGCCGTTCACACCATTGCAATATTTTTGGTGGTTCTCGAGCAAGTCAGCTCTTGAGAAACTTGTTAAGCACATCATGCAGTAGTGTTTTGTGTTGCTGTTTTGGTCTGATCGAAGAGCAAAGCGCTCACCCGTTTTACATAACAATAGTGTTGTATTATCCCCGACTCAATTAACATCAGGTTTATCCGCGGCACATTCGCTTCTTTTTCGCTTATCCTGTGCACAATAACACAATTGTTTTCCCAGCCAAATACGTTTATTGCGAGGTTTTTGTTTTGAGCCTCTAGATTGTCTATCTGTTTTACCGGTGTTGGGAAATCGATGCCTTCATAGTTAACTGACCATCGTTAACCGGATATTTGCAAGGTCTTTGCGGGTCCTTTCCATCTTGTGGAGGAAATAAAGCAGCTCTGAGTGCCCACTTCAAACATTCGTTGTCGCTGTTTTTCACGTTAATTATTGCCTTCTTTTTTGCCAGATTGGCTGGAAGAGGTAAATAGGTTCCTCCGCGCAGTGGAGTGAAAATAATGTTCCATGTATTGCGTTTCACCGTCTCTCTCTATTGAAAGCTTTACTTGCAACCCAGAACTTACTTTTACGCTTTTTAATTTTTTGATTTCGTTTTCAATCAAATCAGTAAACTTTGCTTTCGTTTCCCTTGCAAACAATAAAAGATCTTTATTGTTAGGATTTTCTTCAGAAATAGCCATTCTCCAAATACGAAGCCATTCCTGGAAATTATTTTGTGATAATAGAAACCTGTCATACAATACAACCTGATCAGGTTGTAAAGCTTGAGGCAAGTTTCTGTTTTCCTCCTCCAGTATTGGGCCGTAAAACATTTGCAGAATATCGGACGAATATCTTGCGGCTGCCATTTTGGTGTATACACTTGTGATGATACTTGTTCAATAGAAAATAATTCTGGCGCACTTTTGTATATAATCAGTGTAGACATTTCTTCAATAGAGAATACTTTCTGTGGCACATCCGCTTCACTGGGCCGCGAAGTCACGTGCTTCGTTTTTATGCTGTTTGCGTTATTTTACACTCACACACATAGAAGATGAGGACGTTCTGGGCGCAGCAGTTTAAGCGGTTTTCCCCGAAACGAAATTCTGATACAGGTGACTCAGGTGTTACCAAAACATTATCAGAGTTACTGCTCTCTACATTATTTAACTCTGCCTCTGCCTGGAAGGGGTGGTGCAAAAACTCATCCACAGCTGTGGCTTGCTTTTCCTCGCTCTCGTCACATGCAAGCAGCACAGGGTTCCTTTGTGTTCCATTAACACTGAAAAGAAATAAAGTTGACAGAAAACTTAACACACAAAGTAAACCAAGTGAAAAATTGATGTAAAATACTTTGAAGTGTTCATTTTATTATCATATGAACAAGTAGCAGTATACCGATAACAAATAATATCCTGCCGCATAAGATTTCAATCAATCAATTAATAATCAATCAATCAATCAATCAATCAATCAATCAATCAGTCAATCAATCAATCAGTCAATCAATCAATCAATCAGTCAGTCAGTCAATCAATAGCTGCATGGATCCCTTTTGAGGCAAACTGGAGAATATTTACAACAAAAAGACATTGTCAAGAATAGTAGCACAAACTGGGATGTCAGTCTATATACAAGAACTAATTCCAGAGCATTATGATGCTGTCAAATTAACTTTCATATCTATTTATACTGAGGTTTTGTGACAAGAGAAGAATACGGAAACACTCACAGAAATCTCCACAGGTCTTATTTTTTGTCCAGTGCAAAATTTAAAAGAAAAAGTACCTTGGACTTCTATCTAACACTGGGTTCTCTAGTTCCTCGTCGGTTTCACACTTATCCTCAGATTCCAAAGGGTCACTGACCTAACATAAACAGCTCCTTGACCTGAGCCATCCTGGTCACTCTTTCTGCATCCAGAGTTATACCAACTTGGGAGTTACCAGCTTTCCATAACATGGCTAGGTTGAGAAAAACACTGATATTAATTGAAGGCTTCTTGAAAACTGCAAGTGCACGAATGAAATAACAACAATATAAGCTTATATATATATTTTGTATTAAAATGATCACAATAGAAGATGCTAACATGAGTTGACTTGACAAGCTACATACCTTGACATATTCAAAAAGCAAAAGCTTTGGGAAGCGATTTAAATGGCACTTTTAAGGGAATTTGCATCCCAGCATTTGTCAAAAGGAAACTCGTGGCAGACAAGATCTCTTTCTTCTAAATTTAGACGGGTTTTGTGAGTAGGCACTTTGTTTATCTTGGGACTTGGAATGATAACAAGATCCTTGTAAACGACTGTCTTGGATGGCCAACCTCTGGTGGACGTTATGGGCTGCTTTGGCCTTGCTGTTCTCCTACTAATACCACTCTTCCTGTTAGCTCGGCTCGAGCCAAGTGTTGGAAATAATGTTGTTCGCCGCGTTTGAATAGAACTGTTTGTAAACACTGGCGAAGACGTAGATTGAACGGCACTTTCCTCGTTGATAGTCTGGCGTTCTCCAGGTTCCTCGCTGTTAACAGTTAGACGTTCTCCGTTGTTCGCCTGTCTGGGAGAGACTGACGTTGAATTCAACCGAGGGACAACGTTTCTTGTAAAACCAGGTCTCAAATGACTTAAAACTTCCAAGGCATCCGCGGCCGCACGACAAGCAGAAGAAAGCTCTTGCTCCATGTGACCGGAATCCAAAATGGCGGATAGTGACCCTCATGAATCACGGTAATGTGACTGATCACGTGTTTGCATACTAATTAGAATAAAAATTAAAGCTCCAACTTGGAACGCCAAAAAAAAAAACATGGAACAAATATGAAAAATATACAACGCATATATAAAATAAAGATAAAGAAAAAACACAATGGGCTTAGCATTTATATATAAAATAAAAGAAAGATATAAAAAATATAACAGCAATATAAAAACATACAGAAAGGAAATAAAAAAAATGGCACTAAAATTTAATAGTTGGATTACATATCAACTTGTTTGAATATTGACTGGAAATGCGCGCCATACAAAACTTTTCTGCAATAAATCGCTGGTAATCTTTTATCCGTTGCCATTTGGATAGTGAAAACAACTTTGCTTGTCAATAATTCACCTGTACAAGTTATTTTGCCTAAAGGGAACTTGTTGAAGACGAAGGAAAGCAGCTAATTGCTTTAGAATTACTTCAAAACAGTCCTTTTGAAAACTGAGCGCGCGCTTGCTCAATGACACAATAAGCTTTAACAATCAAACACTAGCGGCTCCAAACTAAATTTCACTTTTGTTGTAAGCACCAAACCCTTTTTGCAAAGTGTATGGGTACAACAAGTTTCAAACCCTTTCAACAAAACCACCTTACCTCGCTGACTCTTGCTTTCTGGTTACAAACTACACAAAACTGGAACTTTCTCTGTTATATTAGTTTTCTGATCATAACCGGAAACAAGAAGATGACCGGAAGCCCGCCAAAAAGCCGAGCATGCGCACTCATTTTGCCGCTGTGTCTTCCAATATCAACTTCACTCAATTATTACTGACTGACAGTAATTTTCCATTTTTCAAGGACCCTCTTCAAGTAAGACTATTTCTGCCAATCAGAACTAATGTAAGAATCTGTACATTTACAAATTCTTACTTTAGTTGTGATGTAATGTAACGTGAGAATCTGTAAATTTACGGACCAATCAGCGGGGCCGTTAGAACAGTTAAACTCGCCTTGCTGCATCTTGAACAGGTCTGGTTATAAATTCATTCATGATCAGTAATAATAAAGCAAGGACATCTTTTGTATTCCAGGCATGTCTATGGCGTTTCGTTACCGCCAAAATCTTCAAGTCATAAAATAACCAAAATGAAACGTGTACAAACATTATTATGGCGTTCCGTTACGGCCAAAATCTTCAAGTCACAAAATAAACAAAATGAAACGCGTACAAACATTATTAAACGGACAAAAATAAAACGAAAGTCGTTTACATAAAGTCAAAACCGCAAAAAGTCAATCGAACCGCGCAAATATAAATCGAAACTCGTGCAAATAAATCCAACTTGCACAAATATAAATCGAACCGCGCAAAAAGAAATCGATCCGCCAAAAAGTAAATTAAACACCTGAAAAATAAATCGAACCAAACACAGATGAATCCAACTTGCACAAATCGCAATCGAACCAGCGAAAAATGGATCGAACTGTGCAAACAGGAACGAAACCGCTTACATAAATGTCAAAACCGCACATATCAATCGAACTGCACAAAAATAAATCGAAAGAAGGTCAGCGGAACCGGAAGTATAGTTGCACCGGAAGTACTTGACTAGCATACCCAATATAGCATTTCTCATCGCCAGCATTATTGTTGTTGTTGTGAATTTGTCGGTTGAAAACCAGCTCAGCGACTATGAATTAGGAGAATTCTTTCGATCACTGTAAGACTTGTTAGCCCTTTCTCTTGACGCCAACTTATCCTTCGATTTTGAGGAATTCCTTTCCCGGACATCTCGATGGTTTCGAGAGAACTTTGAGTGTTTTGTCTTCGAGATTACGCGTATCCCATCCTTCTGAAAGACAACTGCTTTCTGACCTCGAAATTCTCTTGCACATTGTCAGTCAACAAAGGCAGTATTGTGTGAACTTGTCGTATTTTACTTTGCACGAGGAGGACGAACAACAGTCAACCACTAGGGTGGGTGTCAGGATTGTAAGATCAGGTGTTGGTCGCCCAAGACTCGACATTTCGGAAGACCTTTTAGAGGCACTTTATGTAACAGCTGGATTTCGCTGGGCTGCCATAGGAAGATATCTTCACGTCTCTGAAAGAACTTTGCGGAGACGGAGGCACGAACTTGGGTTTGCTAACGCAACACCGTCCTTTACTGACCTAGACAATGGCTCCCTGGACGAATTTGTTAGAGATATTTTGCAAGTTAAAAAATGTTTACGGGCCTGCACGACTGCCGCGTTAGTAGAAGAAATTCTGAAACTACTACTAGGTCTTGAAGGAATTTCCCTTTTCGATGTGAGTTGATGGGAGGCTCGTTAAAGATTTTTTTAAGCTGTGGTTGGTTCTGTATAAGGTGCTATTTTCCCATCAGAATTTTCTTTAGGCTAGGTAATGCTGGGAGGTATTGTGTGACAAAGGGTAGTATTTTCTTACGTGCAGCCTTGTTCTTCTGTTTTAGTTTAGTTTTTCTCTCGGAGAAGTTTACTTCTCAGTGTTTTTTTATTACACCTGTTGGATATCTTCTATACTTAAGGCGTGATTCAAAGTTTTTGATGTTTTCCTCAAACGTTTCCTTTGAGGAATTTGTTCTAAGGAGCCTTAAAGACTCCCCTTTGATAAATCTTTTGTAACGCCTGGTGGGTGACAAGAATAGAAATTCGTGAATTGAAAAGTCTCCGTTGGTTTGTAATGTGTTTTCACGTCGAGGATAGATTCCTTGTGAATCTCTCACCCTTGTACACTTTCGTTACCAGGAATGTAATCTCTGTTTCTGATATTTCAGCCGTAAATGTCATTGATGGGTGAAAGCTATTTGCTATTTGTCTTTCCCCTTGTGTAAGGAACGAAACAGCCACTCGATCTAGCTCTGGGAAGAACCCTTCCAGGCCCAGATGATGATGCTGCTGAAGTACGTGGAATGCGAAACCTATCATGAAGTTCGTGTTGGGGTCAACATAAGAAATCCACTGCTACTATAGCGCTCCCACTTTCATTTGAAGGGTTAGATGGAAGATTTCCAAAAGCACCAACCACTCTTCTGACTATGTCTGCGATGTTATCTGAAGACAACGTTTGAGGGTGTCGAGACGGCGACTGAATCTTTCTGCCATTTTGCCAAACCGACCGGCCGATTCCCGCGCAAAGCGTGCATGCATGTTGACAGTCCCGGATGCTGGACCCTCGCTTTCGCTTTTAAAGCACTTCCGGTAGCATGTTTCACCGCTGACCTTCTTTCAATTTATTTTTGTGCAGTCGATTGATATGTGCGGTTTCGACATTTATGTGAGCGGTTTCGTTCCTGTTTGCACACTTCGATACATTTTTCGCTGGTTCGATTGCGATTTGTACAAGTTGAATTCACTTGCACTTGGTTCGATTTATTTTTGAGGCGTTTGACTTTTTGGTGGATCGATTTATTTTTGCGCGGTTCGATTTATATTTGGGCAAGTTTGATTTATTTGCATGAGGTTTGATTTTTTTTCTGACCCTTTAATAATGTTTGTACACGTTTCATTTTGCTTATTTTATGACTTGAAGATTTTGGCCGTAACGGAACGCCATAGTTAACCTTGATTTTCATCGATTTTTGCCGACTTTTTACGGATTGACAGTTTTGCTGAAAGAGAATTAGGCAAGCTTTGGGAAGTAAAAACGAATGTTTCCTCACTCACTGAGATCAATTCACTTGAGATGTGTAAAACATATCAAGCTTCGTACACTGATTTAAAATAAAGGAGTGCTACTTTTAACTTAAAGGACACCTTCCAGGGACGGGGTCAAATTAAAATCAATCAGGTAATTGTTGTTAGTGATACTGATTATTTTGGATTACTTTACTCTGTGTCACAAACTCGGCGGTCTTACTGGAAGCAAGCCTCCCCAGCAAGTTTACCCTGAGTCAAAAGACGTCTCTGTTGGCTTGGCCATGTTAGACGTCATATTTTGACATCAAAATCAAAATAAATTCCCGGCTCTCTGAGCCCGTTGCAGTGAAAGTGAAAGAAATGGAAATCACCCAACACTGTGGGTCAAAAGCAGCCAAGACTATCGGCGCTTCCCCTGAGAGAAGGGGATAAAACTCCCATATATGTAAGCGTCGTATGGTTTTGGATTGCAGCGAAGAGTATGGTTTATAGTTAGTTTTACTTTGAATGGGATATGTTATAATCAGATAGTTTAATTTTGGACTAGAATAGGTAATCGTCTATCGTGGAACTAGAGTTTGGCAATCGACGAACGACTCAGTGAAATAGGGTTTGTATTTTTGGTGTGTAGTCCAAAAATAGGGTTGTTCAATGCAGTGTGAACATGGTCAGGAATAAGGTAATTGTCTCAGACACCCAGCAGCACAACCCACCCAAAACATTACGGAGTACCTCCTCTCCTACCCCCTCTCCAACCCCGGAAGTATTCCCCTCCTCATTAGAGTGGAGGATGTGGCCGCCATCTTGGATTTTACCAAAAAGTAGAATTTATGAAAAAAGAACAGCGAAAAATGAAAATTGATAATGCTAGTTATGTAAAATATGACATTTATGTGTACAATTTGTGCTTTTCTTCATCTAAAAACGCGAAAACCACACAGTTTGCCCAAAATTGGCTTGACCACCTGCTACTTATGATGTCATATCTCGTAACTATAGTAACCGATTCTCGCCAAACTCGCGTCAAAATGTGTTTAAGGGATATGCCTAAAGCTACTGAAAACGGCAGGTGCTTATGAAAAATCGTCTTGGAAAAATTGAAGAAAAACCGTATGGGGTGGCAACCCCCCCCTCCCCCCCCTCTTGTACGACCGAGGGTTAACCAAAAAACAATTAATATAATTACTTTTTATTTCTTCATAATAAAGGGAATGGCTCTATTGTTAAACAGATCTTTTTAATGTCGGCAGATCTCCATTCCGCTGGTAAATTTAAGAAGTTTTTACTCTAGTGTTACGAGGATGTCTGAATACTATAATTTGCCTGATTTTGACCCCAATGTCTTAAATAAATATAAGATCAAACACAATTTAAGCCTAATGCAACACAAATATATCCTACACTGGCGACATACTATCCAACACTTTAAGAAACTAGAATTTTATTGTTATCTAGAACTTACAAGCAAGATAAATGAAAGGAAAGAATTTTTTAGTGAAATTCAGAATAGGTAATCACAAACTAATGATTGAAACTGGGAGATATAGTCAAATCCCGAGATTAAATAAATGTTGTCGTAATTGCGGATCCAATCAAATTAAGGATAAAATTCACTTACTTTTTCACTGTCCTAAATACTCAACTTTTAGAGACAGGTTTTACAGGTTTTACAAAATAGAGTACCTCCTACCAAATATAATACGATTGTCTACATTAGAAGTTACAAAAGAAAAAATGAATTTTGATAATTATTTTGTTAACCTTTAGTTGATAATAATAATAATAATAATAATAATAATAACAAATAATAATAAACTTTATTAACGTGTCTTAAAATATCTAGCTTACACTAAAGTAAGCTAATTGGGGACACCTATCTATACCTATCTAAAGTAGTAAAAATATATAAAATATTACAATATATACAATGTAAAATATAAAATATAATATCACATCATATACGGTGCGGTTCCACGCAGAGATCCAGGTCGCCCAAGCGGGCGGAAAACCGGGCAGTCCCAAGCAGATCCCCCCACCCCGACAGGCGATGAACCCCCAGAGCCAAGGCAACCTAACAACCTATAATAATAAAACCCCCAAAAGTTCAGAAAATCAAAAGTCACTAATTACTACATAGAGGACAGTTGTGACATCCTTCCTCCAGTAACGCTTCGAGATTCTTTTTTCTAATAGTGTTCTTAAAACTATTTAACGAATTAGAATTTCTAATTTCTTTATCCAATTTGGACCAGAGCATCGGACCAAGGTACTTTATGCTATGTTTACCATAAGAAACGGTGTTATACCTAATTAATTTAAAACACTTACGCTACTTACAATGCAATACCTACGGTACTGACAATACGATACTTATACTTCTTATAATGCCATATATTTGTACTACTTACAGTGAAATGTATTTTTTTAACTTACAATACGTCTATAATTTTGTTGTCTTAGTACAGTATACAGGTGTATATATATAAATATATTTTTTATTGTTTTATTGTTAATAATAATAACAGAAAAAGTACACATTATATACGCGTATAAGATAATAGCAGGACGTACCGAAAAAAAAAACAAAACAAAAAACAAAAAAAAAGGAAACTGAAAAGAAGAGCGAGGCTGCAATCCTTAAATGAGAAGGTTTTGGAAGAAGAGTGGAGTTAAAACAAAAATTGAAATACAATAGAGGACTATCTTAATAAACAGGTAGATCGAAGTCACAGTTCATTTGAAACGGTTCCATTTTGAGTTATATTTCTTAACAGTGTTCGTCTTATAAGCAAAACATTTTTCGATTTCCTGGCACTTTAAGAAGGTTTGCGAAAATATATGTAAATTCGGCAGGGTTTTCTTTATTTTCGACGAGTAAATGTGATATCTGCCCATTAGAAGCGCATGATGTAAAAGTATATCCTCAGTATTGTCAACTAATCCCAGACAGGCAGGTAGGTTCAGAGAGAAATCTTGTGGCTTAACCTGATGCTGTATCAACCAGTATTGTATATCTTGCCAAAACTCTTGAACAGACTCACATTTCCAAAAAAGGTGGATCAAGGTTTCTGTGGTTTGTTCACAGAAAGTACAGGAGTCCGTTAAAGAAATACCTATTTTATAAAGGTAATTGTTAGTAGCAATTCTTCTGTGAAGGAGTTTAAATTGAAAAGCTTGAAGTTTAGTTTCTCTAGTGCAGTAAAAGGGCAGATTATACGACTTACCCCATTTTATCGAATTTGCGTAATTTCCGCAGTCTGTTATCCATTTTGACTGGCTTTTAGCCGGTGTTGAAGAAATTTTTTTAACGATTAATTTGTAAGCTTCTTTGCAAATATTTGAGGCCGATAGTAACTTTTGGCCACAAGTGGGTTGGTTGGAATTCATCGTAACCTGATCTTGAAAAGACTTTTTCAATTTTGCCGTGGCGGACACAACACCATAATATGTTAGAAAAGTGGTCTTTACTTTATAGCGGGATTTAAAATCCTCATACTTTAGAAAGTCCGACTTATGGTCTAAAATGTCTTTGGCCTGGTTAACTCCCACACACGACCATTTTCTATAAAAGATGGGTTGGTTTGCAATCCTTATAAGAGAATTATACCAAATCGGTGTATTTCCAAAGTCTGTTAGGTTTTCTTCGTAATTTAGGCTTGACCAAATTTCGATTACCTCTTTAGTAAAAGTGTCTTGAATATTCAAACCGGCTACATCAGCCTGGTTTAAGTTAGCAGTCAGGAGTAATTTACCGTCATGTTCCTTAATAAAATAGTCAAAAAAGAGTTTCCATTTTACTTGATTACTGTCATCAAGGTACTTCTGTACCCATTTAGCTTTCAAAGCGCAATTGAAGGATTGGATATCTAACATTTTTAAACCACCATCTTTGTATTCGTTTAACATCACACTCCTTTTGATTTTATCCCCTCTTCCACCCCACAGAAAATTATACAAAATTTGATGAATTTCTTTTAGATGTGATTGCGAGGACGGCAAAGGTGACATGATATAAACAAGCTGAGATGCAGCTAAACTTTTTATGACAGTTATTTTCCCTAACAAAGTTAATCTTCTTACCTGCCAGCAATTTAGGATTTTAGAGATTTTTTCTTTTTTTCCTGGTAATTTAGCATGGCAGCTTCTTCCACACTAGTTGAAAACCATACTCCAAGGGATTTAACCTTCCGAAAAGTCCACTTAATGTTTTGTTTTATTGCTAGCTTATCCGTTCGGTTTTTAAAGGATCCGATCCATAGTGCCTCTGTTTTCTCATAATTAACCTTTAGGCCTGACAATTTGGCAAATATGTCAAGTAGCAGGAAAGATCTTTCTATTGAGGGCTTTGTGCCGTCCAATATGAGCGTAGTATCATCAGCATATTGGCTGACTTTACACTCTTTGTCCGAGATTTTAATACCATAGATTAGTTTATCCCGTCTTATTGCCGCCCCCAGAATTTCAGCACACAAAATAAACAGATACGGGGACAGGGGGCAGCCTTGACGCACTCCTCTGCTTAAATTAAAGAAATCGGATGTCCAACCGTTGTTTTGTATGCTGCTACTGATATCAGTATGAAAGAGTTTGATCCAAGAAATAAGAGAATTTCCGAAATTGTAATATTTTAGAGTTTTTTCAACAAAGGTCCATTCAAGAGTGTCAAAAGCTTTCTCAAAGTCAATAAAGAGAAGAAGTCCTGGGAGTTTCTCGATGTCTGTATAGCTCAAGATACTATTTAGCAGTCTGATATTTTCGCCAATAAACCTATTTTTTTGAAAGCCTGTTTGATCGCTATTTATCACCGAAGGCAAGACTCTTTTTATTCTACTAGCGATTGATTTTGCAGCGATTTTGTAATCACAGTTCAAAAGCGAGATGGGTCTCCAGTTCTTGATATAGCACAGAGATTTATCTTTTTTTGGAATTAAAGTAATTAATCCCCTCCGTTGTGATATAGAAAGGAGGCCTTTCGCATAGGAAGCGTTAATGGAGGCGAGTAAAAAAGACTTAATATCATTCCAAAAGATTTTATAAAATTCAGCTGTAATTCCATCCGTTCCAGGTGTCTTGTTTGATTCCATGGTTTTTAGACCTTCCAAACATTCTGCAGCCGTTAACAAACCTTCACAAAGTTTTCTTTCGTCGTCACTTATTTTACACTGATTGTTTTGTTGAAAGAATAGGTCTTCACCAGTAATTTCCTGTGAAGAGCAATTGTTTGAAGTGTAAAGTGTGTGAGAAAAGCGTCTCGCTTCATTCAGAATTTCTTGATCTGTATTTAGGACGGTGTTATTATCGATTTTCAAATTTCTTATTGTTTTACTATTATAATGCCTTTTTTCCAAACCGAAGAAATACTTTGTATTTTTTCCCCTTCATTGTACCAACGTGTTCTGGACCTAATAATAGAACCTTGGGTTTTATAGCTGATCACTTGCTCAAGGTTTTGTTTCTTAATCTCCAGTTTCGTACGAATTTCACACTTCTCATCATCGGAAATGTTATCTTCCAGCTTTAGTTCTAGCTTTAAAATTTCAGTCTCCAGGGTTTTCTCAGTTTGTTTTTGTTTTGCTTTTTGTTGTTTTGCATATTTAATTGAGTTTGCTCTTATTTGCATTTTCATCACATCCCATAAAAGTATTGCGTCTACTGTCTCGTCCTCTTTGTAATCATTGGACACTTCATTTATGGTTTCTTTGATAAGGTTAATATATTCAAGATTCTTTAAAAGGTGGCTATTCAACTTCCAGAAACCTGGCCCTCTGGGGTTTGTTTTTGTGGCAAGAGATAAAGTGATTAGAGAGTGATCGGTTTTAAAGCCCGGTAGAATATTCGCCTCAAGTGCATCGGTCGATAAGCTTGAACTGATTAAAAAAAAGTCTAATCGACAGTGGATTTCTGGCTTATTTCTTCTCCACGTAAAACGCTGTGTACTTGGGTGTAGATCGCGCCAAATGTCAGTCAGATCCATATTTTCTTTAAACATTTCGATTTCTTCTAGTGATTTAAAGTCAGTGGTTTGGTTCCCTCCCTTCTTGTCTTTTGGAATGTTTTGTACTAGATTAAAGTCTCCTCCTAACACTATGTGTTCACATTCGAAGGTGGACAGGTTGTTAAAGACGTTTTTAAAAAAATCGCGATCATCATTATTCGGTGCATAAATATTCTGTAGAGTTATAATTTTGTCTTGTGTTTTGATGTCGACTGTGATAAATCTTCCCTCGGGATCTGAGTGATATTTTAGTATCTCAAAAGCAAAATTATTATTAAACAAGATGCAAACCCCTGCTCTAGAACTTGAAAGACTGCTGAATAGACCAGTATAACCCCATTCAGCTAACCAGAGTTTTTCCGTTTCGCTTGAACTGTGTACTTCTTGCAGAAAGTAAACAGAGTGTTTTTTGTTCCTTAGCCAGTTAAAAGTTTCTCTTCTCTTTACATCATTTGATAGTCCCCTGACATTCAAGGAACATATTGCTAATAAATCTACTTTGGAAATATTCGACGAATTTATAGACATATTTCAAAATATATTGACAACAGATCGGGAGTGCGGCATCGTAACATAAAGAAAAACACCAACAAATATCAACATATCTTAGGGACAAAAAAAGTAAACAAAAATTAACATTAGCTAAAATTTCATACTTAGGGCACATTAAATCTAGATGTATCTATCGGCGATAGGTTTCACTCAGCCATTGGTTGGCTGTACTTTATCATAAGGAGTAAAAAAACCAACTTGTATAGCATATGGGTAGCAATTTATTAAAAAGTGCAAAGGATATCAATTACTCGTCCATTGAAGCAGCTTCATTTTTCAAATAGTCCGGAATATTATCCGCTCGATATGAATTTCCTTGAACAAAAAGCCGTCCGTTCTTGATATATGCTGGAGTGAGGTTCTTCTTTCTGGCGTTTCGTAAGGCATTTGACAGTTTCTTCTGCTCCTTTGCGGTCTCATACGCGTAGTCAGGTACCACGACAACATTTTGATGGTTCAGAGAGTTAGCAAGCTCCTTTCGTCTATTCCAGAACTCATTTCTTGTTTCGCGGTTAACAAAGCGAGCGATTATTGCTCGAGGCTTTCCATCATCTCTTTGTTTACCAGTACGGTGAACTGCATGGAACTCGACCGTGTTCGCGCCCACCATTTTGACCGCGGCCATCACCTCGCGTACAATTTCTTTGCAATTTTCGTCTTCGTTTTCCGGGACATTAAGGAGTCGTATGTTTTCTCGTCTTGTATAATTCTCCAGTTTTACCGCTCTAGCTTTGGCGGCAGACACTTCAGCTTGAAGGCGTGCATTTTCCGTTTCCAATTGAGTCAGTTGAACCTTGTTTTGCTCATCTTGTTGTTTTAATGCTTCTATTTCTATCCAGGCAGCATCTAGAGATGTCTTTAAGTCGTCCGTGTTGTTCTTTAGGATCGAAAGCTGGGCGTTGACGTCTGCACGTAAGCTGTTGATTTCACTCATGGCTTCCGCAAAGTTCGAGTCTAATGACTGTTGAATGGACTCTAATTTTTCCATTATACATTTAAGCGAGAGATCGGAATCTGATATGTCCGACATGCTAGAACTTGAGCTACCTTCACGTAGGCGCTGGAAAAAAAGCCAGACCTTGCCGGAGCGAAAAAACTAAACGTCCGTCGCCATTGCTGGTCACGTGCGCCCTCCGTTGCAATATAAGTTAGATATGACTCCTTTCTGATTCCTCATATAAATCTATAGCAAATAAACGGCGTTGTTTTCTGCCAGTCCGTATCAACAACGGTCGATTTGCTTTGATTTTCATCGATTTTTGTCGACTTTCATCGCTATTTACGGATTGACAGTTTTGCTGAAAGATAATTAGGCAAGCTTTGGGAAGTAAAACCGAATGTTTCCTCATTCACTGAGATCAATTCACTTGAGATGTGTAAAACATATCAAGCTTCGTACACTGATTTACAATAAAGGACTGCTACTTTTAAGTTAGAGGACACCTTCCAGGGTCAAATTAAAATCAATCAGGTAATTGTTGTTGGTGATACTGATTATTTTGGTTTACTCTACCCAAGAAGAGACGTTACATTTTTCATCTCAGTTGTCGCAGAAGCATCTTGAAGATTCTGTGTCACAAACTCGGCGGTCTTACTGGAAGCAAGCCTCCCCAGCAAGTTCACCCTGAGTCAAAAGACGTCTCTGTTGGCTTGGCCATATTAGACGCATCAACCCGGGACTCATGTTTCCGAATTAAAGATTTACTGTTTGATACTGTATGGAGAACTCGCACTCGGGACTAGTCCAGTCGGAAGACAAAGCTTGCCCTTCTGGACCTCTGGGCTGGACAGACCTCGAGCTGTTTGGCATAGCTGGGAAGACACCTCTGACGACATAGGTGCTTAGCCATGGAAGTTAAACGTTGGACGTCATGAAAAGCGGTAGAAAGACGGTGAGTCAGCTTGCCAAGAACTACAAGCCGAAAAAAGCGCCAAAAAAGGAGAGGGCGGCGTCTGCAGGCGAGCCATCCTCCTTCATTTCCACCTTCTGTGCGAAGTACCGCTACAGCAGAGTTGGCCTTCACAGTTTACTTCAGGAAATGGCGTAGAAATTGACCCACTGCGCTGCACCATCGTCTTTCGAGACGGGCGGGTGCGAATACAAGTGTACGTTTTGTAAACTTGATTTTAAGTTATTGTCACGGTACGGCTTTCCAAAAAAAGTGCCTTGTTCTTTACTGGGTTACTCATTTCATAGTTTGTTGGGATAGAAAGCAGATCAATATGATAACCGGGGAGACTGTGTCCTTTCTAATTTGAACCACATCAAAATAAAAAAAATTTCTCAGCTCTCTGAAACTGTTGCAGTGAAAGTGAAAGACTGGAAACCACCCAAATCGGCGGGTGGAAAGCAGCCAAGGCTATTATGTCGGTGCTTCCCCTGAGAGAAGGGGATAAAACTCCCACATATATAAGCGTCGAATGGTTTGGTACAACAGCGAACAGTATGGCTTACAGCTAGTTTCACCTTGAATAGGATATAGAAATCAGATAGTTTTGGACTAGAATAGGTAATCATTTATCGTTGAACTAGAGTTTGGCAATTCTTGGTTTTCACTGTCACGCCATAAAATATTAAAATCGAAAGTAGTTGATGAAAGAAGCCAAGAATTTGTAATGTTATAAAGGATACACAACTAAACAACTTCACCAAGTCTCAGATCTGTACGGTATTCCGTTGTTGAGTTATTTGCCGAAACGTTCTACTGAGATTTGCAGAGCTCAGTATGGAAACGCCATGTTGGCGTCCCTCGAAGGGGCACAAACATGGCCGCCGGAAATCAATGAAAACATCTGGAATTCACTTCTGCTCTTCCAGCGATTACTTTTCTCTCGTGAACTACTATACAGCCACATTAATTTCTCTCCTAATGCTTTAACTGTCCAAACTGCTAAAAATCACAAGGAGAGTCCTTTTTTTCACAGGAGAAAGCTTTGTCTCGTAGGGTGAAAAGCCAGAAATTGAATATTCTGTATTTTCAAAACGAAAGACGCTACCGAGCTGAAAACTTGTGAAAAGATGTATTTTTAAGTTATCATCAACCTGATGGGGATATAAAATCTGAAGACCTCGCGATTTATGATTTTAGAATTTTATGACGTCACTTGAAAACCAGCAATCGATGATCGACTCAGTGCGATAGGGCTTGTATTTTTGGCGTGTAGTCCAAAAATAGGGTTGTTCAGTGCAGTGTGAACATGACCAGGAATATTAGGTAATTGTCTCAGAGTCCCTGGGAGCAGCAGAATTAAAGAGCACTTTGACGTGATGTATGGATTTCCTGGATAAACAAATGTTTGAGTACTCCTACTTCTTTCTGCCGGGCCTTGAAAGCTACAGTAGCAGCCCTGGAGCCCACGGGACTGCTCCCTTTTCTCGTTTTAAATCCAAGCACCCAAAGATGTTTGTGTTTGTCCTTGCTCTTAACCCTCTCCCTTCCCAACCCTCTAGGAAAGGTCCTCCCTATTTTGCACTCATGCCATAGGGATCTTTGTTGCACCAAACTCAAAATCTACGCATTCGCTCTTCAGTTGGTTCCTTCTTCCGTCTGCTTGACTGTTTTCTTTTGTTGTTTCAGTTCGCCCGTTCATTCAGTCATTCATTGGGCTGTTCGCTCCTGCTTTTCGTAGTTTCCTCCGTTTGTCTGGCTGTTTGATCGTTTATTCCTTTCTTTTTATCCGTCTGTTTGTCAATGCGGTCTTCCATTTGGTTGCTGGCTCGTGCGTTTTGTTCGGTGTTTCATGCGCTTTAGCTCACAACCATCTATTGTGCTTTACTAAAATCACTAAAATTAAAAGTTGTTTTAATACCCTGGTTACCCTGGTACAGCTGGTAACTCTGGTTTTCTAAATAACCAGGGTAACCAAGGTTACCAGACTTTTTTGCACATAGGGTTCGAGTCTGGTGAGCCTGGTTTGAGAAGCAGGGTATCCTGGTTTCAAACCAGGCTTGAACCAGGGTAAAACCCTGGTTTCACCAGGCTCTTGGTGCAAAGGAACCCACCCAAAAACTTACGGAGTACCCCCTCCCCTCCCTCGGAAGTGTTCCCCTCCACACTCAATAAGAGTGAAGGATTTTGCAGTGGCTTCTGTCGGTCTTCATTAGACTCTTGGAGTCCTCTTTTCTCTTTTTTAAAATTAAAATTAAAATTCTTTATGAAGAACCCCCAAAATGTAGTCGCAAAGACATAGCAAAAGCAAATCATTTAGCACTTGTTAGTTTTATGTATCAAATATAAACAAACTACAAAAACTATTTACTCGTTTTACTGTTTTACAACAGTGCAAATTTGTCTAGTACTTTTACAGAGTTATTATTTTTCTGCCATTCCAGCTAAATTCAGTTGTTGCAAGCAGTCAGGCTAAAATTGAATTACGAACATACAACTTAATTAATATGAAAACAAACTAACAAAAAACGCTGAAGGGCTTTTTAGATTTTCATTTTTTTTCTTGAGAGATTTGAACTTAAAAGTAAAATAAATGTTTCATTCCTGGAGCTATACTTTGTAGTGTAAAGTGCTTCTGACATTCCTCCAAATTATCAAAATGTTCTCCGTCAAAACACTATGGCTGGAACCTTTCGTAGGCGACCAGTCCTCTCGGAAGCGACCGCGGTCACTTTTTTGGGCTACCGCTGGACACATGATCCCTTTACATCGGGTGCAAATTGTGTAGATTTGCACAGTACGTACTTTTGACACTGGTTTCCGCTAACTGACTCGAGTGCACTGAACTGTCAATTTGAGAGTTATGTGTATTCTACTTAATTTAGGGTAGTACGTCGGTCTGTGTGTGTGTGAGTTTAATTGAAAGTAGACCTATGAAACTAGCCAAACTAAGAATTCACAATTTGTCTTCCGAGCGGTCCGCCCTCTCGCAAGTGATTACCTCTCATAAGTGACCACGAAGGCTTCGCATTTTGGGTGGTCGATTACGGGAGGTTCAACTGTGTACATTTTCCTCTGAATGATCTCAATTTATTTTTATTTGTCTTTTGTCATCTCTCATAAAATTATTGCAAAAGCGCGCCATGATTTAACGTGGATTGTTTAAACAAAGACATCTATCTAGACATCTGTTCATCGGGACTACGCTGAAACCAATTTTTTATGACTTCAAACAACCTCAAAACCCCGGCCCTTAAATAAACAGAGAAAAGAGATGAAAGGCGAGAAAGCAAATGACCAGAATCACTGTTCGCACTCATGATTTTTATATTGCCTTATTAAGTTTGGAGTTGCTCCTAAAAAAACACTTTCTGGCACTGGGGCAGACGGCTGGTCCGAGGAGCATCGTTCAATTTTTAAATCCAGGTTAAGCTATATTCCGGGGTATATTATAACTGATTGATACAAAAGTTCCCAGGTCTCTCTATATTGAAAAATTCGTTGATGATACTCTACTTCATTTTTTGATGGTTCCTTAGAAGGGGATTATATTATCAGCAAAATCCTTGAAATCCCATCATTTCTATTTGCCAGTTATTATGTTCCAGTTACGACGGTTTAACGCTATGCAGTTATAACTGTTGTTGTCAAAACCAAACTCTTAGAAAATTCACCACCATTCACTTGGCACAAGGAAACTTGAAGTCCATGCGTAGTTAAAATTCTTCTTGCAAATTTGAATTTGAATTTTAATCACTCTCAGATAATTGATGTGACGAGTTTTCATATGCGTGGAGAGTACGGTTTCCGTAAAAAATAATTGAATGCGATTGTTACCAGTATCAGACACAAAAATCCTTCTAAAATGGCGAAGAACGGCTACAGAAGATAGGTTTCTAAGTTCTCCTAAGTTGCCACCTTTTGTTCCAAATGTACCAAGAAATTTCCCATTCAATTCAAATACTTGTATTCTGTGATTCTCCCGATCACAAACCAAAAGGTGGCCTGACTTGTTTACTGCCAAACACTGGGGCGTTTAAACTCCCCGTCACCTTCCCCCTGCTTTCCGAACTGCTATTGATAATTACCCTGCCGCTCGAACACTTTAAGGTGTTTCGAGACAGTTTTTTTGGGAATTGAATCAGCTCTTAGACAGTCTTCTCCTTGTCAGATCAACGTGAAATTTGCAATACTTGTTGGTTTTGGATTGAACTTTAGCGCGGTTTACATTTTGTAAAAATCGATATTTCCATGACAACGATAAACAAAAATCCTCGAAAACAGTAAAATTGAAAGTTTGCACGATCCAGATTTCGCTTTGAAAAGCAAATACCAGCATCATAAACTGTGGTGTATGGCAAACAAAATATACAAGAACAAAAAAATTCTGTATTTTTGTTTTGAAGTAAATCGCAAAAACATTTTCAACCTTAGTTTTTGCCTAGTAATAGTAAATGCACCGAAAAATAATCAACGCTTTCATGAAATGGCTAGTAAATACTGTTACATATAAACAGTACTTTGCCGGATTATTATTACCATCTACTTGCCAACTGTGAATTTGTAACGCAACCTTCTCCGTCGGTTCATACATCCTATTGAACGTTAAATCCAAAAGTGTTCCACTGAATCAATGTTAATAAGACTCAAAACTAAAACTGGTCACATCGTCAAGCATGCATGTTTAATGTTTTAAAAAAATCTATCGAGCCGTTCTTAAGATTTTCGCAAAAGCGCTCAAATTAAAAAATTACCACAAAATTATTACGCGAATGATCTTAGAAAAACAAGTCGTCCTCGAGATCGAGAACACCAGTTTCAACAAAACTTTCAAGGCGTAAAATAGTAAGTAAAAGACACATTTTAACAGTATTTACTAGCCATTTCATCAAAGCGTTGATTATTTTTCAGTGCATTTACTATTGGACTTCGAGTCCGTGGGTCCCGGGTTCGAATCCCACGCTGAGCACTTCATGGATTTGTTTCACGGTAGTCCCGAGTTATAAATCCTTCGGCTGCGCTTGTAAATAGCCAACTGGTTTGCCTCCTGCCAGTTGGATTTCTTAAAACATGTTATATTTCATTTGTAATATTTGTTTCAGTTGTTACCTAGTTCTTAGAATTGTAAAGCGCTTAGAGACGTTGTGATAAGCGCTATATAAGCTTTGTATTATTATTATTATTATTATTATTATTATTATTATTATTATTATTATTATAAAAACTAAGGTTGAAAATGTTTTTTTTCGATTTACTTCAAAACGAACATACAGAATTTTTTGTTCTTGTATATTTTGTTTGTCATACACCACAGTTTAAGATGCTGGTATTTGCTTTTCGAAGAGAAATCTGGATCGTGCAAAATTTCAATTATACTGTTTTCGAGGATTTTTGTTTATCGTTGTCATGGAAATATCGATTTTTACAAAATGTAAACCACGCTAAAGTTCAATCCAAAACCAACAAGTATTGCAAATTTCACGTTGATCTGACAAGGAGAAGACTGTCTAAGAGCTGATTCAAAAAGTTAGGTATGGTCACAAAAAAACTGTATCGAAACACCTTAATGCAGTGTTCGTCAATTTCTAACACTATTAGATATCCATCACACTGAACACAGTGGGCTGGTTTACTAAGACAGCGAGGCCCACCTGTCTTCCTCACAAACTTTCCATCAGGCGAAAAGATCTTTATCAGTTTGTTACCTGTATCAGTGACAATAACATTACCATCGCTATCCAGGGATAAACCCCAGGGATGAGAAAGCTGACTATCACGGCTTCCTTCTCCACCAAACAAACCCATATACGTACCCTTATCGTTAAAAATCTGAATTTTGTGGCTCAAGTCTCCTACAAGAATATTTCCATTATTATCAAAGCATATACCACGGAGAAGTAAAAATTCTCCCTGACTAGTATCCTGCTGACCAAAGGATCTTATAAATTTTCCACTCCTGTCAAAGATTTGCACCCTGTCGTTAGAGTCCATAAATGCAATCTCGTCCTTGTCACTCACTGCCAAAGCGCCGGGATACTTAAACATTCCTTCAGACGAACCGAGTTCTCCAAAAGTTAGAATAGATTTGAGCTGAATTGGTTCTAATACCACAGGCTGTGTACAAGTTCCCTGCTCCGGTGAAACTGAATAGCACAAAGCTAAGCTTGGGTAAAGAGAATGCTCTCCGCCATTTTTTACCCAAGTTAAAAGATTCTGAGAGCCGAGAGCCTGCTCGGGGGCTTTTACAAACAAACTAAAAGGACTATCGTAAACATGTTCCCCGTTTACCTTAACGTAAATAAAACATCTGCCTTGCTCTCTCGGAGAATAACTGATCGTATAGACTCCATCCTTATTATCATTTGTACTCAGTTCTGATGCGCCATCTTGTCCTCGCTTGTCTTCGATCAATACAGTTACACAGTCACCTTCATTGTACTGCACATTTTTCTCGGAGTCTTTCGTGATCACATTAAATTGTGCTTCACTTCCAACAAATGCTTCATTCAGTCCTTTCCCTTCAGCAATAGATTGCCTTGCATTTGTTTTCTCGGAGTCCTTCGTGATCAAATTAAACTGTCCTCCACTTTCAGCAAATGTTCCACTCACACCTTTCACTTCAGCGATAGATTGGTTAGCATATTTTTCGGAGTAGTCTCTTGTGATCAAATTAAATTATGCTTCACTTCTAGCAAATCCCTCGTTCACTCCAGCAATAGATTGGCTTGCGTTTGTTTTTTGCAGTATTTCCAGGGAACCAATTTCTTCTCTAGTGACAGTGGCTAGCAACTTTTGATTTTCCACGAAAACTAAAGACAAAAAACCTTCAGGGGCACGGGCATTTAAGTTAGTTTCAACAACTTGCTCAGATAATGTGTCCAGTGATTTCATCATTTGTATAACATCGGCGTTCGTACCTCGAGTTAAAAGTTTTTCAGCTGTTTTAAGCGAAGATTCCATCTTTTTAATTTCAGCCGCTATATTGCTCTTTTCATCCTTTAGACTTTCAAGTGCTTTCTCTGTGTGGTTTTCAACCGCAGCGAAAATATGTTTCTTTTGTGCCTCAATAACACCGATCAATTTTTCGACAAATGTTTGGACATTCATCTTTGTATCCTCTTCTTGTTGAATCACTCTTTGAAAGCGCTCTCTATCAAGCTGACTTAATTTGTTTTTCTTTGCATGCAAGTTTTGTCTCTGTGTTTTAAACTGACTTTTTGCTTCATTTTTCTGTCTTTCAGCTTCGTCTTCGATGTATTCTAAAGCGTGACCAGAAGGTCCCAGAGAGCTACAACTTTGGCATACTGCTGTTTTGCAATTGCAAAAGTATTTCAATTCTTCTTTCTGGTGTCTTTGCTTTGGACAAAACGCAGGTCGCCTTAATACGTCCTCGAAATCCTTGTCTTGAAACTCTCTCAATGCCAGTGAACGATGGTTTGCGTTGCCTCGCATTCTGGTATGTGCAGTTAAACACATTTCGCAATAACATATACAACACTGGAAACAGTACGAAGCCTTGGAGCTTTCCTGATCGCAATTTCCACATGATACTTGCCGATGGGTGCTATTTGATTCTTTTATGGCCAGCACATCAACCAAGACTTTCAGATAAAAGCTTGTTGGAAGATCTTCGAGATCGCCGCTTTCAGGCACAGGGTTAATTGCTCTGCAGTTCGGACAGATGATTCTATCTTGGACGTTGGTTGTATATTGAGTTGCTTGGTGCCATCGTTTCTAGCAATGTAAACAGAAACTGTGCAAACAGGGAAGCTGTCTGGGATCTTTAAATATTTCTGCACACACTGGACAAGACACTTCTTCGCGGAGATTATAAAGGAGCGTTTCGACATCCATGTTCTCCTGTACTATTAACCGAGCAATGCCCTCCGCGGAACTCAACTCAACACAATCTAGTCTCGCAACCAATCATAAAACGCTTTTCTAACAGTGAAACCTCAGGGTTTGAAATGCAACCCCTGTGTGCACGTACCGTCATGCCTGAAAATCTTGGTCTTCCTGTTGTCAATTGTCTCGTAACTTGTTTCACCAATCCGGTTGACGCGGGAGTTTTTGTGGAAACTTAACTTGTTGAATACATTTCTGGCGAAATCTGAAGATTTCAGTTTTTCACTCTTTCAAAGAATTAACAATTTCGTTTCATGTGTTTGTTTAACTATTTCAGTTTTTTCACTTCGGCAACGTTACGAGTTTTTTAAAGCATTGTAAGCTGAAAAAAAAATTCTGGGCTAATGATCTATCCAACCCAAAGAAACATGTTAACCACTGATAAAAGTTTAAAATTCTATTTGCTTAATCCATTTGCTTTTTATTTTAAGGGTAATTGATGCTCTGCTTATTATTCGTGATGGTTCAACTGAATGCAAATTTCACAATATCCCTGCAGTGCTTATTGCGATCAATGATTGGCATCGAAAACGGCTACTGGGTTTAAGTGACCGCTCAACTGTTGATGCCATAACGTGTTTTTATTTCCTTTTGGGACATAAAGAACGATTTACGAAGTTAAAATGTCAGCGACGTTAGCCAAACAGCCGAACAAGCGTATCAGCAATATGACGTCACAGGTGGGAAAATCCACAGACTCCAACGTTAGGACTTCCTGTCAAGGGATTGAGTTAATAATCGATTAACATTCGAGAAATGGCAGCATGCAGGATAGTATTTGCAAGTGAGATAAACGTTTTAACGTTTTAAGATAAAGCTGTTTATATACCACTTATTAACCGAGAGTAAGGTCATTACGGGGAAATTTCAGACCGAGGCCTTGATGTATTGACCAAGCGATAGCGAAGCGAACCTGGCGATGCGATCGAAACCACAAAAAACAGTTTCTTTGACAATGAGACAATTTTTGTTTTTATCACATCAAGTTCAAGGGCAAATTCAACCACCTTAATTTCCCAAAACACACGGACCTGTGTTTACAAGTGTTTGACCCTTAAAAAGTTTAAAAGCTAAGGGAAAGATGGGCCTAGTTTTTGATTGAATTTTGAACACGTGGGGAGAGCTTGCAGTGATTTCAGTGACATTTGCGATGAACGTTAATCTTCGTAGTCGCTCTCAATAACATTACGTCGCTTTTTCCCTTGTTGGATCAACTTCACTGGGCCATTGAAGATCCGCAACTGACATCCAGAGATACTGCTGATATTCGCTCCAGGAAAAAGCTGGAACGCTTGCATTATTCACAGCTAGCGAATTTGTCGTGTGTTGGAGACTCAGCTGGCTGTGTGATTGCTGGAAACTTGACATTAACTGGCCACTTTTACTGGCTGGAGGAGCAGTTATCTGCTGGGCATTTTGGGACTGATTTAGACCACTCAAGATGTACGACATCTGTCGCTGATGGTGGCTCTGAAGATATTTGTGTCCGCTTGGTTGAGCCACAAAAGTCTCTGGAGTATTTGCATTTAGCAATCGGCCGATGCTGGTCTTCCTGACACTGTGGTTTATGACTTTTGATCCTTGTCTTTGTAGACTGGCTTCATCTGCGGCTGTTTTCAAGAATTTACCTATTTCATTTTTGCCAAGGGGCGCCTTTATGTACCACACTTGAGGATTTACTCGGCGGTCGCAGTGTCGTACAGCAAAATCTGAGCATTTGTCTTGTTTCTCTCGCCAAGGAAACGGTTAAAACACTTCATATCACTCGACGTTTTTTTTTTATAGTGTTTTCACTTTTCTGTTCTTGCACAAACTTTTGTAATTCCTCTTGACTGTTACTGAAATTTTCGTCTCCGTGAGTGGTAACTTTGGTCATGTTGTTTTGCTCAGTTTTGGCCGTTCTTCCTCCTCTGGATAATAAAACTTGCTCTCGCTGTGGCTCTCTTCGTCGCTCATACTAAAGAAGTACCGGCATGCTAGTATTTTTCTTTCAGTTGTTGAAAAGATAGTTATATTTTGTCGGAATTGTTTTGTTGTTTTCGCCCGCGCTCGTAGCTTATACTCACAACTCAAAAGAGCCGTCGCGCTGAGAAATATTTTCATAATGCCTGGTCATTACAAGAAAATCTTGCCCCTCAGAAGCCAATCAGAGCGCGCGTACTATTGTGGCCATATGATAATTGATGTTTATATGTCACGTTAAAAAAGTAGCTATAAAGGATATCGTTAAGCGATGCAATGTCTCCAGAAGAACGACACAATTGGTAATATGTGGAGTAATCACGCTCAATTTACTGGAAATCAGAACTTATCTCAACACTTTCGCCCAGGGTTGTAGACACCAAAAATCCCTTCCCTACCTTTCCCTGATGTATCGAGTGACTGTCGATACCTAGTTGACTAAAATATTCATACCACGCCTTGTTTTCCCGATTTCTGCATCGTATTCCAAACTTCAATGCCCTTATTTTCATTGTTATATGCTTTTTTTAACATTACGGAGGTACATTCAAACCTTCACACGGCACACACTACAGCCCGGTTGTTCAAAAGGAGGATAACGTTATCCACCAAATGAATCGCTATCCACATATTTAAAAGTATGATCCTTCTTGTACAGTAAAATAAACAATATCCCAGGAATCTTCAACTACTTGCTTTTATTTAAATGGTCACATAATAGATTTTCGTCCACAGAATCAAAAGTCATTACATATAGAGGATATTACATGCACGGCGCATATATGAATGTTATATCCGAGTGGTAAAAACAATACTTTTACGAACGAGTACAGTGAGTGTGTAAAATATTTTTTTCCACGAGAAAATAAAATTCATATCTTCAAGCCGCCGTGTAATTTCTTTTTATTATGTAGTCAAGAGCATTTTGCACAAACAACAGTGTAAGAGCGGAAAATGACGCCATCGATATCCTCACTACTGACGATATGGAAAATACGCCACTCAAGCTAGTCCCGGATATGGTTTCGTATGAAATTTACGAGTGGTCTATTTTCCACTAAACACTCTTGCCTATATAACTAATAAATGTTATCAAAACAAAGCACACTATTCTGACAGCTCACGATGGGGATTACACCTTCCCGAATTTGTCTTACACCAGTTGGTACTGCTCTCAAAAGGTCGAATTAAAAAAATAAACAACAACGAATTTCTTGTTATCGTATAGACAAGAGTGTTTTCGTGGAAAATAGACCACTCGTAACGTTCATACTAGACTACATACTACATCCAGGACTCGAGAGGCGTATTTTCCATATTGGAAACAAATACCTTTGCATGGACCCCGTGACAAAATAAAAGTGCCGGATCATGTAGTGAAAGGATCTAATCACCAAAAAATAAAGATCCAAATACGACAAATAAGCAAAGCTGATTACACGGTAGAGGTTTGAAATTGATTACATATATCAGTTTTAAAAACCAATATTTCAAAAGGCACGGTCTCTCTTCTTCAGGGTCTTACAAAAGAAAGGTCGTGCCTTTCAAAATATTTGATCAGTTTCCCTACAGTGTAACCAGTCTTGCTTTTTATCAGTCCTGTTTTTTTATCGTATTTTCCATATCCTCACTATGTAATGACGATATCAATGACGCCATTTCCCGCTTTAACACTATTGTTTGTGCAAAAACAGTCTTATCTATATAATAAAAAGAAAATTACACGGGGGCTTGAAGATGTGAATTTTATCTTCTCGTGGTAAAAAAAAATATAAACCAACTCGCTGCGCTCCTCCGTAGAATATTGCATTTACCCCCTGTAAATAAAATTCATATCTTCGCATCGCCGTGTCGACTATCCTCTATGTAATAATTTGCACAGTAATTAACAGTAGCTTCTTGATATTGATCATTGAGACATTTTGAGAACATCATTCCTTGTAACTCGTTCTTTATGACGCAATAAGAAATAAAAAAACGTTATGACATCAAAAGTTGAGCGATCACTTGGGTCCAGTAACTTTTCGATGCTAATCATTGATCGACTTATAGTAAAGTTCTCTGCGTCACTAAGCACTGCAGTGATATTGTGCTTATCATGCGCTATGCTAATTTTGCATTCGATTGAACCATGAATAAACCAAGGATAATAAGCGCTGTGTTGTTTTCCCTTAGAAATTACACACTTTTATGTCTTTTATGAGCGGTTGACGTGGATTTCCGTTGTTGGTTGTTGGATAGAACATCAGCCCAGAATTTTGTCCTCAGCTTACAATGCTCTAAGTAAAATACTAAATGAAATTGTTCAGCGAATATATGAAACAAAATTATTAATGTATTCAAGAAATACATCCAGATATCGGCGTCAACCGGATTCGTGAAAGAAGTCATGATACGCTCGACAACAGGAAGACTAAGTTTTTTTCAGGCATGACAATACGTGCACAGAAGGGTTTGCGTTTTACGGCTGGTTATTGTTTATGATTGGTCCGTATTTCTCGTGCTGTTCCAATAAAGCTCATAAAAGAAAGTTACGAGACTAAATTGTACCGTGTTGAGTTCCGCAGAGGTCATTGCTCGCTTGATATAATCCAAGAAAGAATGGACGTCGAAACGTTGCTTTATAATCTCCGCGCAGAAGTGTCTTGTCCGGTGTGTTCAGAAATATTAACTGACCCCAGACAGCTTTCCTGTTTGCACAGCTTCTGTTTACAGTGCTTAAAACGATGGTACCGAACAACTCAAACTACAACCAATGTCCAAGATAAAATCATCTGCCCGAACTGCAGAACTGTTAGCACTGTGCCTGAAAGTGGCGATCTCGAAGATCTTTCAACAAGATTTTATCTGAAAGGCTTGGCTTGGTTGTGCTGGCCATTAAAGAATCAAACAGCACCCAAGTAACGTGTGGAAATTGTGACCAGAAAAGCTCTGAGGCTTCGTACTGTTTCCAGTGTTGTATATTTTATTGTGAAGTGTGTGTAACCGCACATGACAGAATGCGAGGCAACGCAAACCATCGTTCCGTTGCATTGAGAGAGTTCCAAGACAAGGACTACGAGGACGTATTAAGTCGTCCTGCGTTTTGTCCAAAGCAACGACATCAGAAAGAAGAATTGAAATACTTTTGCAAGAATTGCCAAACGGTAGTATGCCAAAGTTGTAGCTCTCTGGAACATTCTGGTCACACTTTGGAACACATTGAAGGCGAAGCTGAAAGGCAAAAAAGCGAAGCACAAACTCTGCTTAAAATACACAGACAGAAGTTGCATGCAAAGAAAAACAAATTTACCCAGCTTGATGGAAACTTCGTTCAGAGAGTGATCCAACGGGGCAAAGACACAAAGATGAAAGTCCAGATATTTGTCGAAAAATTGATAAGGGCGATTGAAACAAAAAAGGAACATATTTTCGCCGCGATTGAAAAACAAGTAGAGAAGACACTTGAAACTCTACAAACTGAAAATAGCAATATAGAGGCTGAAATAAAAGAGATGGAATCATCGCTTAAAACAGCTGAACAACTTTTATCACGAGGTACAAACGCCGACGTTATACAACTGAAGAAATCACTGGACACGTTATCTAAGCAAGTTATTGAAACTAAACCTGAAGAATTTTCAGCTTTTGCTTTCGTGGAGAATCAAAAGGTTTTAGACACTGTCATCAACGAACAAATTGGTTTCTTGGAAATACCGCACAAAACAAATGAAAGACAGTATATCGCTGAAGGAAAAGGAGTTAACGACGAATTTGCTGAAAGTGAGGCACAATTTAATTCAACCGCAAGACACTCCGAGAAAACAAATGCAAGGTAATCTATCGCTGAAGGGAAAGGATTAAATGAAGCATTTACTGGAAGTAAAGCACAATTTAATTTGATCACGAAAGACTCCGAGAAAATTGTACGGTACAATCAACGTGACCGTGTAACTGTATTGGTCCAAGACGAACGAGGACTAGATTGCACAACAGAAGTGCAAATAAATGACAATAAGGATGGAGTCTATACGATCAGTTATTCTCCCAGACAAAAAGGTAGATGTTCTATTATTGTAAAGGTAAACAATGAACATATTTGGGGCAGTCCCTTTAGAGTGTTAATAAAATCCGGCGGGCAGGCTCTCAGCTCTCGGGATCTTTCTAATCGGGGGAAAAATGGCGGGGAGCACACTCTTTCCCCAAGTGCCTTGCGCTATTCAGTTTCACCGGATCAGGGAGCTTGCTCTCAGGCTTTGTTATTAAAACAATCTCAGTTGAAACCTGTTTTAACTTTTGGAGAATATGGTTCGTCTGTAGGAATGTTTAAACATCCTCATGGGCTGGCAGTGAATTCATGGGATGAAATAGCAGTAACTGGCTATTGGAACCACAGGGTTCAAATTTTTGACAGCAGCGGCAACTTTATAAGATCCTTCGGTCGTCAAGGTACTCGTCAGGGAGAATTTAAATTCCCCTGTGGAATTTGCTTTGATTATAATGGCAACATTTTGGTATCAGAGAATGGTAACGATAGAGTTCAGATCTTTTCTGAGGAGGGTAGGTACGTGGGTGTGTTTGGTTGGGATAGAGTCCTTGATAGTCAGCTCTCTTATCCTTGTGGTTTATCCTTGGATAGCGATGGTAGTATTATTGTGGCTGACTCACGTAACAAATTTATTAAGATGTTTTCGCCTGACGGAAGGTTTCTAAGGAAGATAGGTGGTCCTGGCTCTTTCGGTTTTCCATTTCACTGTGTTCAGTGTAACGAATGTCTCATAGTGTCAGACTTTAATGAACACTGTATTAAGGTGTTTAACCGGGAGGGTGATTACCGTTATCAGTTTGGAAAGAGGGGTGAAGGGAATGGGGAGTTTAAACAGCCCTACAGTTTGTCAGTGAGCAACTCAAATGATGTTCTAGTCTGTGAAAAGCAAAATCACAGAATACAACTCTTTGAATTAACTGGAGAGTTTATCGGTAAATTTGGAACAAAAGGTAGCAACCTAGGAGAACTTAGTAACCCATCGTCTGCAGCCGTCTTAAGTAATGGTAGAATTGTTGTGTCTGATAGTGGCAACAATCGCATTCAAATGTTTGAATAAAGGTTGCCTTTTTCAGCGAATGAGAAAACTAAACACGTCAATTTTTTTGAGAGTGATTAAAGTAAATATTCAAATTAATATGGAGAAGAGAAATTACCACCGACAGTTTTTAGATTTGCAAGTAGAAGTTTATTTATGTAAAAACTATGCATATTGTCACTGTACATGGATTTCAACTGTGAAGTTTGCTGACCCCGGGTGGGCGGGGCGAATGTTTCGAATTTGGACAACAGCAGTTACTATAGCCTTATACTCGTCGTTTAAATGTATATAATATAGTGAATATTACTTATGTCACTAAGGAAAAAGCCCGAAAGTTCGAAATTACATTTTAATTCTGAAAAGCGACAAACAAAAACAAGCATTAAGGGAATATTTTGCTCAATACCAGTTTGACTTTCGTTCGCAGACTCAAATATTTATAACCACTTTGCATGACTTTAATGATAGCTCTGGAAATGAGTTAATAGTTTTTCAGACTTTTACTGTACTTAAGATCCAGAGCTTTATGTTAGTTTTTTCTTATTTATCAAGTTGTATATCGTTTAATAAATTCATTTAAACTTATATCCTGTGCTTACAGGAACTTAATTTAGCCGAGAAGGTAGAAAAGTAGAACTCTGTAAAATATAACTATTATTTGCACTGTTGTGAAACAAGTATTTAGCTTTTGTAACAATTTTTATTTAATAAATAAAGGTATAGTTGCTGGATGATTCGACTTTGTCAAGTCTCTGTGAATACGTTTTTGTGTGTGAGGACTGTCGGAGCCCAATCTTACTCCTGCACTGTTTTTGGTCCATTTTCCAATTATCTGCCCCTGGATCTAATTTGCAATCATTTATAACGATCTCTTTCTCAGTTCCTTTTCAATTATTACAGTGGATGCCCCCACCCCTACCCCGACAAGGTTTTACTTTAATTTTTTCCAAGACATTTCTTCATCTGTACCTGCAGCTTTCAGAAGTTATACGCATTTCTCTAAGACACAATTTGGCACAAGTTTGATGAGACTCGATTGCTATGGTTACGAGATTTAACGTCACAAGTAGTATGTGGTCAATCCAAAATGCGTGTTTTTCACCTAGTTATTTGAAAAAAGCACAAAATGTTGACAAAAAGCTGAAAAGTGTTTAATTTTGTGATATTCTACACTTCCAGCATCAAACATTTTAATTTCTGCCTTATTTTTTATAAGTTCTAATTTTGGGTAACTGATCCAGGGAGGCGGCCACCCTTGATGACGTCACGGGCCCTCGGCAGCGCCGCAAACCATTTAAATATACAACTGTTATTGTAGCCCTCTTCACGGGCTTTCTTCAAAAGGTAAAATCATTTTGAAATATTGTAATAAAGCAAAAACTCCTGTACTACGGTGGGGAAGTGACTTTTCTTGTACGTCCCAGGGTTAATCACAGGCATACCTCAAGCTGAACTTTTGAGTAAACTAAGCACTAATGAAGAATTTTAAGAGAATTTTATCGACTTAGCTCTTCGATAGCGTGACGCCTAAACTGCTATCAACAGAAATGCCTTACCTTAACTGTTTATTTCTTGAATTTTGTCGGATCTTGTTTTATGTAACTGCTGCTCAGTGGCTTTTCATGATATGGTCACACCCTTAAGATTTCGTCTACAAACTCAAAGCTACAACCACTTGTAAAGAGCACCATAGGAAAGTTCTACTCAGTAGCTTTCATTTGAATGGTTGCACTGTAAGATTTCATCCACGATTCGTAGTTGAAACCAATTGTATGGCATAATAAACAGTACCACAGTAGTCTTAATGGCAAACGCCAAAAAGGGGAGGGAAACGGGGAATCTCGAGTGCTAGTTCCCTTCCCTTGAGTTCCGCTCTCGTATCTCTCGGTTCCTATTTCCCAATCTCCCTCCCCTCTTGGCCCCTGCCACGGTACTGCTCAGTGGCTTTCATTTGAATGGTTACACTTAAGGATTTCATCCACAGAATCAAAGGTTAGAACCAACTTGCACAGCATAATAAACAGCACCACATGCAAGAAAGTACTGCTCAGTAGCTTTCAGTTGAATGGCCTCACCTTAAGATTTCATCCACAAACTCAAAGTTGGAGCCACGTTGTGCAGCATTAAAAACAGCACGTCAGTAGCCTTAATGACAAACGCCAAAAAGGAGAGGGAAACGGGTGATCTCGATTGCGATTTCCCTTCCCTTGTGTTCCGTGCTCACGTCTCTCGGTTCCTATTTCTCAATCTCTACCCCCCCCACCCACTTCTTGGCCTCTGCCAAGGTGCCTAGTACCACAGAAAAGTACTGCTCAAAGGCTTTCATTTGAATGGTTACACTTAAGGATTTCATCCACAGACTCAAAAGTAACAACCAGATATTTAAACTCGATGTGTCTGGGAAAGGGAGTGGATTTTTGGTGTCTACAACCCTGGACGAAATAGTTTAGACTGGTTAGAGCATAATTCCACATATGACTAATTTTGCCATTCTCAGGCTCATTCTCGGATTTACCTTATACAGAGATCCTTACTTTTTAGGCGTGACTTAAATATCAAATAAAATTAAAATAATCTTAACGTCAATTTCATAAATACTATGTAGTATGCTTCCAATTCTCCAATGTTGATCGATTGTTAGCTCAACCCCTTGTTCACGGAAATCCATATGAAAGCTACTGAGCAATACGTTCCTGAGGCACTCTTTACAATTGACTCTAAACCTTTGAGTCTATGGGTGAAATCCTAAAGTGTGACCATTTAAATGAAAGCTATTAAGCAGTACTTTTCTGCGGTACGTGTTCTAGTGCGTAGGTATTCTAGACTAGGATGTTCATACCCCTTATCCGTTTCCCGATTTCTACATTCTATGACGGACTACACTGCCTAAGGCCGTGTCTTTCACACGACACATACCAGGGTCCGGTTTTTCCTAGCCGAGATGGATAACACTTGCTGTAGTTACGAGAGAATCAAGCAGGCGAATCATACCCTGCGAATCCTGCTTAAAAAACCCGGGTCTTCACCAGTAGTGAAATCAGCTTTGTTATTTAGACACCGAAGAAATATCAGGGTTTTTGCAGTGACGAAAATTTCATATCCAGTGAAGATACGATTTTTATCTTTCACATGTGAAGATATTACGGTTGTCATGGCTACTTCAGTCTCAGCCAATAGGAAACGAGCATCAAAGCATCGCGCGCGTTTAGCTTTCTTTCACAAATCAATATTATTGCTATAATAGATCGTTTTCACATGACGTCACGGCGGCCATATTGGTGTACAAAACAATGAAACAGCGGCCATGTTGGTGTACCAAGAAAACCCTGTGGGGATTGAAAACTTTTCTCATGTAAAAACCTTTTTTTGTTCCAAGAAATTTACCTAGCTGCTGACCACGTGAGTGAAAACGATCTATATTCAGAAAACATATAAACGCTACTTTTTTCTCTATTTTTCGACCAAAATTCGAAACGTAACATCTGTGCGTAACATCTGTATTTTATTAAATTGATTCAGCGAATAAAGGATTAGTCCAAGAAACCGTTATCCTGGCATTTCATCGGTGTCTACATAATAAAGAGAAATTACATTGCAGCTTGGAGATACGACATTTATCTTCCCATGTTGGAAAATGTCGTATCTCCGCGCGACCATGTAATATCCTCTATATAGCTTCGGGACTATCGGGTTGAGTACTAGTAACACTGTAGTCGTAGTGCTTTTAAAATTATAACTTTTTTTCTCCTTTCAAATAAGTGAGAGTAGGTGTTTCCCAATAGCATGACAGTCATAAGTATTAAAAGAAGGAGAATGCTCTGCTTGATGTTTTCAGTACAACTTTTACTTTTAGTGATAAAGGTATAGGCAGCTAGCACGCATGAAACACCGAACGAGCCAGCAACCAAGTGAAAGACCAAATTGAGAACAGACGGATAAATCAAGGAATGAACTATCAAACCGCCAAACAAACAGAGCAAAATACGAAACGCAGTAGCAAACAACCGAATGAATGGTACTTGGATTTAAAACGAGAAAAGGAAGCAGTCAAGTGGGTTGCAGGGCTGCTACTGTAGCTTTCAAGGCCTGGCAGAAAGGAGTAGGAGTACTCAAAGATGTGTTTATCCACGAAGAAAATCCATACATCACGTCAAAGTGCTCTTTTGAGGAGCCGGGCAAATCTGTTCACTTATAGCTTATTTTAACGGCTGGACAAAAAAGAAAATTTGCAGCGCACAGGGCGATGAAGGATTGAAGTAGCAACACCTTTGGATGTCAGCTTTTATGGCTCAATAAATGATTCCTCTTTAGCAGTTAGGAGATCAAAACTCAGATCCTAGCAAATGATCAATAATCATTTAAAAGGGTGACCTGAGAGCCATATCCTGATAATTGATTGAATGATTAGACCCTACCCAGGCTAGAAGAAGACTGATCGGAAACAAATGGAAACAGTGCAAGAATAAGATCACGTACCGTCAGTCTTCAGGTCCCAAAAAAGTAGACGCAGAGTCATGAGGAAGTCATCCAGCAACTATACTTTTATTCATCAAAATAACAAAAAAATACAAAAGCTCTTTCCTAGTTTCACAACAAGGCAAAATACATTTCTACAGAGTTATAACTTTCTAACTTCCCGACTAAATGTAGTTCCTGTAAGCACAGGCTATATTTGTAAATGAATTCAAATGAACAATATGCAACTTAATTAATATGAAAAAAGCTAGCACAGTAAATCTCTAAAAAACTGTAGTCTTTCATTCCCAGAGCTAAACTTAAAGTCTGCAAACGAAAGCCAAACTGGTATTGAGCAAAATATTTTCTTGGTGCCTGTTTTTGCTCGTAGCTTTTCAGAAGTAATTTGGAATTCTTTCAAAACGTTATTTCGAACTTTGGCGATCCCCGGGTTGATATAAGTAATATACACTACATTATATATTTGAATGTTTGATTAAAATCTGTGTATTAGTTTTCTCAAGCTAGAATTTCTGAGTACACGTAGTTGTACGAAACGTTTTCGGACCTAAGCTCCAGTCATCAGCGTACGACGTAAAATAGTTAAATATATACGTATAAGTTCATATATGTCCAATGTACAACAGAGTTCGTGTTACAGAAATGAGTAAATAAAACGGGTACAAAGGCTAGTGTAAATAACAAAAGTGCGTATATGGAAATCAATCGTACAAAAATAACATGACAAAATGTATAAAATTAAAGTAAAATAAAAGTGAAATCGGAATGGCGGGACAATAGCAGTTATTAAGCGTATGATTATTGATCGCTTGCCACCTCTATTAAAATTATTGCAAAAGCGACTTTTCGATCGAACAAAGATATGTATTACTGCTTAAAATAAATGAGTAAGTTTTTTCTTGCCTTCACAAATAATGTTAAATTGACCCAAGAGCGCAAAGGTCTTTCTAAGGTAATGCAGGATAACTTTACTCCGCAATTCGTTGATAAATTCAAATGACAACTTTTTGCGTCTTTTTCTTTCTTTTTTCATTTTTTCCTAAACCTTAAGTCATCAATTTCATTTCACAAATCACTGAAAGTTCTAATCTCATTCTACAAAAAAAACACACTGAAAATCACTGAAAATTTTAATCTCATTTTTCAGTTAATATGTTTTGGTAGCCACAAGTGTACCGTTAGTTTTGTTTTCAAAACCAAATTCAGAGCATTTACCCTCCACCCACCCGGGGTCAGCAAACGTCACAGCTGAAAAGCTATGATGTAGGGTGACAACGTTCATACATAGCTAATCTTCTACTTGCAAGTATGGTAATTTCAGATTTTGTCATAAAGTCGATGTGATAGGTTTTGCCATTGGCTGGAGAAGACAACTTTCATTCAAATATTTGAATGCGGTTGTTTCTATTAGATACAATAATTCTAATATTACCTAAAACGGCCACAGAAAATGGGTCATTAAGTTCTCCTAATTTCATATCTTTTGTTCCAAATTTCCCAACAAACTTTCCACTCAATTCAAAGATTTGTATTCTATGATTCCCCGAATCACAAACCAAAACGTGGCTTGACTTGTTTACTGTCAACATGGTCAAACACCTCAGTGGGAGATTTAAATTCCTCATCACCTTCCCCCTGCTTTCCAAACTGATATTGATATTTACCCTTCCGATCGAACACTTTAATGCAGTGTTCATAAAAGTCTGACACTATCAGATATTCGTCACACTGAACACAATGGACTGGACAACGAAAATAACCAGGCCCCCCTATCTTCCTCACAAACTTTCCCTTAGGTGAAAAGACCTTAACCAGTTTGTTGTTACCTGAACTGCAAGGATAAGAAAGCTGACTATCGAGGTTTCCTTGTCCACCAAACATACCAATGGACTTACCCTCCCCACTGATATTCTGGATTCTGTGGTTGCCAGAATCTGCTACAAGAATATTTCCATTAGTATCAAAGCATATACCACGAGGAAGTAACAATTCTCCCTGACCGACACCTTTACGACCGAAGGAACTTATAAAGTTGCCACTGCTGCCAAAGATGTGAACCCTGTGGTTCCAATTGTCAGTTACTGCTATCTCATCCCTGTCACTCACTGCCAGCCCCCAAGGACCATTGAACTTTCCTACTGAGGAACCCGGTTTTCCAAAAGTTACAACAGGTTTCAACTGAAATAGTTTCAATAACAAGGCCTGCGAGCAAGCTCTTCGTCCTGGTAAAAAATAGCGCGAAGCACTTGGTGAAATAATTGAATGCCCCCCGTGATTTTTTCCCCGAGCAGGGAGATTCCCAGAGCCGAGAGCCTGCTCGCTGGCTTTTATTAACACAGCAAAAGGACTGCCGCAAACATGTTTCCCATTTACACTAATCATAACTGAACATCTACCTTGAACACTGGGAGAAAAGCTTATCTGATAGAGTCCATTTTCCTTTTCATTTATTAACACTTCAGTCGCGCACTTTCGTCCTTGTTCGTCTTGGATCTCTACCGTTACACGGTCTCTCGTTTATGGTAACATTGTTTTCCCTGCGAGTTTTTTGTAGTCAGAGTGAATTGTGCTTCAAATCCAAAAAAATGCTTCATTCAGGCCTTTCCCTTCAGCAATTGATTTTCTTGCTTTTGTATGCTGTGTTTCCACGAAACCGATTTCTTCGTTGTTGATTGCGACTAGCAGCTTTTTATATTCCACCAAAACTAAAGCTAAAAGATCTTCAGGGTAACGGGCATTTGGGTAAGGTGCCATAAATTGCTTAGACAATGTTTCCAGTGATTTCTTCAGATTTATAACCTCAGCATCTGTACCTCGAGTTAAAAGTCGGTCGGCCGTTTTTAGAGATGTTTCAATCATCTCTATTTCAGCCACTATTTTGCTTTTTTCAATTGTTCGAGTTTCAAGTGATTTCTCTATTTGGTTTTCAACGGCAGCGATAATATGTTTCTTTTTCGCTTCAATGAGCCTAATCAATTTTTCAGCAAACTTTTGAACACTCGTCTTTATCGCATTGCCTTGCTGAATCACTTCAACGCATTCTCTGTCAAATTGACCAACTATGTTCTGCTTGTCCTTTAAGGTCTGTTTCTGTGACATCATCAAAGTTTTTACTTCAGTTTTTTGCCTTTCAGCTTCGTCTTCAATGTGATCTAAAGCGTGACCAGAATGTTCCAGAGAGCTACAACTTTGGCAGACTGCCGTTTTGCAATTCTTGCAAAAGTACTTCAATTCCTCCTTCTGGTGACGTTGCTTTGGACAAAACGCAGGTCGCTTCAATAAATCCTTATAGTCTTTGTCTTGGAACTCTCTCAATGCTTGGACTCGGTGATTTGCGTTGCTTCGTATTTTGTTATGAGCAATTACACACTCTTCACAATAAAATATAAAACAGTGGAAACAATACGAAGCCTCAGAGGTTTTCTGATCGCAATTTCCACAGGTTACTTGGGTTGTGTTGGACTCTTTGATGGCCAGCACATCAACCAAGCCTTTCAGATAAAAGCTCGTTGGAAGATCTTCGAGATCGCCGCTTTCAGGCAAAGAACTAATGGCTATGCAGTTCGGACAGATCACTGAGTCTTGTCGATTATTTGCATTCCCACTTGTTTCGTGCCATCGTTTCACGCAACATAAACAGAAACTGTGCAAACAGGAAAGCTGTCTGGGATCAGTAAATATTTCTGAACACACGGGACAAGACACTTGTTCGCGTAGATTATAAAGTACCGTTTCGACGTCCATGTTTTCTTTGTCTATCAAAACTAGCAATGACATCCACGGAAAATGACACGGCACAACACGGCAAAATCTAGTCTCGTAACTATAGCTATCTATTGTGAACTTTCTTAGAATTTCATAACAAGAAAGAACCAATCAATGAAGGGTTTTCGAAGACAGAAACTTCAGAATTTGCATTGCAAACCTTGCAGTTTGTGCACGTACCGTCATGCCTGAAAAAACTTGGTCTTCCTGTCGAGTGCACTGCATGACTTGTTTCACGAATCCGTTTGACGCAGGAATTTTTCCGTAAACTTAACTTGCTAATACATTACTGACGAAATCTGAAGATGTTTGTTTTTTTTAAACTTCCAAAGAATCAATAATCTCGTTTCATGTATTTCCTTAACCATTTCAATTTTTTTACTTCACTAAAGGAAACATTAATATGAGTTTTTTTTAAAGCATTGTCTGAAGAGAAATCTCTGGGCTAATTATCTCTCCAACCTGGACAGCAATACATGTTCACCACTGATAAAATTCTGTAACAGTGTCTGCTAAATGGATATGCTTTTCGTTTGAAGGGGAAACGACACTCCGTTTATTATTCTTGATGTTCTAACTGAAGGCAAATTTAACATGATCTGCACGATATCACTGCAGTGCTTAGTGATGTATAGAACTTTGTTACAAGGCAATCAATGATTAGCATCGAAAAGGAACTAGGACTAAGTGATCGCTAAACTGTTGATGTCATAACGTGTTGTTATTTCTTATTGCGTCACAAAGAACGAGTTACAAGGAATGTTCTCAAAATATCCAACACGAAGGAGCTACCATTTATTCCTGGGCATATTATTACAAATAAATTCATTTGACTTAGCATCGTTAGTGTCTTGCTGTTTTGGGGGGTTCAAAGTAAGAAATCTGACAACTTTTGTAAGGCGTTTTTGGCGATTTATGTTTTCCAAAACGAATTCAGTTTTTTTAACTTCAGGCATTTTGCTTTTGTTCCTGTTTACTCAACGTTTTTCCGAATTCATGACGTCACAGACTCATCCACTTCCGGTATTCGTGAAACGAGTTCTAGAACACACCCACACCTGAGATTCGATCACCAGCCGTGCTGGAAGACATGAACCTACACTTAAATCGCCCACCTCTCCACGGGGAGCAACAATTTTTCCTTTAGGAGAGCAGTGGAAATCGAGCCTTCGAGTACATCACAAATCTGAAGTAAGGGATTCTCGCATCTGTATCAGCTATCCAGGCCCCTGTTGGCCCTAAAGAGCGGATAACTCTATCCTCCGGATGGTGGTTTCGCGCGCTCTAATTTTGTTACTCAAACTCGGAATATAGCATTTGCTATTCACCTCCCGGCATTGTTCTGGATTTCGCGCGCGGACGTTTTTCTCATTTCTCAAAAAAAGCTAGCAACTATTTAGTGCTGGCTTTCCACTGGTTGGGTAAATACTAAAAAGTGGGGGGGACAGGGGGGTCCAAACCTCCCGCCTCCCGTACCTTGCAATCCCGGCTCCCGCCCATTTTTTCTTGGCTTCTTCCCTTTTGCCCTTTTCGATTGCTAAATATTAGGCAATGTTGCGTAATTTCCCCCTATTTCTCCCGGTTCCCGCCCTTTTGGAACTCCCACCTCCCACCCTTTCCTCTCCCGCCTCCCGTACCCCTCCCGCCCCCTATTCTCCCGGGCTCCCGCCCCCTGTCCCCCCCCTAAAAACAATTATTCACTTCTGAATCAGTGTCGGTGAAGAATGGTAGATAGTTACCTTGCCCCTTAGCGGCTTCGCAAATATCCACCTCTTTTCACCTCCAGTGGATAATGTACTTCGTTTTGTTAACATTTATCCGCTAGATAGAAATTTATCCAGAATAGGCACTGACACTCGACGAGTCGGGAAAATGTTGAGACAGGTTGTGATTTCCAATAAATCGAGCGTGATAATTCCACATATCACCAGCATTGCATCATTTAACGATTTTCTTTATCGATACTTTTTTCAACGTGAGATAAAAATCACATAAACGTCTTTAACTTCGATGTCACTTCTCTCGCAAATTCTATGCCGCATGATTTCAATTCTCGAATGTTAATCCATTGTTAACTCAATCCCTTATCGAAATACTAATGAACGCTAATGAGTAGTAGTTATTTCAAACTTACTCTTAGCTCAAATGGGTGAGAATAGGTCTTTCCCAGTAGCATGACAGACAGAAGTATTGAAACATGGTGATCGATCTCGTTGATTGGTTAATACAACTTTCAATTTTAGTGACGTGAAGCGCAAAAGATGGTAGTCAGCTAAAACGCATGAAACCGGCACCGAACGAAACGCACGAGCCAGCGCCCAAATGAAAGACCGCAATGACAAACCGACGAATGAAAGAAAGGAGTCGAAGATCAAACAGCTAATCAAACGGAGGAAACTACGAAACCCAGCGGACGAACGGAAACAACAAACAGATGAACGAACAGACAGTAGAGCAAGCAGAAGATGGAACTAACGCAAGACCGAATGCGAAAATTGTAATTTTGGTGCGATAAAGATGAAAATAGTGTAACAAAGACCTAAGTAATGTAACCAAGGTCAAAATAGTGAGGGCACTTCTTAGAGAGTGGGGGTTGGGAGGGGCACGGTTAAGAGTAAGTACAAGCACAATCTACGGCTGCTGCTGTAGCTTTCAAGGCCTGGCAGAAAGGTTTGGAGTAAACATTTGATTATCCACAAAATCCATACATCACGTCAAAGTGCTCTTTTGAGGAGCCTGGCAAGTCTGTTCACTTATAGTTTATTTAAAGAGAAGCAATAAGCGAGCTTTTTTTTTTTTAATACATGAAAGATGTCAAATTGGGACCATGGAAGGTCTGCAGAAAATTGGCCATCCTCTCAGACTTGACTCCAGCTTTACGATGCGTTATGCATCTCTTGGCTGTTATGGAATGCGGTTGATGATGATGATGATTATGACGACGACGACGACGACGACGACGACGACGACGGCGACGATGATGATGATGATGATGATGATGATGATGATCCAATTTTTAGTCTATCTATCACAGCGGTACCCCAACAGTTGGTTAGGAGATTCCTACCGGTTTGTTAATACCTATTCAAACACCTGATGAGAAAAAAAGACAATGTGGAACAAATGTTTCTGTCTGAGGAAAGAAAAGTAAAGCAGAGAACAGTGAAAACTACCGACAATTAGGTGAAACATTTGATGTGCTAGCCGCTTGGCAATACTTCTTCACATTCTTAATTTTAAAAACAGTGAACACTTGTGAAATGGTAAACTCCTGATTGCATTAGCCCCAGCATTACACGTGGAAGTTCAGCTTTTCTGAATCCAAAGGATACTGAATTTGCATTTTGCTTAAAGGCCGTGAAACTGAAACTACTGAATGAACAGCCGGAAAAGAAAGAAAACTTGCAGCGTTCTTGCTTGTATTAACACACATGGCCATGAAATGTACTGAACTCTGAGCATCACCAGCTTTTATGACTCAATAAATAATTCTTCTTCAGCAGTTAGCAAAACGTAGGTAAAGTTGCACACGAGCCAAGGAGACCACACGGCCGCAGCTTATCCTGGTTTCTACCTGTAGCATGAAGCAAGTCTCTTGTCAAAGGAAACAAAACGATGGTAGGGACTGGGCCTGAATTCCAACGCGCTAACCACTACTTATACACCACCAGGCCCCCAAAACGCAAAATGTATCAAACGTAGATCCTAACAAATGACCAATAACCATTTGAAAGGACCTGATATCCACATCCTTATAAAAGATTGGATGATTAGAGATAATTGGAAAAAAAGACCGAAAACAGTGGACTGGGCACCGACAGTGGACTGGGCACCGACAGTCTTCACACCCAAAAAAGTATTCGCAGAGACATGACAAAGTCAAATCACCCATCAACTATACTTTACGAAATAACTTAACAGCAGGCAAGAAATAATCTTCAAATAAAGACACACGGTTTTGAGTTTAAAAAAACATGTTTCGGATGATCTACATCCATCCAGTTTCAAATGCAAATAAGACCGCTAGTCGGTGTGATATAAATGCAATGTACATAGAATATTAATTACTAACTAACAACATGAATATGAATAACTGAAATACAATGGTGTTGAAAACGGTAACCTGCGATCAGGCTCTATTTTCGTTTCGCTCGGTGAAACATTCAGGCGGGACGGGCGAAACGAAAAATAGAGCCTGATACAATTCTTCTACGGAACGTCTGCCGCCCACTTTTTTTGATTGATTGACATTCAACAAAACAGCCAATCAAAATTTCTTCTGCTTGCACGATCCTCGGTATGCAAATTTCCCATACCGGCAATTCGCAGAAAGTCACGTAAATGTCGGCAAAATAAGAAAATCATAGGCTACGATATATCTTCTAGGCACAAGTACTCAAATTTACACGATTGCTAACTTGAAGGTTCCGGTACTGTACATGGTTGCTCTGTCTGAGCTGAAACTGAATGAAAATTCAAAACACGACGAGGTTGTCATGTACCAAAATATGCTTGCATGCTTGAATCATTTCCCATTTCAGGTGGTATCCGTAAATATTCTCTTCCCATTTGTCACCGATTTTCTGCGTAAAAAACCTTGGGCAATTAAGAGAAATACCTTCAGTTTCATTCTTTAGAATAAAGATATAAATAAAACCGTTTATAAACAAAGGAGTATTGTGTAATTTAATTCGAGAAGTGATAAATATTTGAAATTAGCAGCGAATTTTATCTCTAAGCGCAAGCAGCAGCGAATTTTAAAACGAAGAACATTTATTATAAAACTAGTCAGATCCTTTGATGTCAATGTCAGAGATCAATAAAACGACATGAATGAATAAACTGAAAATCGTTATTGCGACTTGACTGCGGTTCTCGCCAAACATCAGTTTACCGTTAAGTTTACCGAATTATCGGTTGACTTGTTGATCATTCTTGGCGAAAGACACTTGCTCGTCTGCTGTTCGTTTTGTTTCGTAAAACGCGGAAACAGCCACTACTTTGTTCATGTTTTTAATATCAATACTAGTTGAAAGCCGTCAAATGAAAATTCCGCGACATGATGCGATAAAACGGAATACATACTTCACTGTTGCTGTACTTCTCTGCTCCAGGTGAGAGACAGCTTGCGTCAAACCGAACGCCATTCTCAGGAGAGAAAGAAATGGTGACAATTCTCCTAGAACGACGAGAATTTATTAGAGCAACAAATTTTACTTCGGCAGACTTGGCGGTTGTGAGCGAGTCTCGTTGACAATTTACTTCCGTTGACAGCTCTATCGTTAAAGGGCCAATCAGATTGCGAGATTCCCGCGGCCAAAATTTGGCCGCCGACACGAACTCTTGTGAGAGATTGTATCAGGCCCTATTTTAGCGAGCGACCAACATAAGAGAATATGAGAGCGATGCTAAAATTCGGCCTGATCGCAGGTTATGAAAACGCAAAAAAAAAATGAAAAAAGTGAAATTAACAAGGACAATTAAAATGAAAGAGATAGATTGACGTGATTGACTTGTTTGTTTAACAAGGGTTTTTTCCAGGAAAGATGTTGAGGCGGTGTCAAGAATCGAAAAGCAATCTTCTGAACACAAAGTTTTGCATGTTTTCTTTGCATGTGTTTGAATGCGATTGTTACCACTGTCAGACACAACAATTCTACCATTACTTAAGACGGCTGCAGACGATGGGTAACTAAGTTTTCCTAGGTTGCTCTGTGATTTTGCTTTTCACAGACTAGAACATCATTTGAGTTGCTCACTGACAAACCGTAGGGTTGTTTAAACTCTTTATTCCCTTCACCCCTCTTTTCAAACTGATAACGGTAATCACCCTCCCCACTAAACACTTTAACACAGGGTTCATTAAAGTCTGACACTATGAGACATTCGTCACACTGAACACAGTGAAATGGAAAACCGAAAGAGCCAGGACCACCTATCTTCCTTAGAAGAATTCTATCAGGCGAAAACATCTTAATAAATTTGTTACGTGAGTCAGCCACAATAATACTACCATCGCTATCCAAGGATAAACCACAAGGATAAGAGAGCTGACTATCAAGGACTCTATCCCAACCAAATACACCCACGTACCTACCCTCCTCATTAAAAATCTGAGCTCTATCGTTACCATTCTCTGTTACCAATATATTGCCATTATAATCAAAGCAAATTCCACAAGGGAATTTAAATTCTCCCTGACGGGTACCTTGACGACCGAAGGATCTTATAAAGTTGCCACTGCTGTCAAAAATTTGAACCCTGTGGTTCCAATAGTCAGTTACTGCTATTTCATCCCATGAATTCACTGCCAGCCCATGAGGATGCTTAAACATTCCTACAGACGAACCATATTCTCCAAAAGTTAAAACAGGTTTCAACTGAGATTGTTTTAGTAACAAAGCCTGAGAGCAAGCTCCCTGATCCGGTGAAACTGAATAGCGCAAGGCACTTGGGGAAAGAGTGTGCTCCCCGCCATTTTTCCCCCGATTAGAAAGATCCCGAGAGCTGAGAGCCTGCCCGCCGGATTTTATTAACACACTAAAGGGACTGCCGCAAATATGGTCATTGTTTACCTTTACAATAATAGAACATCTACCTTTTTGTCTGGGAGAATAACTGATCGTATAGACTCCATCCTTATTGTCATTTATTTGCACTTCTGTTGTGCAATCTAGTCCTCGTTCGTCTTGGACCAATACAGTTACACGGTCACGTTGATTGTACCGTACAATTTTCTCGGAGTCTTTTGTGATCAAATTAAATTGTGCTTTACTTCCAGTAAATGCTTCATTTAATCCTTTCCCTTCAGCGATAGATTGCCTTGCATTTGTTTTCTCGGAGTTTCTTGCGGTTGAATTAAATTGTGCCTCACTTTCAGCAAATTCGTCGTTAACTCCTTTTCCTTCAGCGATATACTTTCTTTCATTTGTTTTGTGCGGTATTTCCAAGAAACCAATTTGTTCGTTGATGACAGTGTCTAAAACCTTTTGATTCTCCACGAAAGCAAAAGCTGAAAATTCTTCAGGGTTAGTTTCAACAACTTGCTTAGATAACGTGTCCAGTGATTTCTTCAGTTGTATAACGTCGGCGTTTGTACCTCGTGATAAAAGTTGTTCAGCTGTTTTAAGCGATGATTCCATCTCTTTTATTTCAGCCTCTATATTGCTATTTTCAGTTTGTAGACTTTCAAGTGTCTTCTCTACTTGTTTTTCAATCGCGGCGAAAATATGTTCCTTTTTTGTTTCAATCGCCCTTATCAATTTTTCGACAAATATCTGGACTTTCATCTTTGTGTCTTTGCCCCGTTGGATCACTCTCTGAACGAAGTTTCCATCAAGCTGGGTAAATTTGTTTTTCTTTGCATGCAACTTCTGTCTGTGTATTTTAAGCAGAGTTTGTGCTTCGCTTTTTTGCCTTTCAGCTTCGCCTTCAATGTGTTCCAAAGTGTGACCAGAATGTTCCAGAGAGCTACAACTTTGGCATACTACCGTTTGGCAATTCTTGCAAAAGTATTTCAATTCTTCTTTCTGATGTCGTTGCTTTGGACAAAACGCAGGACGACTTAATACGTCCTCGTAGTCCTTGTCTTGGAACTCTCTCAATGCAACGGAACGATGGTTTGCGTTGCCTCGCATTCTGTCATGTGCGGTTACACACACTTCACAATAAAATATACAACACTGGAAACAGTACGAAGCCTCGGAGCTTTTCTGGTCACAATTTCCACACGTTACTTGGGTGCTGTTTGATTCTTTAATGGCCAGCACATCAACCAAGCCTTTCAGATAAAAACTTGTTGAAAGATCTTCGAGATCGCCACTTTCAGGCACAGTGCTAACAGTTCTGCAGTTCGGGCAGATGATTTTATCTTGGACATTGGTTGTAGTTTGAGTTGTTCGGTACCATCGTTTTAAGCACTGTAAACAGAAGCTGTGCAAACAGGAAAGCTGTCTGGGGTCAGTTAATATTTCTGAACACACCGGACAAGACACTTCTGCGCGGAGATTATAAAGCAACGTTTCGACGTCCATTCTTTCTTGGATTATATCAAGCGAGCAATGACCTCTGCGGAACTCAACACGGTACAATTTAGTCTCGTAACTTTCTATTATGAGCTTTATTGGAACAGCACGAGAAATACGGACCAATCATAAACAATAACCAGCCGTAAAACGCAAACCCTTCTGTGCACGTATTGTCATGCCTGAAAAAAACTTAGTCTTCCTGTTGTCGACGGTATCATGACTTCTTTCACGAATCCGGTTGACGCCGATATCTGGATGTATTTCTTGAATACATTAATAATTTTGTTTCATATATTCGCTGAACAATTTCATTTAGTATTTTACTTAGAGCATTGTAAGCTGACGACAAAATTCTGGGCTGATGTTCTATCCGAACAACCCACAACGGAAATCCACGTCAACCGCTCATAAAAGACATAAAAGTGTGTAATTTCTAAGGGAAAACAACACAGGGCTTATTATCCTTGGTTTCTTCCTGGTTCAATCGAATGCAAAATTAGCATATCGCATGATAAGCACAATATCACTGCAGTGCTTAGTGACGCAGAGAACTTTACTATAAGTCGATCAATGATTAGCATCGAAAAGTTACTGGGCCCAAGTGATCGCTCAACTTTTGATGTCATAACGTGTTTTTATTTCTTATTGCGTCATAAAGACGAGTTACAAGGAATGATGTTCTCAAAATGTCTCAATGATCAATATCAAGAAGCTACTGTTAATTACTGTGCAAATTATTACATAGAGGATAGTCGACACGGCGATGCGAAGATATGAATTTTATTTACAGGGGGTAAATGCAATATTCTACGGAGGAACGCAGCGAATTGGTTTATATTTTTTTACCACGAGAAGATAAAATTCACATCTTCAAGCCCCCGTGTAATGTTCTTTTTATTATATAGATAAGACTGTTTTTGCACAGACAACGGTGTTAAAGCGGGAAATGGCGTCATTGATATCGTCATTACATAGTGAGGATATGGAAAATACGATAAAAAAACAGGACTGATAAAAAGCAAGACTGGTTACACTGTAGGGAAACTGATCAAATATTTTGAAAGGCACGACCTTTCTTTTGTAAGACCCTGAAGAAGAGAGACCGTGCCTTTTGAAATATTGGTTTTTAAAACTGATATATGTAATCAATTTCAAACCTCTACCGTGTAATCAGCTTTGCTTATTTGTCGTATTTGGATCTTTATTTTTTGGTGATTAGATCCTTTCACTACATGATCCGGGACTTTTATTTTGTCACGGGGTCCATGCAGAGGCATTTGTTTCCAATATGGAAAATACACCTCTCGAGTCCTGGATGTAGTATGTAGTCTAGTATGAACGTTACGAGTGGTCTATTTTCCACGAAAACACTCTTGTCTATACGATAACAAGAAATTCGTTGTTGTTTTATTTTTTAAATTCGACCTTTTGAGAGCAGCACCAACTGGTATAAGACAAATTCGGGAAGGTGTAATCCCCATCGTGAGCTGTCAGAATAGTGTGCTTTGTTTTGATAACATTTATTAGTTATATAGGCAAGAGTGTTTTAGTGGAAAATAGACCACTCGTAAATTTCATACGAAACCACATCCGGGACTAGCTTGAGTGGCGTATTTTTCATATCGTCAGTAGTGAGAATATCGATGGCGTCATTTTCCGCTCTTACACTGTTGTTTGTTTAAAATGCTCTTGACTAAATAATAAAAAGAAATTACACGGCGGCTTGAAGATATGAATTTTACTTTCTTGTGGAAAAAAAATATTTTACACACTCACTGTACTCGTTCGTAAAAGTATTGTTTTTACCACTCGGAAATAACATTCATATATGCGCCGTGCATGTAATATCCTCTATATGTAATGACTTTTGATTCTGTGGACAAAAATCTATTATGTGACCATTTAAATAAAAGCAAGTAGTTGAAGATTCCTGGGATATTGTTTATTTTACTGTACAAGAAGGATCATACTTTTAAATATGTGGATAGCGATTCATTTGGTGGATAACGTTATCCTCCTTTTGAACAACCCGGCTGTAGTGTGTGCCGTGTGAAGGTTTGAATGTACCTCCGTAATGTTAAAAAAAGCATATAAAAATGAAAATAAGGGCATTGAAGTTTGGAATACGATGCAGAAATCGGGAAAACAAGGCGTGGTATGAATATTTTAGTCAACTAGGTATCGACAGTCACTCGATGCATCAGGAAAAGTTAGGGAAGGGATTTTTGGTGTCTACAACCCTGGGCGAAAGTGTTGAGATAGGTTCTGATTTCCAGTAAATTGAGCGTGATTACTCCACATATTACCAATTGTGTCGTTCTTCTGGAGACATTGCATCGTTTAACGATATCCTCCTTTATAGCTACTTTTTTAACGTGACATATAAACATCAATTATCATATGGCCACAATAGTACGCGCGCTCTGATTGGCTTCTGAGGGGCACGATTTTCTTGTAATGACCAGGCATTATGAAAATATTTCTCAGCGCGACGGCTCTTTTGAGTTGTGAGTATAAGCTACGAGCGCGGGCGAAGACAAAAAAACAATTCCGACAAAATATAACTATCTTTTCAACAACTGAAAGAAAAATACTAGCATGCCGGTACTTCTTTAGTATGAGCGACGAAGAGAGCCACAGTGAGATCAAGTTTTATTATCCAGAGGAGGAAGAACGGCCAAAACTGAGCAAAACAACATGACCAAAGTTACCACTCACGGAGACGAAAATTTCAGTAACAGTCAAGAGGAATTACAAAAGTTTGTGCAAGAACAGAAAAGTGAAAACACTATAAAAAAAAAACGTCGAGTGATATGAAGTGTTTTAACCGTTTTCTTGGCGAGATAAACAAGACAAATGTTCAGATTTTGCTGTACGACACTGCGACCGCCGAGTAAATCTTCAAGTGTGGTACATAAAGGCGCCCCTAGGCAAAAATGAAATAGGTAAATTCTTGAAAACAGCCGCAGATGAAGCCAGTCTACAAAGACAAGGATCAAAAGTCATAAACCACAGTGTCAGGAAGACCAGCATCGGCCGATTGCTAAATGCAAATACTTCAGAGACTTTTGTGGCTCAACCAAGCGGACACAAATATCTTCAGAGCCTCCAATCATGCAAGTCATCAAATAAGCACCATCAGCGACAGATGTCGTACATCTTGAGTGGTCCAAATCAGTCCCAAAATGCCCAGCAGATAACTGCTCCTCCAGCCAGTAAAAGTGGCCAGTTAATGTCAAGTTTCCAGCGATCACACAGCCAGCTGAGTCTCCAACACACGACAAATTCGCTAGCTGTGAATAATGCAAGCGTTCCAGCTTTTTCCTGGAGCGAATATCAGCAGTATCTCTGGATGCCAGTTGCAGATCTTCAATGGCCCAGTGAAGTTGATCCAACAAGGGAAAAAGCGAGGTAATGTTATTGAGAGCGACTACGAAGATTAACATTCATCGCAAATGTCACTGAAATCACTGCAAGTTCTCCCCACGTGTTCAAAATTCAATCAAAAACTAGGCCCATTTTTCCCTTAGCTTTTAAACTTTTTAAGGGTCAAACACTTGTAAACACAGGTCCGTGTGTTTTGGGAAATTAAGGTGGTTGAATTTGCCCTTGAACTTGACGTGATAAAAACAAAAATTGTCTCATTGTCAAAGAAACTGTTTTTTGTGGTTTCGATCGCATCGCCAGGTTCGCTTCGCTATCGCTTGGTCAATACATCAAGGCCTCGGTCTGAAATTTCCCCGTAATGACCTTACTCTCGGTTAATAAGTGGTATATAAACAGCTTTATCTTAAAACGTTAAAACGTTTATCTCACTTGCAAATACTATACTGCATGCTGCCATTTCTCGAATGTTAATCGATTATTAACTCAATCCCTTGACAGGAAGTCCTAACGTTGGAGTCTGTGGATTTTCCCACACGTGACGTCATATTGCTGATACGCCTGTTCGGCTGTTTGGCTAACGTCGCTGACATTTGAACTCTTATGACCCAAGAGGAAATATAAACACGCTATGGCATCAACAGTTGAGCGGTCACTTGAGCCCAGTAGCCTTTTGATGCCAATCACTGATCGCACTAAGCACTGCAGCGATATTGTGAAATTTGCATTCAGTTGAACCATCACGAATAATAAGCAGAGCATCAATTACCCTTAAAATAAAAAGCAAATGGATTAAGCAAATAGAATTTGAAACTTTTATTAGCGGTTAACATGTATCTCTGGGTTGGATAGATCATTAGCCCAGGATTTTCTTTTCAGCTTACAATGCTTTAAAAAACTCATAACGTTGCCGAAGTGAAAAAACTGAAATAGCTAAACAAATATACGAAACAAAATTGTTAATTCTTTGAAAGAGTGAAAAACTATAATCTTCAGATTTCGCCAGAAATGTATTCAACAAGTTAAGTTTCCAGAAAAACTCCCGCGTCAACCGGATTCGTGAAACAAGTCATGAGACAATTGACAACGGGAAGACCAAGTTTTCAGGCATGACGGTACGTGCACAGAGGGGTTGCATTTCAAACCCTGAGGTTTCACTGTTAGAAAAGCGTTTTATGACTGGTTGCGAGACTAGACTGTGTTGAGTTGAGTTCCGCGGAGGGCATTGCTCGGTTAATAGTACAGGAGAACATGGATGTCGAAACGCTCCTTTATAATCTCCGCGAAGAAGTGTCTTGTCCAGTGTGTGCAGGAATATTTAAAGATCCCAGACAGCTTCCCTGTTTGCACAGTTTCTGTTTACACTGCTTGAAACGATAGCACCAAGCAACTCCATATACAACCAATGTCCAAGATAGAATCATCTGTCCGAACTGCAGAGCAATTAACCCTGTACCTGAAAGCGGCGATCTCGAAGATCTTCCAACAAGCTTTTATCTGAAAGGCTTGGTTGATGTACTGGCCATAAAAGAATCAAATAGCACCCAAGTAACATGTGGAAATTGCGACTAGAAAAGCTCCAAGGCTTCGTACTGTTTCCAGTGTTGTATATGTTATTGTGAAATGTGTTTAACTGCACATACCAGAATGCGAGGCAACGCAAACCATCGTTCACTGACATTGAGAGAGTATCAAGACAAGGATTTCGAGGACGTATTAAGGCGCCCTGCGTTTTGTCCAAAGCAAAGACACCAGAAAGAAGAATTGAAATACTTTTACAAGAATTGCAAAACGGCAGTATGCCAAAGTTGTAGCTCTCTGGAACATTCTGGTCACGCTTTAGAATACATTGAAGACGAGGGTGAAAGACAAAAAAATGAAGCAAAAAAGTCAGTTTAAACACAGAGATAAAACTTGCATGCAAAGAAAAACAAATTAAGTCAGCTTGATAGAGAGCGCCTTCAAAGAGTGATTCAACAAGGAGAGGATAGAGACACAGAGAAAGCACTTGAAAGTCTAAAGGATGAAAAGAGCAATATAGAGGCTGAAATTAAAAAGATGGAATCTTCACTTAAAACAGCTGAAAAACTTATAACTCGAGGTACGAACGCCGATGTTATACAACTGAAGAAATCACTGGACACATTATCTGAGCAAGTTGTTGAAACTAACTTAAATGCCGGTGACCCTGGAGGTTTCTCGACTTAAGCTTTCGTGGAAAATGAAAAGTTGCTTGCCACTGTCACTGGAGAAGAAATTGGTTCCCTGGGAATACTGCAAAAAACAAACGCAAGCTAATCTATTGCTGGAGTGAACGAGGGATTTGCTAGAAGTGAAGCACAATTTAATTTGATCACAAGAGACTGCTCCGAAAAATATGCTAACCAATCTATCGCTGAAGTGAAAGGTGTGAGTGGAACATTGCTGAAAGTGGAGGACAATTTAATTTGATCGCGAAAGACTCCGAGAAAACAAATGCAAGGCAATCTATTGCTGAAGGGAAAGGATTGAATGAAGCAATTGTTGGAAGTGAAGCACAATTTAATGTGATCACGAAAGACTCCGAGAAAAATGTGCGGTACAATGAAGGTGACTGTGTAACTGTATTGATCGAAGACAAGCGAGGACAAAATGGCGCATTCAGAACTGAGTATAAATGATAATAAGGATGGAGTCTATACGATCAGTTATTCTCCGAGAGAGCAAGGCAGATGTTCTATTATTGTAAAGGTAAACGGGGAACATGTTTACGATAGTCCTTTTAGTTTGTTTGTAAAAGCCCCCGAGCAGGCTCTCGGCTCTCACAATCTTTCTACTTGGGTAAAAAAATGGCGGAGAGCATTCTCTTTACCCAAGCTTAGCTTTGTGCTATTCAGTTTCACCGGAGCAGGGAACTTGTACACAGTCTGTGGTATTAGAACCAATTCCGCTCAAATCTATTCTAACTTTTGGAGAACTCGGTTCGTCTGAAGGAATGTTTAAGCATCCCGGTGCTTTGGCAGTGAGTGACAGGGACGAGATTGCAGTTATGGACTCTAACGACAGGGTGCAAATCTTTGACAGGAGTGGAAAATTTATAAGATCCTTTGGTCAACAGGGTACTAGTCATTGAGAATTTTTACTTCCCCGTGGTGTATGCTTTGATAATAATGAAAATATTCTTGTAGGAAACTTGAACCACAAAATTCAGATTTTTAATGAGAAGGGTACGTATATGGGTATGTTTGGTGGAGAAGGAAGCCGTGATAGTCAGCTTTCTCATCCCTGGGGTTTATCCCTGGATAGCGATGGTCATATATTATTGTCGCTGATACACGTAACAAACTGATAAAGATCTTTTCTCTTGATGGAAAGTTTGTGAGGAAGATAGGTGGGCCTCGCTGTCTTAGTAAACCAGCCCACTGTGTTCAGTGTGATGGATATCTGATAGTGTTAGAAATTGACGAACACTGAATTAAAGTGTTCGATCGGGAGGGTAAATATCAATATCAGTTTGGAAAGCAGGGGGAAGGGGACGGGGAGTTTAAACACCCCGATTGTTTGGCAGTAAGCAAGTCAGACCACCTTTTGGTTTGTGATTGGGAGAATCACAGAATACAAATATTTGAATTGAATGGGAAATTTCTTGGTAAATTTGGAACAAAAGGTGGCAACTTAGGAGAACTTAGAAACCCATCTTCTGTAGCCATTCTTGGCCATTTCAGAATGATTGTTGTGTCTGATACTGGTAACAATCGCATTCAATTATTTTTACGGAAACCGTGCTCTCCACTCATATAAAAACTCGTCACATCAATTATCTGAGAGTGATAAAAATTCAAATTCAAATCAGAAATTACAATTTTTTTTGATTTGCAAGAAGAATTTTAAGTACGCATGGACTTCAAGTTTCCTTGTGCCAAGTGAATGGGGGTGAATGTTCTAAGAGTTTGGTTTTGACCTCAACAGTTATAACTGCATAGCGTTAAACTCTCGTAACTGGAACATAATAACTGGCGAATAGGATTGATGGGATTTCAAGAATTTTGCTAATAATATAATCCCCTTCTAAGGAACCATCAAAAAATGAAGTAGAGTATCATCAACGAATTTTTCAATATAGAGAGACTTGGGAACTTTTGTATCAATCAGTTATAATATACCCCGGAATATAGCTACCTGGATTTAAAAACTGAACGATGCTCCTCGGACCAGCCGTCTGCCCCGGTGCCAGAGAGTGTTTTTTTAGAAGCAACTCCAAACTTAATAAGGCAATATAAAAATCATGAGTGCGAACAGTGATTTTTGTCATCCGCTTTCTCGCCTTTCATCTCTTTTTTCTGTTTATTTAAGGGCCGGGGTTTTGAGGTTGTTTGAAGTCATAAAAAATTGGTTTCAGCGTAGTTCCGATGAATAGATGTCTAGATAGATGTCTTTGTTTAAACAATCCGCGTTAAATCATGGCGCGCTTTTGCAATAATTTTATTAGAGATGACAAAAGACAAATAAGAGATCATTCAGAGGAAAATGTACACAGCTGAACCTCTCGTAATCGAACACCCAAAATGCGAAGCCTTCGTGGTCACTTACGAGAGGTGGTCACTTGCGAGAGGGCGGACCGCTCGGAAGACAAATTCTGAATTCTTAGTTTGGCTAGTTTCATAGGTCTACTTTCAATTAAACTCACACACACAGATTGACGTACGACCCTAAATTAAGTAGAATACACATGACTATCAAATTGACAGTTCAGTGCACTCTAGTCAGTTAGCGGAAACCAGTGTCAAAAGTACGTACTGTGCCAATCTACACAATTTGCACCCGATGTAAAGATATCATGTGTCCAGTGGTAGCCCAAAAAAGTGAGTTCGCTCACGAGAGGTGGCCACAATAGAAGGTTCCGAAAAATTGCTAACAAATTAATGCTCATTCAATTTTGATAAACAATGAACAAGGTGTTTTGCTAAATACATTTTTGGCTTTTTTCTACGGACTCAAATGTTAGAAGCACTTTACACTACAAAGTATAGCTCCAGAAATGAAACATTTATTTTACTTTTAAGTTCAAATCTCTCAAGAAAAAAAATTAAAATCTAAAAAGCCCTTCAGCGTTTTTTGTTAGTTTGTTTTCATATTAATTAAGTTGTATGTTCATAATTCAATTTTAGCCTGAGTGCTTGCAACAACTGAATTTAGCTGGAAAGGTAGAAAAATAATAACTCGGTAAAAGTACTAGACAAATTTGCACTGTTGTAAAACAGTAAAACGAGTAAATGTTTTTGTAGTTTTTTTATATTTGATACATATAACTAATAAGTGCTAAATGATTTGCCTTTGTTATGTCTTTGCGACTACTTTTGGGGGGTTCTTCGTAAAGGATTAAAAGAGAAAAGAGGACCCCAAGAGTCTAATGAAGACTGACAGAAGCCACTGCAAAATCCTTCACTCTAGTGAGGAGGGAAACACTTCCGAGGTTGGGGGGGGGGGGAGGGGGTACTCCGTAAGTTTTTGGGTGGGTTCCTTTGTACCAAGAGCCTGGTGAAACCAGTGTTTTACCCTGGTTCAAGCCTGATTTGAAACCAGGGTACCCTGGTTCTCAAACCAGGCTTACCAAACTGGAACCCTATGTGCAAAAAGTCTGGTAACCTTGGTTATCCTGGTTATTTAGAAAACCAGGGTTACCAGCCGTACCAGGGTAACCAGGGTATTAAAACAACTTTTAATTTTAGTGATTTTAGTAAAGCGCAATAGATGGTTGTGAGCTAAAACGCATGAAACACCGAACAAAACGCACGAGCCAGCAACCAAATGAAAGACCGCATTGACAAACAGACGGATAAAAAGAAAGGAATAAACGATCAAACAGCCAGACAAACGGAGGAAACTGCGAAACGCAGGAACGAACAGCCGAATGAATGACTGAATGAACGGGCGAACTGAAATAGCAAAAGAATGAGGGAACAGACAGTCAAGCAGACGGAAGAAGGAACCAACTCAAGAGCGAATGCGTATTGCATGAGTGCAAAATAGTGAGGACCTTTCCTAGAGGGTTGGGAAGGGGGAGGGTTAAGAGCAAGTAAAAACACAAACATCTTTGGGTGCTTGGATTTAAAACGAGAAAAGGGAGCAGTCCCGTGGGCTCCAGGGCTGCTACTGTAGCTTTCGAGGCCCGGCAGAAAGAAGTAGGAGTACTCAAACATTTGTTTATCCACGAAATCCATACATCACGTCAAAGTGCTCTTTAATTGTGCTGCTCCCAGGGACTCTGAGACAATTACCTTATTCCTGATCATGTTCACACTGCACTGAACAACCCTATTTTTGGACTACACGCCAAAAATACAAACCCTATCGCACTGAGTCGATCGTCGATTGCCAAACTCTAGTTCCACGATAAACGATTACCTATTCTAATCCAAAACTATCTGATTTCTATATCCTATTCAAGGTGAAACTAGCTGTAAACCATACTGTTCGCTGCAGTACAAAACCATACGACGCTTATATATGTGGGAGTTTTATCCCCTTCTCTCAGGAGAAGCACCGATATAATAGCCTTGGCCGCTTTTCACCCGCCGATTTGGGTGATTTCCATTCTTACACTTTCACTGCAACGGGCTCAGAGAGCTGATAATTTTTTTTTATTTTGATGTGGTTCAAATTAGAAAGGACACAGTCTCCCCGGTTATCATGTTGATCGGCTTTTTATCCCAACAAACTATGAAGTGAGTAACCCAGTAAAGAACAAGGCACTTTTTTTGGAAAGCCGTACCGTAACAATAAATTAAAATCAAGTTTACAAAACGTACACTTGCATTCGCATCCGCCCGACTCGAAAGACGATGGTGCAGCGCCGTGGGTCAATTCCTACGCCATTTCCTGAAGTAAACTGTGAAGGCCAACTCTGCTGTAGCGGTCCTTACCACCGAAGGTGGAAATGAAGGAGGATGGCTCGCCTGCAGACGCCGCCCTCTCCTTTTTTGGCGCTTTTTTCGGCTTGCAGTTCTTGGCAAGCTGACTCACCGTCTTTCTACCGCTTTTCATGACGTCCAACGTTTAAATTCCATGGCTAAGCACCTATGTCTTTAGAGGTGTCTTCCCAGCTGCTAGTATCTATGCCAAACAGCTCGAGGTCCGTCCAGCCCAGAGGTCCTGAAGGGCAAGCTTTGTCTTCCGACTGGACGAGTCCCGAGTGCGAGTTCTCCATACAGTATCAAACAGTAAATCTTTAATTCGGAAACATGTGTCCCGGGTTGATGCGTCTAATATGGCCAAGCCAACAGAGACGTCTTTTGACTCAGGGTGAACTTGCTGGGGAGGCTTGCTTCCAGTAAGACCGCCGAGTTTGTGACACAGAATCTTCAAGATGCGTCTGCGACAACTGAGATGAAAAATGTAACGTCCCTTTTTGGGTAAAGTAAACCAAAATAATCAGTATCACCAACAACAATTACCTGTTTGATTTTAATTTGACCCTGGAAGGTGTCCTTTAACTTAAAAGTAGCAGTCCTTTATTCTAAATCAGAGTACGAAGCTTGATATGTTTTACACATCTCAAGTGAATTGATCTCAGTGAATGAGGAAACATTCGGTTTTACTTCCCGAAGCTTGCCTACTTATCTTTCAGCAAAACTGTCAATCCGTAAATAGCGATGAAAGTCGACAAAAATCGATGAAAATCAAAGTAAATCGACCGTTGTCGATACGGACTGGCAGAAAACAACGCCGTTTATTTGCTATAGATTTATATGAGGAATCAGAAAGGAGTCATATCTAACTTATATTGCAACAAATTAACTACCCCAAACCTGCGAAAAGATCCCCCCAGGCGCTTGCAAAAAGCCTCCGGATGATAAGCTAGCCCCCCCCCCCCTCCCCTCTCAATGTAATCCCATTGGCTTATACTACGTTTACAACCCAAGACCGATAATGGTATAATATCCTCCGACAGGAGCATATCACAAGCAAATTACTTTGTATAAAACGGGATACTTTTAAAGTACAATCCTCGTATTGCATTCCTTATACCGTTGCTTGTATTTCTTGGGAGTATACAGCTAGTAGTTGCAAGGAAATTCAATTACTTTACCTTGTACCCATATTCCTTCGTTGCAGCATTTTCCGACGCAAACTCCCTTCCACATATTAGCCAACCATTTTTGAAGCGCAAAATTTAACTCCCTCCATTCAAGCCCCCCACCCCCAAAAAACCTTTTTTTACGGCAAGTGAGACCGTTTGATTTAGAGGTAAAATATATTAAAAACTTTAATGATTAACAACATCAGCAAACGTCAATGAAATCAATGAAAGTCGGCTCTTGGGCTGTGATTCTTTTAATTTTTCTTTGTTTCAGTGATCATTTACCGCCTCTGGAAAGAAAACTCAAGTCGTTTAAGTGACGGAAGAGGACGGAAATAAGAATAGTTCCTCGTGAAGCGAGGATGGCCGAGGGCCCTCCGAGCGTAGCGAGGTTTATAAATCTGTCGGAATTTATCGTGCGGGGAATTGCAAATTTGAAGTTTAGCTTTGTGTGCAAGCTAAGACCCAACATGGTTTTCAGCTGTGAAGTTTGCTGACTCCTGGAGGGTGGAAGTGGATTTTCTGAATTTGGCTTTGAAAACAATTCTACTGTATCCGTATAGTTGTTGTTGCTAAAACATATTAACATTTTCAGTGATAACGAAATCGATTATTTTAGTTTAGAGAAAAAAAAATCAAAAGGACCTTTCGGCGACTCTCGTGTCATTTTGTAGCTACGATGCAAGATAAGGATGCCAGAAAACGCATTGAGGCTTAAAGTCTTCCACTTTAACCGTGATCAACCCGGCCATAATTAAACAAGGCACCAAACATTTTCAAATGAAGGCTACTAGAAGGTCACCAATCGACAAACTGGGCAAAACATCCAAGCCGACTGAATGCGACGATTCTAGTCGCAGTTTCGCGCCATTTTTCACAGCTGTCAATCAAGAGGCTGAACAGAGAAGGCGGAAAAATATTGCCTTTTTTAAGTGTAGAGAAAAAGGTGAAAAGCTGAAAAAAATATATATATAATATATAATTAATTAATTTCATTATAAGTTGTATATCGTTAATTAATATTCATTTATAATTATAGCCTGTGCTTACAGGAAATAAATTAAGTCGGAAAGGTAGAAAATTATACCTCTGTAAAAATATAACGATTTGCACTGCTGCGAAACATATAAATAGCTTTTGTTACTATTTTTATTTTAATGAATAAAAGTATAGTTTCTAGGTGATTTGACATTGTCGATTCTCTGCGCCTACTCATTTTTCATTTTTGGGTGTGAAGACTGACAGATCCCAATCTTATTCCTGATTGTTTTCGGTCCTTTTTTCCAATTATCTGCTCCTGGGTCTAATCATGCAATCATTTATAAGGATCTGATCGTCAGGTTCGTTAAAATGATTATTGATCACTTACAAAAAATAAAGATATAAGAAAATAGTGATCTGGTTCTCGACCAGGTCCTTTTAAATGATTATTGATCATTTGCTAGAATCTAAGAATTTATTGAGTCAAAAAAGCTGACCTTTAAAAGTGATGCTATTGTAACTGCTTTCAATAGAAATGCCCCGCCTTAAGAGTTTTTTTTTTATTCCATTCTGTGTGAAATTGCTGCGCTGTGGCTTTCAATGAAATGGTAACAATCTTGAGATTTCATCCACAAACTCAAACTTACAACCACTTGTAAAGAGCACCACAGGAAAGTACTTATCAGGAGCTTTCATTTGAATGGTCCGGCACACTTTACGATTTCATCCACAAACTCAAAGTTGGAACTTCCTTGGTAGAGCATTGTAAACAGTGCCGCAGTAAATCATTTGAATCGTTACACATAAGGATTTCATTCACAAATTCAAACGTTTGAACCACTTTGTACGACATAATAACCAGTACCACAGTAGCGAGTGTGGCAGACACCAAAAGGGGAGGGAAAAAAGGGGAATCGCGAGAGCCATTGCCCTTCTCCTGTGTCTCGTGATCGCGTCTCGCGCTTCCTATCTCCCTTTTTTTCCCCGCTTTTAGCGCCTGCCAGCAGGCTGGTACACGGGAGAGTACCGATCAATAGCTTTCAATTGAACGACACACTTAAGGATTTCATCCAGACACTAAAATGTAGAACCACTTACAAAGAAGGGCCACAGGAACCTTCAAGGTATTGCTGAGTAGCAGCCTTGTTTCCAGTCGTTCTTGGCGAAAAATCAATTGTGACGTCGCCTATCGAGCTTAGGACACCTAGCGCTATCTCCTTTGGCCCCAAGCCTCGTGCTCTCACTCGATAAGCGCTTAACTGGCTCAGTAGTATTCATTAGGGTTAAGAGACTGAGTTCACAATCGGAGTAATATTCAAGAAAGGGAAGCATTCGGTATAGTATTTATAAGTGTTAAGATATATATGTTATTTACCGGCCGGGAGGTCCGTATATAGGGAAAAACTGTGCCCGTGGTCTTAAGTACGGCCTGAGGCCGCAGGCCGCAGTCCCTATAAGGACCGACCTAGGCAGGTAAATAGCATTTATTTTTTTTCGAACATTTAGCAGCTTGCAGGTCAATCTTCAAAGGTTGTCAGAACACGCGTAAGTTTCACTGAGCCAGGTGGAAGGAAATCGTGGAGCGCGTGTAATCATAAACTCTTCAAACTTAATTATATTTTCGGCTAGAATCTACCCTATCAACACGGAAAAGGTTGTTTTTCAGGAACAGACATGCACATGGAAAATCGCATAGCCGGCATAAGGAGTTAACAACCCAATTAAAAACTTACAATTAAGCTTAAGCTTACTAAACACAAAGTATTCAAACGTTAGGACAGGTTTATTTGCCTTTGCGTAAAAAAGGAAAGAGAATATTCTAAAACATTCCGTTTAGCCTAATTACTTTCTTTTTATGTTTAGCATTGTACTTGTAAACGTATGTGTTGGTTCTTGGGATATAAACAATTTTACCATTTAGCGAAATCGTTTGGTGTGATCTCAGCTTTAACCAAAGCGAACGGTGCGCCGGCTTTTAAGTTTATCTTCATATACGGCAGATGAAAAAGCAACTTTCCAGTTGAAGCCTGCACAATTTCTTGAATGAAAATCTACCGAACCTCGATAAACGAAGAGAAAAAACTAAAAACGAAGTCATTAAAGTAAATATCGGAGTCAAAAGGCATTGTGGCGGTCGCAATTTTAAAACTTAAAGTGCTGTGTAGAGTGGATTCAACAACAAACTCATTCCTCATCCTCTCGTTCGCCGGGAGCCACTGCTAGGAGGGTACGAACCGCCATGCTAGGCTACACAGAATTAAAACGAGTACTCGCCTTTTGAAGGTATTGCAAGCCCTTTAATTCCCCTCCTTGTTAGACTTTCCATTTACAGCGCAAGTAAGAATTGTGAGTTGACATAAAAATTGGCATCTTTGAGCCATGAATAAAAAAAATTTCCGAGTTCAACCGAGGTTTTTCAATTTTCATTCAGTGGTTTTTGCGGGGTTACTATGACCGTGGTCAGAGATAGGAAAATTCCGCCCGCTCTCGGAACCGATCAGAATGCAGGGTTCGAAGGATACCACCCGCTCGCGCACTGAGAAAAAAATAATAAGAGTTTATTTTTTCCTCAAATCCCGTTGAAAACGTACCGATGAAGGAAATCGTCAAATGCCGCACCGGGTGCAGCGTTTCGAGTAGAACAACAAAAGTCGCGATATGTGCAAATTACCACGGACGATTTATTAGAAAGCGGGACCTGTTCATCCAGGGTTGTTGACACAAAAAATCCCTAGTTTCCTTGCTTTTCCTGACCCGTCATGTCTCAATCCCTATTCCAGAGTAAATTGTTTATACCACTTAATTAAAACAGTTTCCCAATTTTTACGTTCTATCCCAGACCTCTCTCCTCCGCAGAGGCCTCCTACGGCCCTACTAATAGGAGCCTATATGCGGAGGACAGAGATCCAACACTACCACTAAAGCCATTGAAGGGTGGATAACACTATCTAGCAAATACATGTTAACAATTAAACAAAGTATACACTATCTACTGGATGGTAGTTTAACCGGTGAATAGAAGTATTCTCTCTTTGAACAACCGGGGCTTAAAATTCTCATGTAAGGGATTACCCCTTAATTCCTCAGATTTGCGGTATACTTGGCCTGTATCGCAGACGTAATCCCTAGTAATAAAACGCTGGTATATTTACAAGGTTAAATTTCGTCTGCGACGCGGGCTCAGTATACCGGAAGGCTCGATTTCCACCGCTTTGTAAAGATCCAAATTTGTTGCTCCCCAGGAAGAGAGAGGCAATTTGAATGCGGGCTCGTGACTCCTCTAGCACGGCTGGTGATCGAGCTCGAGTTGTGGGTTTGTTGTTCTGGAACTCGGTCCAGGAATTACGGGAAGTGGCTGAGGCTGCCACGTCATGAATTCGACAAAACATAGGAATTAACGTACCTAACTTTTTTTTTTTTTAAGTTCGTTTTTTTTTTGTTTCGTTAAGGTTGATAGATCTCTGGTTTTAAATCCACGAAAGAGGCAAGGCGTAATTTTTCGATAGGGCAAAATAAAACAATGTTTCAAGTCAAATCAATTTCTTTGTAACAATATGCACAGGAATAAACAGTAGCTCCTTGATATCGGTCGTTGAGACATTTTAAGAACTTCATTCCTGCATGGTAACTCGTTCTTTATGAGTCAATAGGAAATAAAAACCCGTCATGGCATATCAGCAGTTAAGCGGCCACTTGAGCGTTATAGTACAGTTGTTTGCCTAAAGCACTGCAGCCGATATTGTGTAGTTCATGTTAAATTTGCATTCAGTTGAACCATCAAGAATAATCAACGCATTGTCGTTTCCCCTGAGAACAAAAAGCAAATACATTCAGAAAACAAAATTATAGACTTTTATCAGCCGTAAACATTCACTGCTGTCGGGTTGGGCAGACAGTCAGCACAGAATTTCTCTACAGCTTACAAAGTCCTTTTAAATACTCATTACGTTGCTGAAGTAAAAAAGTTAAAATGGTTAAACAACTATATGAGACGATATTATTATTTGGAAGTTCAAAATCTAAAATTTTCGGATTTTGCCAGAAATGTTTTTAATGAGGAAAGTTCCTAGAAAAATTCCCGCGTCGACTGGAATCGTGAAACAAGTCATGATACAGTCCACAACAGAAAGACCAAGTTTTTCAGGCATGTCGGTACGTGCACAGAAAGGTTTGCATTTCAAACTCTGAGGTTTAACCCTTTGAAAAGGGTTCTATGATTGGTTCGTCCTACTACAGTGATATTCCAAGGAACCTTAAAATGGAAAGTTACAAGACTAGATTGTGTCGTGTTGAGTTCCGCAGAGGAGTTTCCTTGTTTCATAGCTCAGGTCAACATGGATGTCGAAAGGGTGGAAACGTTGCTTTATAATCTCCACGAAGAAGTGTCTTGTCCGGTGTGTTCAGAAATATTTACCGATCCCAAACAGCTTCCCTGTTTACACAGTTTCTGTTTCCTCTGCTTGAAACGATGGCCCAAGCAACTCAAAATACAACCAATCTCCAATAAAATCATCTGCCCTAACTGTAGAGCGGTTAGCACTGTGCCTGAAAGCGGCGATCTCGAAGATCTTCCAACAAGCTTTTATCTGAAAGGTTTGGTTGATGTGCTGGCCATCAAAGAATCAAACAGTACCCAAGTAACCTGTGGAAATTGCGATCAGAAAAGCTCTGCGGCTTCGTATTGCTTCCAGTGTTGTGTATTTTATTGTAAAGAGTGTTTAACTGCGCATAACAAAATGCGAGGCAACGCAAACCATCGTTCCCTGGCCTTGAGAGAGTTTCAAGACAAGGACTACGAGGACGTATTAAGGCGTCCCGCGTTTTGTCCAAAGCAACAACATCAGAAAGAAGAACTGAAATACTTTTGCAAGAATTGCCAAACACCAGTCTGTCAAAGTTGTAGCTCTTTGGAACATTCTGGTCACCCTTTAGTACATATTGAAGACGAAGCTAGAAGACAAAAGACTGAAGTACAAACTCTGATAAAAACACAGAGACATAACTTACAAAAAAAGTAGAGCATAGTTGGTCAACTTGACGAAGACGGCGCTAAGGTGATTCAGCAAGGCGAAGACATCAAGACGAGTGCCCAAAGATTTGCTGAAGAATTGATTAGGGCCATTAAAGCAAACAAGGAACATATTTTCGCAGCAGTTGAAACGCAAATAGAGAAGTCAGTTGAAATTCTAACTATTGAAAAGAGGAAAATGGGGGCTGAAATAAAGATGATCGAAACATATCTGAAAACAGCTGACCGACTTTTAACTCGAGGTACCGATGCTGAGGTTTTACATCTGAAGAAATCACTGGAAACATTATCTGAGCAATTTGTGGAACTTAACCCTAATGCTCGTGTCCCTGAAAATCTTTCAGCTTTAGTTTTTGTGGAAAATGAAAAGCTGCTACACGCAATCAACAACGAAGAAATCGGTTTCTTGGAAACACACCAAACAAAAGCGAAGCAATCAATTGCTGAAGGGAAAGGACTGAATGAAGCATTTGTTGGATGTCATGCACAATTCACTCTGACTACAAAAAACTCGCAGGGAAAGCAGTGTTACAATAAACAGGACCTTGTGACGGTAGAGATTGAAGATGGACAAGGACGAGAATGCCCAACTGAAGTGTTAATAGATGACAAGGAAAATGGACTCTATCAGATCAGCTATTTTCCCAGAGTTCACGGTAGATGTTCAGTTGTGATTACTGTAAACGGGGAACATGTTTGCGACAGTCCTTTTGTTGTGCTAATAACGGCCAGCGAGCAGGCTCTCGGCTCTGGTAATCCCTCTCCTCCCGGAAAAATTCACGGGAGGCATTCGGTTAGTTCGCCAAGTGCTTCGTGCTTCTTACCAGGGCAGGGAGCTTGCTCGCAGGCTTTGTTAGTAAAACCATTTGAGTTCAAACCTGTTTTAGCTTTTGGAGAATACGGTTCCTCACGAGGAATGTTCATCTTTCCTTATGGGCTGGCAGTGAGTGACAGGGATGAGATCGCAGTAAGTGACTCTCTTAATCATAGGGTTCAAATCTTTGACAGCAGTGGAAACTTTATAAGATGCTTCGGTCGCCAACGTACCAGTCGGGGAAAGTTTAAATTTCCTGATGGAATATGCTTTGATAATAGTAGAAATATTTTCGTAACAGAAGTCGATAACCATAGAATACAACTTTTTAATGGGGAGGGTAAGTACAAGGCTACGTTTGGTGGAAAGGGAAGCCTTAATAGTCAGCTCTTTTTTCCTCGTGGTTTATCCTTGGATAGTGATGGTAATATTATTGTAGCTGAGCCAGTTAACAAAGAGATTACGATCTTTTCGCCTAAGGGAAAGTTTGTAAGGACGATAGGCGGGCCTCGCTCTTTTAGTAATCCAGTCCACTGTGTTCAGTGTAACGAATATCTGATAGTTTCAGATAACCATGAACACTGCATTAAAGTGTTCGATCGGGAGGGTAAATATCAATATCAGTTTGGAAAGCAGGGGGAAGGTGACGGGGAGTTTAAATACCCCCGGTGTTTGGCAGTAAACAAGTCATGCCACCTTTTGGTTTGTGATTCGGGGAATCATAGAATACAAATCTTTGAATTTGATGGAACGTTTATTGGTAAGTTTGGAACACAAGGTAGACACCTAGGAGAACTAAATTGTCCATATTCTGTAGGTGTTTTAAGTAATGGTAGAATTGTTGTGTGTGATAGTCATAATAATCGCATTCAAATATTTGAATGAAAGTTGCCTTTTCCAGCCAATGTGAAACTAATCACGTTGACTTTTTTAGTAATTCAAATTCAAATTACAAAAGCCGAAATTGTCACGGTGTTTAGGTTTGCAAGTACACGTTTATGGCGCGTTATCAGAGTCAAAATTCAATGTACAAACTTTTTCCACTTTGAATTTCGTACCGGCAAGTCTCTTTGCGTACAATTACTTTCTAATTGTAGCTCTTTTTCCAGTTTGAATTTCGAAACAAGTCTTTTCGCTTACAATTATTTATTAATTGCAGCTCTTGCTGCATGTATAATTGTGAATGAAGTTTATCTTGGCATTACCTGCTAAAAAGTACTTCTTTTTGCTCGTTTGTTGAGGTGAATAGAGTATCACTACATTAAAAATTACTTGTGAAATGTTTGTCTGTGTGATGTTTGCGAGCCACCCTACGATAGTCGCCTTGCACGCAAATTCATTTTGTAAATATCTAAACTCTTAGTACACATTCTCTTGATAAGGCTCTGTTTGCAGTGCATCACTGCTCCGGTGCGATCGAAATCACGCGCTGACTTTGCCGATTTCCGGTTTATCAACATGCAATTACTTTTGACAAATTTTCTGCGATAAGTCTTCCTCGACAAATTTTCTGCGAAAAATCAACCAGGCGTTCCAACGGACAGACCACGTGGTTTGAGGAAGTCACGTGATTCACTCTCCCATGATGCGCGTCAATCCTAAATTTTCACACAAGTTTGTCACACCACTTAGAGATTTCTCCGTGTTGTGCTGTTTTTCTCTTCGTTGTTTTGATTTTGCTAATGGCTCCAAACGTGTTGCACGAGTTCGCTCAACGTCTCGTAGAGACGCGACAGACCGCCCCCGACGAGATCTCGCCGGCTCAAAAGGAAAATAGAAAAATCGGAACAATCAGTCTTGAGACTGAAAGAACACATGGACAGGGGCACACGCCCAAAAGACTTACGCTACGACGCAAAAGCGAACATCTCCCCCGACGAAGAGTTTAAATCTCACATAAAAGCGATCAGAAAAGAAGCCGAACAGACGTTCTTACACTATCGCCGTATCGAACGCAACCAAGTTGCGCAGAGCCAAATCGTTTAATTAATCTAAAAGAGACAAACACTCAAATCGGACAAGTTTAACAGCACGCCCCCAGTCTAGCACATGTTCGAACGGCTTTCCAGAAAGTATACAAACTATTGCCGCTAATCTAGAGAAACGACTACAAGAAGTCAATGTAATGATGAGAAAACTTGAAGAAATGAACAATAGAACTGTTGAAGCCCTGTCTGCTCTCTGAGTGCGTAAACTAGCAAGCAAAGGGGGTGATATAATAGAAAAGCGCAAAGTTAAGAACAAAAGACACAAAGAAATAAAGAAAAAAAACCATAAAGGTACAACAGCTAAAAAACAGAATATAAGAGAAAATACAAAAGAACCTCTCAAATTTTGAATTGACAACTGATCAAGTTAATCTCCTCTCCCGGGGGTTGAAGTTTGAACCCACGATAATAACATCCACCCCTTCTATGTCAAATCTAACTGGGAACCGCCAGTTCAACAGTCAGTTGCTTTAGAGGGCTACATGTACCTGGAAGAAATTACAATGCGACTTGCGCAAACGCCGATAACCAAACCGAAACACAACTTACCGCTTAACGAAAGAAAAGCTATTACAAAGCTAAAAAATTACCCTGAAATAAACGTCAAGAAAGCGGATAAAGGCACTACCATAGTCATTATGAACAAGCGAGATAAGACACAGAAGGGTCAGATCCTACTAGACGACAGAAACAACTACACACCCCTTGTAGAACCGATGGTAGAAGCAACTTCCCAAAAAGTTAAACAAATAACCGAAGAACTCTATCAGGGAAATTACATTGACGAAATGACTGTCGAGTGGCTATCAAAAACTCCCAACCCACCAAGAGTACCCGTTTTCTACACTCTCACAAAGATACACAAACCAACACCTGTTGGTCGGCCTATTGAGGCAGGAAATGACGCACCCACCGAACGAATATCAGCATTTGTTGACAGCATACTTCAGTCTATAGCTAAGTCACAAAAGTCACATCTTAAAGTGCCAACTGGGACCAGAATTTTGGTATTCCATGTTTTTACATTTTCGAACATAGTTTGTGGTTCTTAGTCACCATGCCAAATTTCAACTTATTACGACGACTAGAAGTTGCTTTTTTCGGACGGTTTTTGTCGAGATTTTGCAGCCGCCATTACTGGCCCTTGTTCTGGAAGCTGGCTTGCGAATGAGCGGAAGTGACGTCAGAGGCTCACCTCAAACCTAGTGCCTTCACATGGTTACTTCCCACGGGAAAGTAAATTGTCCTCGAGGAAAGATTTCTTGCCAACTGTTTGTTGCACGACTTTGAAATCTTCCTTGCTACAGCAGTAATGACAGGTAGCACTTGTGTTGTACAATGCTACAACAATAAACCCATCCACCGAGCTGGTATTTTGCTTCATTGAAGCCCCGCTAGCGGACCCGCAATGGAAAAAAGGACAATGTTCGTACTCACACAGTGCGAATTTCAACCCGAGAAGCATTTTGATCACTTCACGGACGAGTTTTTCCAGAGAGCTGTTCATGTCGCAAGATCCCAGAGGTCGATCATTTCATTGCCTATTCCAACTATATGGAAAAAAGAACTGGAAAAAAACATTATCTGCGCGAACAAGATGAAAGGTAACTTACCTAATCTTATAACGCAGTTGAAGTGATAGTTTGTTTCCTTTTCAACGCATCCACCATTGTGCAAAACTCATTTTCTTTTAACGTATTTTGAAATTTATTATCGTCGTGGAAAACCCTTTCAGTTCTGCTGTCTGCTAGCGCGAAGATCCTCGGCGAATGCAATCCTGACCGCCGTGATTAAGCTGATGTAATTTGTACTGCTTATCTTTTCCTTTTTATAATTCCGCGTGTGTTAATTTCAGAGCAGTAATCGCTTAAAGGCATGGACATTTATTTTATAACATACCATCCTGAATGTGGAGAAACTTTTTCTCTTTATTCCCTGTCGATGAACAGTCGATTGACATTATGGTTCGGGCAGTAGCGAAACTAAGGTTAGGTAATTACAACCTAAGAATTGAAAATGGAAGACATTCCACCCCTAGACTTCCTGAGCATCTGAGAATTTGTCAATGCTGCAGCTCAAATGAAGTTGAAAACGAAGTACACTTCCTCTTATCTTGCAATAGATATGATGCAATTAGAAAATCTTTAATGGACGATATTATTAGTAAATATTCCGATTTCGATTCTTAAAATTGTATTTCTCTTTTAAAATAGCATTGACGCTTTCACTTGTTAAAAAATAAGGTTACTTCATTTACGAAGCTTTTGCATTAAGAAATGGATCAATAGACACAGGAATTGTAAATTAATCGATTTTACAACTTTTTTCTTTCTCTTTACTATGTGCAATGGCATTTGTAATTGGGAATGCAAATAAAACAGGAGTACCTGACGGGGCCGCTCGACAAAAAACCCGCTCGACAGGCTGAAATTGAGCTGGCTGGGAAAGTTAAACATTAGATAGTTAACTGGCTGGGATGTTTCGTAAACACCCGGCTTGCTGGGAAATTGTCTCTGGCTGGGGAAAAATGGCTTGTTTGCTTTTTTCCCTGGGTATTAGACTCTAAAAACAAATTGTGGTCTGACCACGAGCAGTCTCCGTTCCCGCTCAGGAATAGTCGATCGAAAAGAACACGCGAGCGAGCACGGAAATCACCTGCGGCATGGAAACGTGACGCGCGCGTGAATAGCCGCTAACAAGCAAGCGAACACGAAACAGGTAGAGAGGGGCGTGTCGACAGCTGCATGTTAACATCAGCTGTCATTTTTTAAAAGAGGTAACACGAAACTCTTATTTTGAATGAATAAATCGGTTGAGCTCGGTAAACGTTTGCCTTTTCGTTTGAACTGGTTGTCGAGATGGCTATCTCCGCGGCAATCCCCGCCAAGTAGCAACGTTAGGGTGAGTGTTTTTTTTCGGTGTGAATCAGTTTAGTTATTTTTCTTATTTTGAAGTAATAAAAGCCCGTAATAGGATGAATTTTGCGCTCCTCGGAAGAATCATGATTCGCCTCACTGAAGCCAGGATTGGGGCGACCATGGTCACAAGATAATTCTAGAAATTTGCCCATGAAAGTTCACAGAAGAAATTTGTACTTTCTGAGATGTAAAAAAAGCAATTACAAAAAAGTAGATCTGCTAATTTTGTTCACCGCTTTGTGAATGTGATACAATTGAGACGGGCAACTCATAGCTACTCATAGCCGGCGCATCATGCTTGAAACCCCGGACTACACATAGCTGTGAAATCGTCTGTAATATTGGCCGAATTTAGAACTCGAGGGATTTGCTGTCATTCTTAAAGCTCTGCGGATATCTTCGGAAACTGAAGACATTTGGAAAGCGAGAAGAAAGCCATTTTTAACCTTAGGCAAAATGTTTCATTCATCCACGCTAACAGAACTCATTAGTCAACTCTGAGTCAATTGTAACGAATTTTAGGCTCGATTTCCGCCGCTCACTCGGGTCCGGTTTTCTTCCCCGACAACCGACCAGTAATCGAACCTACAGACCGCGTCGTGTAAGACACTGCTCGTGTTTGTGACATAATTTTGCGGCACGGTTTCTACGTCTGTTTCGATTATTACTGACAAGATGCGCGGCTCAAAGTTGCATTCTGGAAAAAAGGTCACCGGAAGTGGCGGACAAGTTATGCCACCTCGCGGGTGAGATGTTGCAACTGTATATATCGTATTTTTTTACCGTGGAAACAGCAGTCTACTTTCAAAACTAGTTTTAAAATCTCGGTCAAAACTGAACACCTCCGAAGAATGTTCAGCAAAAGAACAGACTGCCTGTACTTTAACTCTGTTTAACTGGTGCGGCTTTCACTTCCGATTTTATCACGTTTACTCTATTGAACACCTGGAAGATGAAACTATTTGGGCTCTCCAGTCTCTTAGGATGCGCATTTTTTTGAATAAGACTCGGCATTACTGGCGTAATAGCATGTCCTACCTTTCAAGTAACCTTTTTCTGCTTTTTTGAGGAAATATTCTCTGCTGAAATGATTCAAGCTCTCTCGCCGGTTTTATGTCACTTTCACCAGTTTTGTCACATTCTGTGTGGGGGGTGGGGGGGTGGGGTAGTTTACTGTCTTCTTCAAAACACGTCTTAAAGTACAGTTTTTTCAGTACAGGTTTTACGGTGAATGCCTTACGACAACTGACAGTGGCTTTTGCTGCGAATCTTTGCGGCAGTTCTGTCGCGAATCTTTTACGGTGATTGCCTTACGACAACTGACAGTGGCTTTTGCTGCGAATCTTTGCGGCAGTTCTGTCGCGAATCTTTTACGGTGAATGCCTTACGACAACTGACAGTGGCTTTTGCTGCGAATCTTTGCGGCAGTTCTGTCGCGAATCTTTTACGGTGAATGCCTTACCACAACTGACAGTGGCTTTTGCTGCGAATCTTTGCGGCAGTTCTGTCGCGAATCTTTTCGGTGATTGCCTTACGACAACTGACAGTGGCTCAGTTTTGCTGCGAATCTTTGCGGCAGTTCTGTCGCGAATCTTTTACGGTGAATGCGTTACGACAACTGACAGTGGCTTTTGCTGCGAATCTTTGCGGTAGTTCTGTCGCGAATCAATTGACGATGGCTTTTGTTTGGAAAATTTGCAGCTACTGACGTGAAACTGTTGAGTTCGTTTTTATCGATTTTTTCCGTCTAGTTGATTGAAATTGTTAAGGTTGCACTTCACTATTTTTTTGTTTTGTTTTGATATTGATTTTTTTGCTGACATTCCTGGTAATCAGGAACTGATAATCATGACATACGCTTGCCAACTAAATCCGAGGTTCGTCAAATGAATCTGCCTTAGTCTTTCCTTCTCCTTGTAAGTGTGCAGTATATAAAACTTCAGGTTCTAACGGCCTTGCATTTGTATAATTGTGATTCCTTCACTATCGTTTAACTTGACACTTAATTACGACTTTTTACGCGACACTTTTTGGAGCGGTTATGGAGCGGTTGGGCCTCTGGCGGACTGCTTCAAAACGGTGAGTATCAATCTTTTTGTTTCACCTTTGTTTGTTTGTTTATTGTTATGGGATATTAAATGTAATCTGTGAAATGTGCAGAAAGTCTGTTTGTCTAATGTTAGATGAATTTAGTCACAATTATTGTTTGAAGCACATTTTTTTGTGTTCAATGTTCACGTGAGTAAAAAAGTCTTCCGTTTACACCTTTGCTATGAAAATTGAATTTTTACTACCTAGACTATTTCACGTTGGGTAGTGCACTTTGCTATGGTACATTTTAGCTTTTCAACGACTGTAAACTCTCCAAAACATAAGAAATAAATAAAAACGGTGTAGACAACGAAGAGTGTAGCTCATAAATAAATATACCGTTTTATTAAATTCGCCCCCCCCCCAAAAAAAAAGATGTCGCGCAGCCCTCCCCCCAAATGTAGTCGCTTTCGCAAAGTTTACTTCAAAAGTTCACTGGCTGGCTAAGAAATGGTATACATGATCAATGGCTGGCAAACTGGAAATATTTCCTCTACGCTGGCTGGACGTTTCTTTTTTTGGTGATTTTAACTTTGCTGGCTCGTTGACAAACCTCAAAATTGATGTTGGCTGGGATTTTTATTGATTAAAAGTCCTGCTCGCTGGCAGTGAAGAGCGGGTATTTTTTTCCCAGGAAAGTTAAATATTAAACAAGATTGACGCGGGGACCCGCAGGTGATGTTTAGTTCACTCTACAATCGATTTCCCCTAAAACAGTCGTCGGGTACTCCTGATAAAATGTTGTTGTTGTTGTTCGATCGGATCGTCAGTGCGTGGAAATTGAAGTTGGGAAAAAATATTACACGCCACTAAGAGTATATGTGCGCCCAATTCCCCAAATTTTATGCATGAATTGGAAATGAGGATTTTAATGAGATGCGAACCCTAGGCGGCCATGTTGGATTTCTAACCCTAAGTCGGGAAGTGAGTGGTAACCCTAAGCGGCCATTTTGTTTTTTTTAACCCTAAGTTTTGTTTTGAACCCTAAGCGGCCATTTTCTTTTTCGGGAAGGTTTCTTCTCCGAAGCGGCCATCTTGTTTCTCGAGCCCTAACCCTAATGTATTCTAACCCTAAGCGGCCATGTTGGATTTCTTACGAAGCGAAGCTTCTAACCCTAAGCCGCCATTTTGTTTTTAAGCCGCCATCTTGGATTGGAAGCGAAGCTTCGAGGGGAAGGTTTCTTCTCCGAAGCGGCCATTTTGTTTTTACTCGAAGGTTTGGAAGCGGACATGTTTGTTTTTCTTCTTACGAAGCTTCTAAGTCTCTTACTAGAAAAAAAAAAAAAGAAATGCGTCAACCGGGATTCGAACCTGGCAAATTTAGAAGAAGATGAGAATTAGAAACCTGATACTTACCTGACTGCGCCAAGCCCGGGCTGACTGCGTAATTTGATGAATAAGTTTTAGTGAATGGTTCAGATGCTATGTATTACTCGCTTGTAAAACAAACTCTTACAAGGTCATAAACCTTTGTCTTACGGATATCATTAGCCACCCAACCAGTTTACGGCCGCTCGCGTCGGGGCTTAACTTACGGATACCGATCAGACTTAGAAATTTTTATCATCAAACTATATGATACCGATCAGACTTAGAAATTTTTATCATCAATCTCTAAACCTCCTCCTCCTCAACATAGTTATCAAAACGAATTCACTCCTCCTCAACATAGTTATCAAAACGAATTCACTCCTCCTCAACATAGTTATCAAAACGAATTCCCTCCTCCTCAATTTCTACCATATATTTGGTATGTAGACCCTGAGGAAAAAACAAACTTCAAATAGGTTACACAAGTTTTATTCGACAAGGAACGAAACAGATCGATTGTACTAGTAGGTTCTACAAAGGTTGTGTGAAACTGGGTGGTATACCAAACGGGTCGTATCGAGGACGCTCATTACCCTCTTCCGGACTGTGCTCGTCAGGACTTTCGTCGGGACTTTCGTCCTCGTCTTCATCCTCTTCATCGTCTGCATCCATATCGTCTTCATGGTTCTCTTCGTCTGTGTCGTCTTCATCCATATCCTCTTCGTCTGTGTCGGGTTCTTCCATGGGTTGGAAGACCCGATTCAACAGATACTTGCGCTGGTTCACAGCAGCTTCCACGGCTTCATTGAAATCCATATCTTCCTCTTCTTGGAATTTCTTACGGGTTTCTAGAATAGCTTTGTGAATAGGGTCCTCGCGTAACACGTGAACCCATTTCAAGTGGTCAATGTAGACTTGTCTCAGCGCTTTTTGCAACTCAGGTAGCATTTGATTGTAGGCTCGAATTTGAGCCAACTTCTTACCATTACCGGCTTTTCGTAGGGTTTTCATCACATGGTTAAAGTCTTTGAGTTTGAGGGCTTTGACCCTATCCCTAAACGCGTCCCAGGGGTCCATATCTGAGACTTCATCTTCCATCTTGACGGGGGATGTAGGTGATTCGGGGAATACATCCAGTGGTTTCAGACTATCGGGGGACATGGGGTCACCGAACGCGTCAAACATAAATTTTCGTCCCGTTTTTGGATCAATGTGTACTTTAGGACTCTCTAGATCCTTTGGTTCAACTGATTCCGTTGTTTCTGTCGGACTGGGTGGTTCAACTGTTTCTACCGGACTGGTTGGTTCAGTGGGTGAAATGGGTCCTAAAAGTGGACTCGTCGGTTCTGTTTGTTCACCTATGGGGTTCAAATGCTTGTTTTCGTGACGCTTTCGATTATCCGATCGAGTAAATTGTTTCAGACAGTAACGACACGTCGTACTCATCGAGACATCTGCACGGTTTGATGATTGAACAAAAATGATCTAAAATGATCAGAATTGCGACTTATATACATTGCTCACAACATGAGGTCGAGGCTACATCAGACTGTGATAAGTCCGCTAGTACCTCTTGAAGCGCTTTTTGAATTTTTTCCAAAGCCTGATGTATGTCATCCTTCGGTTTTGATACCTTTAGCTTATGTTTCCAACAGCAATGTTTTTCATGACGATTTCGATTCCGATTGTTGTTAAAGGGTTTGTCGCAATATTGACATAGATAAGACATGTTTGCTCCATCAAGTGTTGACTCCGAATGGTATTTTAGTGTCTAGAATGACCCCTTTATAGTCAATTTTGTAACGCATGCATGACCCAAGCTAGACCCAGTCCCTCCTCTTTTTCTGGAAACCTAGTAGCCATATTTACTTGGTAATCATTTCAACGAACTTCTAAAAGCTTCTAAAAGCGCTAATACTTAACGCTGATTGGTTCATTTACTTTGTTGGTCAAAAGCTTCTAGTAAAAAATTGGTGGTTCCTAATAGAACCGTTGGTTTGTAATCCCACACAAATTCTTTGCTGAGAAAAAAGGTTTCAAAGTTGAGACTGCATCCATCGATAAAACAAATAGGTTTCTTGTTTGGGACAGTGGTGAGTGGGTTTCTTGTGACGACCACAGGTGAATCCTTCATCCATCCCCATGAGTTTCTCTACTTTCGGACAACCAAAGTCTTCTAAATTCACACAAGGAATCTGTAGCTCGTTGAGTAGATTCTTTTCCAAACATCCTCACTTGTAAGCGACCGTGGTATGTTGTTGTGTTCTGGATCGTAGATAGGCTGACTCCATGATGGGTTTGACCATAGGTTGAGGTAAGGCTTTTTCTTGCTTGCTTGATTCAAATCGTAAGCCGTGAATATGATGGTAGACATAGTTGACTGTTTTACGATCTCGCTTTTCCAACGAGAGGTAAGGTAGTTTGTTTTCGAAAAACCAGTTGAAACTACCGTGTTGTAAACTGTAAAGACCTAATTCTCTAACAATATACGGTTGATGCTTGACCTGATATCCATCCAAATCAACAATCATACAGATGTGTTCCATACTATCTTACACAACTTGACTTGTTGTCTCTTTTGATAGACATGTCCGAAACCATGTCCAGACTTGCTCGATGACGTCATTGCTGTATAATGTCGCTGTATAATCTCTTTGTCGGTATGGTAGACTTGTGACGTCACGTGTCACACCCTAAACATACCCCAACATACCCATTAACGTCAGTCTTTGTTTTATTTCGTTGAAAAAGCTGAGAAAAAAGTTTGCGAGTATTTCTAAAGCAAACGATGGCTGGTTGTTTTCTCTATCTCTCGTCAAGTTTTACGGATTGGTTTCTTTACAAGACGCATTTGTATCTGTGTAAGCAGCTGTATGAAGGACAAGATTTACCAGAACCTATAGAAAACCCTTTAGAAGCTTTTTGTCATGGTAATGTCGGACGATGGATCGTGTTTATGGTTTGGTTGGAAACATGTCCGAACGCGTTTCCTTGTTTTCAAGAAATACGTCGACGTTACACTATTCCTTCTATTGTGACGTTGGATGGTCTGCTACGGTTAAAAGAGGCAACTCAGAACCAGACAACCTAACTTTGACTATGGCTTACCTTTGCTTTCGTTGTGGCGAATTGTTTACTCAAAGAACTTATCGCAATTATCATGTTAGAGACGAAATTTGTATAAGACCTCTGGTAGAACGAAGAAGATATCAATGTCGTTTCTGCGTATCCAAGTTCACTCGCAAAGACAATCAACAACGACACGAAAAGACTTGTAAAGAAAGACATAGATTTCCTTACAGATATTGCGATGCAACATTTACTACCGAGGGACAACGTCAGAGACATGAAGGTTGTTGTTTTCAAGTCCCACTAGAACCTATGGGAAAAGAACGGATGGAAGATCGATTTGAAAAATTACAGATTCTTCAACACAACCCCGAAGTTTGGCAAGGTTATGTTCATGCCTCCAATGGAACCAGCTATGGATATTGGTTGTCTCAAGACGATAGACTCTGCTATCTTGGTTTGGATCATGAAACCCTGAATAAACGGTTAGCTACGATCGAAGAATGTCAACGATGGCTGTACGCTTAGGTGATACATTCAAAACAAACGAAGGAATGAAGTTTGCGCAAGACTAAAACAAACGGTTCTTTTAGGAACCACTCAATTCTAAGTAAAGTTTATGACCAACAAAGCGTAAGAAATAACAAGCCTATACTCGGAAGGTAACCTATACTCACTCACTCACTACATGGTTTGGACTACATAAAGTCACTCACAGATACATAAAATCTTCGGAGATGAATAATTAAGGTTCGGGTGGCAGCTTCGCTGCCGACGACTATAAGTTCGGGTTATGTTCGGGTTGCTAGGAATAGGGTTGCTAGGTTACCTCACTGCTAATTTATTTCCTGTTGTCTCACTTCCATGTTGAACTCACTTCCCTTCCATGTTTACTTCCGGTTGGATCGCTTCGCGATCCTCATTAACTCCCTGCAAATTCACTTCCGGTTTTTGTTCCTCCAGCTGCCGACCTAGTGAGGTTGACTAAGAAGAAAATGGAACACATCTGTATGATTGTTGATTTGGATGGATATCAGGTCAAGCATCAACCGTATATTGTTAGAGAATTAGGTCTTTACAGTTTACAACACGGTAGTTTCAACTGGTTTTTCGAAAACAAACTACCTTACCTCTCGTTGGAAAAGCGAGATCGTAAAACAGTCAACTATGTCTACCATCATATTCACGGCTTACGATTTGAATCAAGCAAGCAAGAAAAAGCCTTACCTCAACCTATGGTCAAACCCATCATGGAGTCAGCCTATCTACGATCCAGAACACAACAACATACCACGGTCGCTTACAAGGGAGGATGTTTGGAAAAGAATCTACTCAACGAGCTACAGATTCCTTGTGTGAATTTAGAAGACTTTGGTTGTCCGAAAGTAGAGAAACTCATGGGGATGGATGAAGGATTCACCTGTGGTCGTCACAAGAAACCCACTCACCACTGTCCCAAACAAGAAACCTATTTGTTTTATCGATGGATGCAGTCTCAACTTTGAAACCTTTTTTCTCAGCAAAGAATTTGTGTGGGATTACAAACCAACGGTTCTATTAGGAACCACCAATTTTTTACTAGAAGCTTTTGACCAACAAAGTAAATGAACCAATCAGCGTTAAGTATTAGCGCTTTTAGAAGCTTTTAGAAGTTCGTTGAAATGATTACCAAGTAAATATGGCTACTAGGTTTCCAGAAAAAGAGGAGGGACTGGGTCTAGCTTGGGTCATGCATGCGTTACAAAATTGACTATAAAGGGGTCATTCTAGACACTAAAATACCATTCGGAGTCAACACTTGATGGAGCAAACATGTCTTATCTATGTCAATATTGCGACAAACCCTTTAACAACAATCGGAATCGAAATCGTCATGAAAAACATTACTGTTGGAAACATAAGCTAAAGGTATCAAAACCGAAGGATGACATACATCAGGCTTTGGAAAAAATTCAAAAAGCGCTTCAAGAGGTACTAGCGGACTTATCACAGTCTGATGTAGCCTCGACCTCATGTTGTGAGCAATGTATATAAGTCGCAATTCTGATCATTTTAGATCATTTTTGTTCAATCATCAAACCGTGCAGATGTCTCGATGAGTACGACGTGTCGTTACTGTCTGAAACAATTTACTCGATCGGATAATCGAAAGCGTCACGAAAACAAGCATTTGAACCCCATATTTGAACAAACAGAACCGACGAGTCCACTTTTAGGACCCATTTCACCCACTGAACCAACCAGTCCGGTAGAAACAGTTGAACCACCCAGTCCGACAGAAACAACGGAATCAGTTGAACCAAAGGATCTAGAGAGTCCTAAAGTACACATTGATCCAAAAACGGGACGAAAATTTATGTTTGACGCGTTCGGTGACCCCATGTCCCCCGATAGTCTGAAACCACTGGATGTATTCCCCGAATCACCTACATCCCCCGTCAAGATGGAAGATGAAGTCTCAGATATGGACCCCTGGGACGCGTTTAGGGATAGGGTCAAAGCCCTCAAACTCAAAGACTTTAACCATGTGATGAAAACCCTACGAAAAGCCGGTAATGGTAAGAAGTTGGCTCAAATTCGAGCCTACAATCAAATGCTACCTGAGTTGCAAAAAGGGCTGAGACAAGTCTACATTGACCACTTGAAATGGGTTCACGTGTTACGCGAGGACCCTATTCACAAAGCTATTCTAGAAACCCGTAAGAAATTCCAAGAAGAGGAAGATATGGATTTCAATGAAGCCGTGGAAGCTGCTGTGAACCAGCGCAAGTATCTGTTGAATCGGGTCTTCCAACCCATGGAAGAACCCGACACAGACGAAGAGGATATGGATGAAGACGACACAGACGAAGAGAACCATGAAGACGATATGGATGCAGACGATGAAGAGGATGAAGACGAGGACGAAAGTCCCGACGAAAGTCCTGACGAGCACAGTCCGGAAGAGGGTAATGAGCGTCCTCGATACGACCCGTTTGGTATACCACCCAGTTTCTCACAACCTTTGTAGAACCTACTAGTACAATCGATCTGTTTCGTTCCTTGTCGAATAAAACTTGTGTAACCTATTTGAAGTTTGTTTTTTCCTCAGGGTCTACATACCAAATATATGGTAGAAATTGAGGAGGAGGGAATTCGTTTTGATAACTATGTTGAGGAGGAGTGAATTCGTTTTGATAACTATGTTGAGGAGGAGTGAATTCGTTTTGATAACTATGTTGAGGAGGAGTGAATTCGTTTTGATAACTATGTTGAGGAGGAGGAGGTTTAGAGATTGATGATAAAAATTTCTAAGTCTGATCGGTATCATATAGTTTGATGATAAAAATTTCTAAGTCTGATCGGTATCCGTAAGTTAAGCCCCGACGCGAGCGGCCGTAAACTGGTTGGGTGGCTAATGGTATCCGTAAGACAAAGGTTTATGACCTTGTAAGAGTTTGTTTTACAAGCGAGTAATACATAGCATCTGAACCATTCACTAAAACTTATTCATCAAATTACGCAGTCAGCCCGGGCTTGGCGCAGTCAGGTAAGTATCAGGTTTCTAATTCTCATCTTCTTCTAAATTTGCCAGGTTCGAATCCCGGTTGACGCATTTCTTTTTTTTTTTTCTAGTAAGAGACTTAGAAGCTTCGTAAGAAGAAAAACAAACATGTCCGCTTCCAAACCTTCGAGTAAAAACAAAATGGCCGCTTCGGAGAAGAAACCTTCCCCTCGAAGCTTCGCTTCCAATCCAAGATGGCGGCTTAAAAACAAAATGGCGGCTTAGGGTTAGAAGCTTCGCTTCGTAAGAAATCCAACATGGCCGCTTAGGGTTAGAATACATTAGGGTTAGGGCTCGAGAAACAAGATGGCCGCTTCGGAGAAGAAACCTTCCCGAAAAAGAAAATGGCCGCTTAGGGTTCAAAACAAAACTTAGGGTTAAAAAAAACAAAATGGCCGCTTAGGGTTACCACTCACTTCCCGACTTAGGGTTAGAAATCCAACATGGCTGCTTAGGGTTAGCATCTCATTAAAATCCTCATTTCCAATTCATGCATAAAATTTGGGGAATTGGGCGCACATATACTCTCCACTATTTGCCTAAGGGTTTAACAATTTTATTTCTTTTACCTGTCATAGCAATCTTAGTAAATGAACTACTAAGAAAAATGATTAAATATCAAGTTATTATTTTTACGTAGCGAATAAGGCAAGCGAAAGTTTCGTTTCCTCGGCGGTCCGCATGTTGTTGTTGAGCAGCGGAAACTTTTCCTTGTGGCTTTTACTTTTGACTACAAATATTTAGATTCCGGTCACACAAGGCCTCCAGTTCTTGAAAAATAGGGTTTTGATTTATTTCACTTCTTTCGGTTCAGAAAAAGAATTCTATAAAACTGTCTAAAATATTTAGCAGCGCCAAGCACTTGTGTTTCAATGTGTTGAGTGACCACTGTACTAGGATAGACACGATAAGCTGCCTGCCAGCTGACTACAACAATTACGGTTTTTCAAGAAAGTTTCCCACACTATGCCAAGAATGGCCAAAAATATCGATGCTTTTTTATAATATATAATGAACATAAACAACGGCAGACAAAGTATCGCTTCTTTTATTTTCTCCCACGCCAACAGTAACTGATCGATCGACCCATGGTTGAGAATTCGCGAGCATCAAAGTCTAAAGTTTTCATAGGTGTTTTGTCTAAATTTCCACAGCTTAAAAGATCAATTCTTCGAATAGCCATGTCTATTTTGCTACAGGTTTACAGTGGATAACAGTTACACAACCTACCTTGGAATGGCCAACTTTATGATCGCTGGATAGCGGCTGAACAGCTGGCTGGATAGCGCTATCCAAGCTTTGAACAACCGAGATGAAGCGATAAATTTTATCCACCGGACAGCGACTTATCCTTTGAAAAAGAGTTATCCACTTTTTGAGCAACTGGGGCCTGAACTACAATCATTGTCTAAGCATATTTCGCTTATGTTTTGAACTCCCGCCAAATAACTCAAATAATATGGCGAGAAAAAACGCTTTAAACAGTTTGTTGACAAGATTACTAGTTGAAACCTCACATCAGTTCTTACATCGTACGGTAAGAAAAATTCTTCATTTGCCGAATGAAACGAATCCTCAGAGGCTTCGGAAGCTAAAGACTCTTCCGAATCGTAGAAATACTCTTCCGAGGTTTCGCAGTCGACGGTAGACATCTTCAGTCAAAACACAAGGAAACGCGACTGAGGTGAGCCTCTGACGTCACAAGCTATTAAATTGCGCAATCACCCAGGAACACGTTTTCAGTAATGGCGGACACATTTTACGCGACTTTGGAGCTAAAAAATATTAGGATGGAAGGTTTGTTGTTCAGTTTTCTGGGGAAATATGAACAAAACGCGATATTCTGCGACAGAATTTGGCGGAAATAAACCTATGAATTTTCGTCCCAGTGGCACTTTAAGGATACGACTGACTTTGTAAATTTCATAAAAAGGACAACCCTTCCCAGAGGGCACATTTCTAGTCTCTCTAGACGTTAATTACCAGCCTATACACAAATATCCCACAAAAGGAGGGAATAAACACAGTATGCAGTGCATACGAGAATTTCTACGGGGACAGCACCCCCATACCCACCAAGTCCCTCAAAGAAATTCTAAGTCTTGTCCTTCAAGAAAATTCATTTGAATTCAACGATAAGAACTATCTCCAAATACACGGAACTGCAATGGGCACAAAGATGGCAGTCGCTTTCGCTAACATCTTTATGTCTTCGGTTGAGACGGATATAATTAGCCAAAGCAATACTACACCACTTGAGTGGAAAAGATACATTGACGACACGGAGAAATCTCTAAATGGTGTGACAAAATTGTGTGACAATTTAGGATTGAAGCGCATCATGGGAGAGTGAATCACGTGACTTCCTCAACCACGTGGTCTGTCCATTGGAACGCCTGGTTGATTTTTCGCAGAAAAATTGTCGAGGAAGACTTACTACAGAAAATTTGTCAAAAGTAATCGCATGTTGATAAACCGGAAATCGGCAAAGTCAGCGCGTGTTTCGATCGCACCGGAGCAAGACGTACGGCGCCAGTGATGCACTGCAAACAGAGCCTTATCAAGAGAATGTGTACTAAGAGTTTAGATATTTACAAAATGAATTTGCGTGCAAGGCGACTATCGTAGGGTGGCTCGCAAACATCACACAGACAAACATTTCACAAGTAATTTTTAATGTAGTGATACTGTATTCACCTCAACAAACGAGCAAAAAGAAGTACTTTTTAGCAGGTAATGCCAAGATAAACGTCATTCAAAATTACATATGCAGCAAGAGCTGCAATTAAAAAGTAATTGTAAGCGAAAAGACTTGTTTCGAAATTCAAACTGGAAAAAGAGGTGCAATTAGAAAGTAATTACGTAAAAAGACGTGCTTTGAAATTCAAACTGGAAAAAGTTTGTACATTGAATTTTGACTCTGATAACGCGCCATAGACGTTTTGCTATATATGAACATTGCCACCCTAAATGGTGTTCACCTGTCAAGTCTCTTGACTCCGGGTGGGTAGGGGCAATGTTCGTAATTTGGTTTTGAAAACAGCAGATACTGTAGCCGCATACTCGTCATTACTGAAATATATTAACTGTAGAATGGGATTAAGATTTTCAGTGATTTCGTTGACAATGAAATCGACAATTTTAGCTTAAGGATCAAGGAAGAATTAGGTACAAGTTTTTGAAGTTGTCATTTTAATTTTTCAAAGTGATGACCGATAGCGTGAGTTTTACATTTTTTCTCAAAGGAAGAAAACAATTACAATTTTTTTAAAAAATCAAAATAATTATTTTAACCGGCTATTGATATCTTTGTTCAATCTATAAGCCGCTTATGCAATCAAACACTCAAATGGTTATATAGGGAATATTACTGATGGCTCTCAGGCAAGCTTTCAAGTTCGAAATTCCTTTTTAAAAGAATTTTAAATTAATTTTGAAAAGTAGCAAACAACAACAAGCACCAAGGTAATATTTTGCTCACTACAACAACAACAACAACAACAACAACAACAAGCTTTATTTGCATGAACATAGACTCAACAGTATTACAAAAGCGTAAAACTAACTAAGGAAAAAAATTACACGGAAGAATAATTAAATAACGTTGACAACAATTTGTCTCGAAATCAAAGCAAGGTGACAGAAAATTTAATTAATTGTATGTTAATATAATAATTACAATAAAAATAAATAGAGGAATTCATTAATTTTGAGATCAACTCGTTGACAGGTAACTGCTCAATATTGGGGACCAGAATCTGTAGTTTTACTGTAAAAATCATCCCTTATTATTGAGTATTTGGAGCAATAGAAAAGAAAATGAGTTTCGTCTTCGATTTACAATTTTGGCTTTCGTTTACAGGCTCAAATGTTAGAAACACTTTGTATGACTTTAAAGGGCTTTTCAACCAACTTGTAGTAGTATTAATTTAAGGGGTCAAAAGCCATGTTTGTATTGATGGCAACCCAAAATAATCGGGTCCAGTTTTGTTTAACACTACTTTACTAGTTCACTGAAACTGCAAAAGTGCCTTTGGCTACGGATGGCCAGGATGGAAACGGATCGCAACTTGAAAAAAATTGCGCCGCTATTTTTCAACTTTTTCCTCAGGTCTAGCAAAACCCACTATAAACTGATCTTGTTTAGTTCTCCTTTCAATAATTCATTTCATATCTTCTTCTTGGAGTTCTAAAACCATTTTGTGTGCAAAAAAATGCTCTTGGATTTGATTTGAGAAAATATTGACCCCAAGGCATACAAAACCCTTTGACATAGCCCCTTTAAGGATAGCTGCTGGAATGAAAGATTACAGTTAAAAGTGTTCTAGAGATTTACTGCACTCCAGAGATTTATTGTCAGTTTTTTCTCATTTATTAAGTTGTATATTTTTACTGAATTGTCTTCTGAATTATAGTCTGTGCTTACAAGGAATGAGTGGAGCCGAAAAGGTAGAAGGTTAGAGCAATGAATTTACATTGTTGTGTATAAGTAAAAAGCTTTTGTTAATTTTTTTATCTTGACGAATGAATTTTTTCATCTGGAACAACTGGGGCCAGGTGTTTAAAAAGAAGGTGTTTAAAAGTTTACATAAAAACACTGCGATCTCGGTATAACTTAACCATAGGCGCCCCAAAGCCCAAGCTGTAAGTCAGCTAAGCACTGACGGCTTTTAAAAATTTTAAATATTTATATGGCAATTTAAGTACTAGATTCTAGAGGAGAGAGTGATCGCACTTTAAAATTTCATCCACAGCTTCCAACCAACTTAAAGAGCACTACAGAAAAGTACTTATAAGGAGCTTTGATTTGAATGGTCACACTCTAGGATTTCATCCACAAACTCAAAGTCGAAACCACTTTGTACGGCATAATAAACAGTGCCATAGTAGTCTGTGTGCCAGATAGTCTGCCTGTGTGCCAGATAGTCTGTTTCCCCTCCCAAAAGGGAGGGGAAACTGGAAAGTGCAAGCGCGATTTCTCTTCCCATGGCGTTTCCTGCTCGCGTCTTGCGCTTCCTAATTGCCCCTCACCCTCCGCTGTCGTGTTCGGTCCCAAGCTTCATGCTGTCACTCGATATGCGCTTACCGGCCTGAGGAGGCTGGCTATTAGCATTCAATATAATCATAAGGGACTGAGATAACAATTAGAGAACATTCAAGAAAGGGAAGCATGCGGTATAGTATTTGCAAGTGTAATGAATGTTAAGATAAAGCGTTTATTTTACATTTATGTTAGCCTGAAAAAAGCCATACTCTTCACACGACACATACCACTGCTCGGTTGCTCCATGTGTGGATAACGCTGTCCACAGGATAAATCGCCATACAGAGGACAAATAATAACAAGACAAAGTACATTAATCTCTGGATATTGATTTATCCGATAGATAGAGTTAGGCTCTTTGAACAACCGGGGCCTGGACATCTCATGTAAGGGATTGGATTTGCGGCATACAAATAGGCTCGATGTCCACCGCTTTGTAAAGATTTAAACTTGTTGCTCCCCAAGAAGAAGGAGGCAATTTGAATGCGGGCTCGTGTCCTCTAGCACGGATGGTGATCGAGCTCGAGTTGTGGGTTTTATTGTGCTAGAATTTGTTCCACGAATTGGGGGAAGTCGTTGACGCTGTGACGTCATGAATTGCGAAAAACAACACTGAAGTACCTTATTATAGGAATATTACGAAACATTTTAACAACGCGAACAAATTCTTCGCATTATAAAATTAACGCGAATTTTAGAAAAGATATGAATTTACTTGCATTTAATTAACGCGAATTTGATGCTTTATGCGTAGTAATTTTTATAGCAACGTGCACTTTACACGAGACAAAACAAAAACGCCGAAAAACAGAAACCTTCGAGGTTTAATACCCGGTAAACTATAATCTAACTAGCCGTACCAACAAAGGTTTCTAAATAGTGTTTTTCAAACACGACGTACTGGTTTGCAATCGCTGGGCAAACAGCATTGCCAGGAACCCTATTCCCTTCAACTGTGGGACACACCATACTTTCTCGATTAAACGCGGGTCAACGAGGTCAAATTTAAAATAAACGCCCCCGGCGATTATTCGAGGCACTGGCCTTTATATGCGGTCCGCGTTTATTTGAAAGTGTACCTTTATGTTACTTATTCTCATTTAAAATTAGTTACAGTAATTTTAATAAGGTTTAGAACCACTACATAACTTCAGTTTAATTTATTGCGTTCATTCTAACTAAAATAAGTTGACGTGATGTACTTTATACTCTACTGAGCACCCAATTTTTGTGTTTTCAATTTTATCGTCGACAGAAAAAGATCGATGACGTTTTATTCCTGTTTTACTAATGTTGTGTTATATTTCGCTATAGTTTTAGTGAACTTAAAGGATTTGAGACAAAAGGGTAAGGCTATAAAAAATGATGAAAAGTACCCCATTTTTAATAAACGCGAACAACAATTAGCTTTATTATACTATAAGTTCTTGCAAAAGCATACATCTCAACATAAAGAAATAATAAATGTAATAAGGAGATAAGAATTACGTTATATCAGTCTGAATTGATAATAAATTATTGCGTAAATTTAAGCATGATAGGATGAATCTCATCAACTGAATGCTAACAAAATAAATATCAAAATTTATAATTCTTTTGTAACTTCCAATGTAGAAAATCGTTTTATATTTGGTAGGAGGTACTCTATTTTCCTGTAAAACCTGTCTCTAAAAATTGAGTATTTAGGACAGTGAAAAAGTAAGTGAATTTCATCCTCAGTGTAGGGTACATTTGTGTTGCATTAGGCTTAAATTGTGTTTCATCTCAGATTTATTTAAGACATTGGGGTCAATATCAGGCAAATTATAGGATTCAAACATCCTCGTAACACTACAGTAGAAACTAGTTTTACCAGAGGAATGGAGATCTGCCGACATTAAAAAGATCTGTTTAACAATAGAGCCATTCCCCATATTATGAAGAAATAAAAAGTAATTATATTAATTATTTTTTGATTAACCCTCGGTCGTACAAGGGGGGGGGGGGGGGGGATGCCACCCTCCATATGGTTTTTCTTCGATTTTTCCAAGACGATTTTTCATTAGCACCTGCCGTTTTCAGTAGCTTTAGGCATATCTCTTACACACATTTTGACGCGAGTTTGGTGAGAATCGGTTACTATGGTTACGAGATATGACATCATAAGTAGCAGGTGGTCAAGCCAATTTTGGATAAAACTGCATAAGTTGCGTTAATAACTGCGAGGATCTTCTTTACACTTATTTCTTCATTCCGCAGTTCAAATATATGAGTTTCATATATTCATAATTTCACCTTCATCTTTCCCGGGTATATTTCGAACCAATTTAATGACCAGCTCCCAGTTGGCTTGTTAGCTCAATTGGTTAGAGCGCTGCACCGGTATCGCAGAGGTCAGGGTTCGAATCCCGGCAAGCCTGATTTTTTTTTTTCAGGCTTTCTTTTCGCAACTGCATAAGTTGCGTTAATAACTGCGAGGATCTTCTTTACACTTATTACTTGCATTGCCGACAATACCTTAGATTACAGTTTACAAACTTCTTGCTATTCTTGTTTTGTTTTGTTTTTTTCTTTTCACGAAAGGTAGTTTTATTTCAATAACAATACTTCATTACTGTAACACTTACTACAGATAATACAATACTATTACTTATATTTATTTGCAATGTTAACCCATGCGCTGGAAGAAAAGGAGAAAAAGCAAATAGGGAAGTAAAGGTAGATAAGAAATAAAAGGACAAAATTGCTTAAACTTTTTCAAGCGAATATTTATATTTTATTTGACTAACAAAATGCTGAAGCACCAATGAGTCTTCCTGGAGTTTCTTTTTGTAAATATAGTATCGCAAGAAGAGCAAAGTATAATTTAATTTAGCTACTAACTACGAACGGATTTGTTCGGAAATTAGATCTACAGCCATTTCTTTTGCAAAACGAAAAGCAAATTGGAGTAAAAATAGAGAGTTTGCCAACAAACGATAGCTGAATAATCTTGATGATATTATTTGCAATAGTGATGATTTACAGAACGTGAGCCCGCAACTAGATCAGTACGAGGAGCTCAAAAATGAACTCCTAAAACTGTATCAAGACAAAGGTGAAGGGGCTAAATTTAGAAGCAAAAGTATTTGGATCGAGCAAGGTGAGCGTCCAACAAAATATTTCTTTAATCTGGGAAAAAGAAATCAGTTATAAAAGGAGGGTAATTACGGAGCTGGAAGATGAAAACGGAAAGCGATTATATGAGGAACAAATCCTTCCGAAAATCGAAGCCTACTATAAAAATCTATACTCTTCTAAGATTGACGCAACTCCTGCGTCTTTCTCCCACTTTAATGAGAATTTAGAGACCTCACGCCTCACGAACGAAGAAAGTGCTAATTTGGAGGGGTTATTAACTTACGAAGAGTGCAAAGGAACCCTGAAAACGTTCCAGTATGGCACGTCTCCAGGGGAGGACGGTTTCACCGCGGAATTTTACTTAGAATTTTTCGATCTTCTAGGGGAGGATTTAATAGAAAGCTTTAACGCTGCCTCTAGAACTGGCAGGCTTTCAATTTCCCAGCGTAGAAGATTTATAAACCTGATACCAAAAGTGGACGCGCACTATTAGAACTCCAAAATTGGCGTCCTATAACTCTCTTAAATGTGGATTACAAAATTGCGTCTAAAACCATTGCTAGGCTAATTGAATCAGTTTTGCCATCTGTATTACACCCGGACCAACCAGGGTTTGTCAAAGACAGATATATAGGTGAGAATACAAGGTTGATTAGCGACGTACTGGAGATGACTAAAATAGAAAAGTTATCAGGCATTCTTAAGAAGACTCACTACTTAAAGTGCACCTAACCCGTAAAATTTTTTTTTTTGGCTAAATAAATTCTGTTATCATCTGGAACATTTCTTCGCAAAAACTTTTTGATTTGGTTAAATTCTCGATTTTCTGTGCCGTGTTAAATTCAAGAAAAATTTGGTTCAAGTCCGAGTAAGAGGAACCTGGGGCGAGCCGTAGTTGTGACGTCAGATCAAGAACCAAGAATTCCACGCCGCTTAGTTTTTACATAGCTGGTAGAGGGGACAGTACACCGACAAAGGATGAAGAAAGTACCGTCCTGCCCATATCTGCTAAAAAGCCGCTAACCAACGAAGAATGAATTCCTCAATGCAAAAAAGGAAATAAAGGCAAACTAAGAACTGGAACAGCAAATAAAGCAACTTACGATTGGCCTTGGAGGGCCGCGAAGAAGCCGGAATGCTGAGCTTCGCCCGTGAGTGTTTACATTTCACTTCGCACTTTCGGTCTTCACGTTTGGTCTTGGTTTTCCTGCTCTCCACTTCTCGCATTTGAGATTTATATTCAAGCTGAGGGAACCTCTTATAGAAATGGAGATTTTAATAAAGCATTCCTTCCTTCATTTATTTATTTTACACAGAAGTTTTAATGTGGAAACTGCGATATTACTTACGTCTTGTCCATTTCTGTAACCAGCATAACAATAAAAACAATTTATAACACTGCTGAATCAGGAAGGCAATTGTTTTCTGAAGGACATTGACGAGAATTATAGCACGAGAGTTTGTTAGTATCGGTTCAACTGAGATTATCTTACCAATCATTTTTCTCGCATCAACGTGCGAGCAGTTTCCTCAGATCCCAGCGCGAGCGGAAATGTACAAATTATGTAAATCAACCGGCCCTCGCTTAACTCTCGACTCGAGGCTTCGCCGCTCATCGCTCACACTTCGAGAATTATAAGCATCGCTCATCGCTCACACTTCGAGAATTATAAGCACGAGAGTTTGCTAGTATCGGTTCAACTGAGATTATCTTACCAATCATTTTTCTCGCGTCAACGTGCGAGCAGTTTCCTCAGATTCCAGCGCGAGCGGAAATGTACAAATTATGTAAATCAACCGGCCCTCGCTTAACTCGCGACCTGAGGCTTCGCCGCTCATCGCTCACACTTCGATCTTCTTGCGCCTTTTTTCGCACAAAAATGGTAATAAAAGAATTAAGAAAAAGACTGCTTGCCGTCTACTTCAACGGAGCATATGAACAAGGGATCTCTGCACAGTAATGTTTTGTTATGCTCGAGAGATTTGATATCGGACTCAAGATAAAATTCTCATAGCGACGCACGTTCATAGACTAGAATAAGGAATAATGGCAATGGTTTGTTATTGTGGATAAAGCGCGTTCGGTCTTGCTGAAGGAGGACTTTCTATAAATACGGTCTTTAATTTTAAACCCTTCGCTGTTTTGGGCACCGCTTACATGTAATTATTTAGCGCTTACCGTGTAGCCAACTTGAATAATTCGCAAAAGTAATAATTCTCTGCGTACCGCGTATCGCGGGTATTCTGGGGTTTACCTCGGTGTAAGAACCTGACAAAATTTTCTTTGTTTGTTAGTTATTGTTTTGCTGTACGCTTTTGTTTAACATGTTTTGTTTCTTTTATTTTACGTCATCCGTGAGTTTCACAGGTTCTTACACCGAGGTAAAGCCGTATTCTGTGGTTAATCGGCCGTTGAATCATTGGAAATACACAAAAAGCTATCGTTTGATCGGATACTAAAGTTGTTCATTCATTCATACCTTCTTCTGCGACAACAAATCTTTGCTTAAAATACATCGAACATAGTATCGAGTGCTTGGAAGGCTACCGCTTTGCTCGCTATTGCTTTACAAAATCCACTCATTTCGTCACTTCGCCTCTGGTCGCTCGCCGTCAAAAAATGCTGTATTTTTGTAGTGATACGTCTTGTGATTCATTTCTTTGGTTAATATATCTCGGAGCAATACGAACGGTCGACAGTTTTCTGTACATCTTCGAGAGCTCAAGAGAAATATAGCTCCGATAGAGATAGCGCGAGACTGCAGGTTCTTGATTTGACGTCACAAGGTGACTAGTCCTATGCCCTCACTGCGTCTACCCTGAACCAAAATGGTGTCTATTTTCGGCCGTTTTTCCGTACTTCAACCACGCACAGAACATCAGGGATTAAACCATATCAAAAACTTTTTGTGACGAAATGCTCCAAATGATAACAGGATTTATTTGACGGGGAAAAAAATATTTAGGGCTAGGTGCACTTTAAGAAACTGGGTAAAAGTCTTTTATACTGAAATAGAACGGTGCAGTCATGAACAACGGTTTTGCTACAAATTGGTTTAAACCCACGTCCGGTGTGAGACAAGGTTGCCCACTTTCTCCTTATATATTCATTCATACGACGCTTAATATATATCGGAGTTTTATCCCCTTCTCTCAGGGGAAGCGCCGATATAATAGTCTTGGCTCGTTTTCACCCGCCAATTTGGGTGATTTCCATTCTTCCGCTTTCACTGCAACGGGCTCAGAGAGCTGAGAATTTTTTTTATTTTGATGTGGTTCAAATTAGGAAGGACACATTCTCCCTGGTTAACATATATTGATCTGCCTTCTATCCCAACAAACTATGGAATGAGTAACCCAGTACAGAACAAGGCACTTTTTCTGGAAAGCCGTACCGTAACAATAAATAAAAAACAAGTTTACAAAGCAATTGTATTTGCATCCGCCTGTCTCGAAGGACGATGGTGCAGCACCGTAGGACAATTTCTACGCCATTTTCTGAAGTAAACTGTGAAGCCCAACTCTACTGTAGTGGTTCTTACCACAGAAGGTAGAAATGAAGGAGGATGACTCGCCTGCAGATGCCGCCCTCTCCTTTTTTTAAGCTCGTTTTCGGCTTGTAGTTCTTGGCAAGCTGACTCGCCCGTCTTTCTTTTGCTCTCATGACGGTCAACTTTCATGGCTAAGCTCCTCTGTCGTCAGAGGTGTCTTCCAAGTTGCTAGTATCTATGCCAAACAGCTCGAGGTCTGTCCAGCGCAGAGTTCCTGAAGGGCAAGCTTGGTTTTCCGACGGGACGAGTCCCGAGTGCGTGCATACAGTAAATCTTTCGGAAACATGCGTCCCGGGTCGATGCGTCTAATATGGCCAAGACAATGCAGACATCTTTTCACTCAGGGTGAACATGCTGGGAAGGCTTGCAAAAAAAAGCCCAGGCAGAATATGGTTAATATTGCCGTGCATGGTGCAGTTGCTGAAGATGGACTTCGGGAAACTTGCAGTTTTCTCCTAAGCGACCACCACACTGTTATTTTGACGGACAGTAATACCGGTAGAAGAAGACTCAGGCGTGCTAGTGACAAGGCTTTGTGGCAGAACTTCACTGCTATTGCGAACCTGGGACGTTGATGGGCGCGTGTTGTAATGTGCAAGGCTTTGTTCACTTCTGTGACCGGAGGTCGCCATAATGCGTCTGTTAGGGATTCCAGCATTAGACTACAAAGTCATGGCCGTCGCTCTGACGCTGTGGTTGGTGTACAGCTGTGGTAATGATGCTACTTCGCTGATATTTTTCATCATGGAGTCGAGCAAATTTACTCTGACTGGACGTGCTTCATACCATACGTTGTCTTCAAAACTCCAGTTCTTTCGTGGATATTGGAAAAACGACTCACACTTTGGGTTTAACTTGGATAAATATAATTTCAAGGCCTTGTGTCCGTCGTTCACATCTTCTAATTCCTACATTCTGGCGTACTTTTCGGTGCTGGAAACGTCGGCAACTCCACCAGGTTGGTTCTTCGTGGCCTCATCATGCTCCATCGTCACCTAGTTTCGACCAGTTGCGTCTGCTTCAAACTTAAAGCTGGTCGTTTTAAGGTTCCTCTGTCCCTCTCGACCTCTTCTACAAAAGAAGAGGACCACATGGAACCATACATTACGGAGAAAAGCAAGCGGGTTGCTCAGTGAAAGAACTTGTGAGGACTTCAGCCACACTAAATCTTCGTTTTCAATCACCGGTTTGGGTTTTACGTTTTCTTTTCCCTGGCGCTTCAAGCTAACGACTGTCGCATTCAGTATTTCGTTTGATCTTTTAAACCTTGGCTCGTAAGAGAGTTTCAGACCTTTGTTAAGTGGCGGTGCATTCAGGTATCTTTCAATGCCGTGGCAAAACCTAAGGAGTGTAGATTTACCACTAGACATCTCCAGATTTATTTCTGGCCTCTGCGTAAAATCTACGAACCTTTGTATCCAGTTGACCAACCGACATTTGTTCGAGAGGGGTCTGTATTTTTTTCTCACTGCACCGAGCTAAATTCAAAAAGAAAATATCGTACTATTTAGTTTATAGGCAATACATGACTGATATTTTTTTAAACCTTGTTTTAATACTGGTAGCTGTATCTTGAGGTGTCTTTTAGCGTAATTTGCACCGAAAATCTTCGCGTCTCCGGTTGTTTTGTTTACCTTGTACCCATTTTCCTTCAGCGCAGCATTTTCCGACACAAACTCCCTTCCATTTATTAGCCCAACCATTTTCCTCCCACCCACCCCCCCTAAAAAAACCTATTGCCACTTGATTTAGAAGTAAAATAAATTAAAACCTTTATTGAATAACAACATCAGCAAACGTCAATGAAAGTCGTCTCTTGGGCTGTGATTCTTTTGTTTCTTCTTTGTTTCAGTGATCATTTACCGCCTCCTGGAAAGAAAACTCAAGTCATTTAAATGACAGAAGACGACGGAAATAAGAATAGTTCCTCGCGAAGCGAAGATAACCGAGGGTCTTCCGAGTGCAATGAGGTTTATAAATCTGTCGGAATTTATCGTGCGGGGAATTGCGAATTTGAAGTTTAGCCTTGAATAACAACATCAGCAAACGTCAATGAAAGTCGGCTCTTGGGCTGTGATTCTTTTGTTTCTTCTTTGTTTCAGTGATCATTTACCGCCTGTGGAAAGAAAACTCAAGTCATTTAAATGACGGAAGACGAAGGAAATAAGAATAGTTCCTCGCGAAGCGAAGATAACCGAGGGTCCTCCGAGTGTAATGAGGTTTATAAATCTGTCGGAATTTATCGTGCGGGGAATTGAGAATTTGAAGTTTAGCTTTGTGTGCAAATTAAGACCCAACATGGTTTTCAGCTGTGAAGTTTACTGACCCCTGGTGGGTGGAAGTGAATCTTCTGAATTTGGAATCTTCTGAATTTGGATGCCAGAAAACGTATTGAGGCTTAAAATCTTCCACTTTAAACGTGGTCAACCTGGCCATAATGAAACAAGACGCCAAACATGCATGTTCAAATGAAGGCTACGAGAAGACCACTAATCGATAAACGGCGCAAAATGTCCAAGCCGACTGAATGCGACGATTCTAGTGTCAGGTTCGCGCCATTTTTCATAGCTGTCAATCAAGAGGCTGAACAGAGAAAGCGGAAAAATATTGCTTTTTTAAGTTTAGAGAAAAAGGTGAAAAGCTGAAAAAAAAATTAAAGAAACCTTATGTATAGCTCTGGGACTGAAAGATTACAGTTAAAAACATTTTGGGAGCAGTACTAAATTACTTAACCTCTAGAGCTGTATTGCCAGTTTTCCTCATATAATTAATTAATTAATTTCAATATTAGTTGTATATCATTAATTAAATTCATTTATTATTATAGCCTGTGTTTACAGGAATTAAATTTAGTCAGAAAGGTAGAAAATTACACCTCTGTAAAAATATAACAATTTGCACTGTTGCGAAACATGCAAATAGCTTTTGTTATTATTTTTATTTTAATGAATAAAAGTATAGTTTCTAGGTGATTTGATTTTATCGATTCTCTGCGCCTACTCATTTTTCATTTTTGGGTGTGAAGACTGACGGATCCCAATCTTATTCCTGATTGTTTTCGGTCCTTTTTTTCCAATTATCGGCTCCTGGGTCTAATCATGCAATCATTTATAAGGATCTGATCGTCAGGTTCGTTAAAATGATTATTGATCACTTACAAAAAGTAAAGATATAAGAAAATAATGATCTGGTTCTCGACCAGGTCCTGTTAAATGATTATTGATCATTTGCTAGAATCTAAGAATTTATTGAGTCAAAAAAGCTGACCTTTAAAGGTGATGCTATTATAACTGTTCTAAATATAAATGCCCCGCCTTAAGAGTTTCTTTTTATTGCATTCTGTGTGAAACTGCTGCGCTGTGGCTTTCAATGAAATGGTAACAATCTTGAGATTTTATCCACAAACTCAAACTTACAACCACTTGTAAAGATCACCACAGGAAAGTACTTATCAGGAGCTTTCATTGAATGGTCTGGCACACTACGATTTCATCCACAAACTCAAAGTTGGAACTTCCTTGCTAGAGCATTATAAACAGTACCGCAGTAAATCATTTGGATCGTTACACTCAAGGATTTCATTCACAAATTCAAACGTTTGAATCAGTTTGTACGGCATAATAAACAGTACCACAGTAGCGAGTGTGGCAGACACCAAAAGGGGAGGGAAACGGGGAATCGCGAGAGCCATTGCCCTTCTCTTGTGTCTCGTGATCGTGTCTCGCGCTTCCTATCTCCCCTTTTTTCTCCGCTTTTAGCGCCTGCCAGCAGGCTAGTACATGGGAGAGTACTGGTCAATAGCTTTCAATTAAACGACACATTTAAGGATTCCATCCAGACACTAAATTGTAGAACCACTTGCAAAGAAGGGCCACAGGAACTTTCAAGGTATTTCTGAGTGGCAGCCTCGTTTCCAGTCGTTCTTGACGAAAACTCGATTGTGACGTCGCCTTTCGAGCGTAGGATGCCTAGCGCTATCTCGTTTGGCCCCAAGCCTCGCGTTCTCACTCGATAAGCGCGTAACTGGCTCAGTAGCATTTATTAGGGTTTTAAAAGGTTTTAAAAGTGCCATTTTGGCTGTATTAGTAAACTTGGGAAGTAGTCCCTTGTCCATTTCTTCCAGAAGTAGTTCACAACATTCTGGACGAATTCAAACCGCTGACGAGGATTGGACGTCTCTCTAAAGGGTCCACTTGGTATTCGTGATGTTGCTCTGCCTGGTAGCAAGTCATTGGGGCAGAGATAAGTTCCATCATCCGGTGACGTAGGGTGTCTTCCTATCGGTCTTTCATTTAGAAGGTTTGCTACCTCGAAGCAAACTGTTTGGAGTTCTGAGAATGTCATGACGTGATCACTTATAGCTGCTGTTATCGCTCGCTTCACCGATTTCACTAATGCTTCTGACACTCCATTTTGCCAAGGTGCGTCAGCTGGGGCAAAATCCCACTTGAATCCTTCCATCACACCAAATTCTTTTAGCTCTTCTTGATTCCAACCTTTTACTATATTTTTCAATTCTTCATTTGCCGCAACTAGTTGAGGCCCGTTGTCGGAATATAGTTTTGAAGGATACCCTCGAATAGATGCAAATCTTCTCAGAACCATGAGGAATTTTTCGGTGCTATAATCTGAGGCTAGATCTACGTGTACTGCACGGGTGCTTAAGCAGTTAAATATCACCCCATGCGTTTTCCCAGTCGTTCTTTTCTTTACTTCGTCACGAATTTTGAATGGTCTAAATAGATCAATAGCGGTACAAGTCCAGGCGGGAGATGGCTTCAATCTTTCCACTGGTAATTTTCCCATAATTTGTTCACTCACTTTTTTGTCTAGTTTCTTGCATATCACGCAGTTGTATCTAATGGACTTAATCATCTTCAGCAACTTGACAATCCAGAACCTCGCGCGTATTTTACTGGCTGTAGAGAGAACACCGAGATCTCCTCTTTTATGGATATGTTCAGCATATAGACGTGAAAATCGATGATCATAAGGAAGAAATATAACTTCATTTTTGTTGTGACTCATCTCAATCCACCTTTCTCCTCGTCCTCCAACCACGTATATTCCGTCTGTATTCTTTCTGGGGCATAGGCGTTTGTATCTTCCTTTTTCAATGTCTTCGTACATGCTTTTCTGTGCTTCCATAATCCAGAAATTTTCTGCCTTTGTAATATCACTTGGAGTTAGTGACTTTGTTGCGTGCTTGAAGGATGATTTTGGCTTTCTTTGGTACATCGCTAAGATTCTGGCTGTCACTCTTATTAGTTTTCCAAAATCTGAGTATCTGTCGATGTTGATTTTTGACGCTAACGTGTCTTTGACTTCTTTTTTGAAATATTTGGTTACAGTGGATGCTATTTTAATTAACTCAGGAAGTTGCTCCTTGGTCAATGTTTCGTGTATTGGCCATTCAGATTCTGGTAATTCAAGGAAGCTGGGTCCATTTTGCCAGATACTGTCCAAATTTATTTCGTTAGGTTTTTTACCACGAGTTAACCAATCTGCGATGTTATATTTGCTTTCCATCCAAAACCATTCTTTGGGGCTTGTATTCTGTTGTATCTCTCCTACACGTGTTGCAGCAAAGGTATTAAATCCGTACGATTCCTTTTGTATCATGCCATGCACTATTTGGGAGTCCACGATATGGTAGCACTTTATAAACTTGTATCTGCAATGTCGTGTAGGAATGTTTTCAGTCTGGAGTTAAGTACAGCTCCACAGAGTTCAATTCTGTCTATTGACATTCTTTTTATGGGTGCTAGTCGATTTTTTGACAGTACGAGCCTGCAATTAAACTGTCCGTCGCTTGTTTTCCATCTCATATAGGCACATGCGCCGTAGGCGTTACTGGAACCGTCACTGAAAATTATTAATATCGGTTCACCTGTTGCATTTTTGGGCTTTAAACATCTTTTGAATTTGACGTTATTCATCTCTATTAGGTCTTGGCAGAATTGCATCCATTCTCGTTTGTACTTATCCGGGATTGGGTCATCCCAATGTAGCTTCTCTTCAATTCCCCAGAGTTGTCTCACTGAGATCTTTGCTCTGATCGTAAATGGTCCTGCCAACCCGAGTGGATCGTAAATGCTGTTCACTTGTGATAAAATGATTCTCTTTGTTGTATTTGTATTATCTAAGAACCTTTGGTCCTGTGTATCAGACTGCACATGGGTTTTCTTGTTTTTCTTAGCAGCAATTTTTAATTGAACTTTATATTCAAATTCGTCTTGCATTGGATTCCAAACGACTCCAAGAACCTTTTCTGTTGCTGTCGATGCGTCATTGGGTAAAGTCAGGGTTTTAGTTTGGTCTGTGCCATCATTGGTGAAAATCCATTCTTTTATTTTGAAACTTCCTTCCTCGAGTAAATTTTCTATATCTTTCGCAAGTTTCTTTGCTTTTTCTTTATCAGATACGCTCTCTATTATATCGTCCATGTATGTGTTTTCCTTGATCACATGTGCAGCTTTGGGATATTTGTCTTGTCCCATTTCAGCTGTCTTCCGCAATGCTACTGTGGCGATTGCGCCTGAAGGCTTGTCACCGAATGACACTCTCTGTATCACGTATGTGTCTGGTTGTGTTTCAGTGTTTATGTCTCTCCACAAAAAACGATGTGTATGCTGTTCTATCGTTTTCGTCTTCACTGTATGATACATTTTCTTTATATCGCCGATCAATGCTATTCTATTTTCTCTGAATCTTATCAGTATTCCCAGAAGATCATTGAGCAGATGCGGTCCCTTTGCCCAGTAGTCGTTTAAAGAGTGGTTCATATAACGTGCGCTGCTATTGAATACGATTCTCACCGGAGTTGATTTTGAGTCTGGTTTCAAAACCTCATGATGAGAAATGTAGCGAATTGGCCCTTTGTAGTTTTCCAGTTCTGTATGAGAGAGCTTTCGTGCGACTTCTCGCTCGATCATATCTTCTATCTGTTTCTGATAGACTTCAGCGTGTTTCGCATTTTTCGCTAGTCTTTTTTCTGTAGATATTAGCATCCCCATAGCGGCTTTCTTCTTATTAGGTAGTTGGGATGGGTATTTGATCCATGGATACTCTGTAATCCATGTTTTTTCGTCTTTGTTGTATTCTGGCTTGGTTTCGATCAGTTTCAGTTCCTTCTCTTCCTTTATTGTGAAGTTTTTGCTTCCCAACGAGCATTTTCCACGCTTGCATCCTCCGCAGCGGGGCGTACATTCTATTCCCAGGTTTTCTATCTTATAGAAATCCTCAACTTTGGCGATCATGGTATTTATTCTGGCGTGGCCAAGATTATGGCTCTTAGTGGTCTCTTTGATTGAAGGATCTGTTCCGCCTATGCATCTCCCGAATCGATTTTTTAGCAAGAGGAGATGTCCTGAACTTTGTTCATTCTGTGGGTGGTACGCGGCATATTCGTAACCTATTAATACATCGACTGCTCCTGATGGTCGTAATATGTCTTCTCTTGGTATATTCTTAAATAACTTAATTACTCCATCTATATTCACGCTCTGTATTTCAGAAGTGATTTTATCAATGCCGTATACTTCAAACTGAACTTCTTGCCCTCGTTTGTCAATAAGCGAAAGCGTGTATCTGTTAGATGAAATCTTTTCGTTATCGCCGCCTACTTTAATCACTGTAAGTTCTATCTTTGTCCCTTTTAAACGTTCAGCTTTTGCCTTGCTATTCGTAATGAAACAGAGTGATGCTCCGCTGTCCCAAAGGACGTTGGCCCAACCGCGCTTCGTAGGAATTTTCTGCAACTGTAGAAGACAAGAATCTATTATCGAGTTATTGCATAAGCTCGCCGATCCGGAGGCGTCTTCCGGTCGTTTTTCATCTTGGTGAAGTGTCTTATGGTGCCATTTGGTACATTCTTTCACACCGCATGGTCTCTTTCTCCAACACTCCAGAACTCTGTGTCCTCTTCTCAAACATGACCAACAAGCTCCTTTTTCCTTTAGCATTTTCATTCTCTCTTCGGTTGGTTTTGATAGATATAGTTTGCATTCGTTTGTCCAGTGATCTGCCTCTTTATGGAATAGACACTTGCTGTTCTGTGGTCTAGTGTATCCACTGGCTTCCTTTGCATCTTTATTTGTCCCTGTATAGTGTGCCGAGCCTTTAATTGCCGGATCGCGGGTAAATCGTAGTTGTGCAGTTTCATACTCTAGCGCTCTTTTCTGGCTAAGAAGAAAGTTTAGCAGACTTGGGAACTTGTTGGTTTTATCCACTGTACTGTTATCTGCGCTGACCAGTTTGGCCCATTCCTTTTTTATCTCGGCAGGCAGTTTTCTTTCAATTATGCTCACTGAACTGGTTGTGGTAATCTCTCTTTCTAGTCCAAGTCTCTTCAGGTCTTTATGTCCATTCTCTACTGTGTCAACAAATTCCACGAATCTTTTGTTCTCGCCTTCTTTGATGGGTCTTACACTTTGAATTGTATCAATAATGGCGTCGGCTACTTTACGTCGTCTAGTCGTTTCCACATCTCCTGGATATCATCCTCTACGCCTTTGATCGCATCCGTTGCTTCCCTTCCTAGGCAGGAACGTAGAATGTAGCACGCGCTGTCTTTGTCCAATGTTGGCATCACTTGCCTTTGAAAATCCTGTTTAAATTGGGGATACTCTCTGATCGTCCCATCAAAGGATGGCATTTTAACTTTCTCCATGCGAAGTGCACAATTTTGTTTGGCGTTGTTTTTGCTTTCTGTCATGGTGGTGAGAGTTTGAATTTTTTCAATTGTCTCGTTGTAACGTGTTTGGATTGTTCGAATCCATTCGATTTCATTTTCTGTGGAAGCTTCATTTAGAATTTCGAGCATTTTGTCGTGCGCGCGCTTGCAATCTGCTATCGCGAGCTCTATATCCCTTTCAGTTTTGCGCAAAGTTGCTCCAGCGTTTTCGTTATCCGCTCTTGTTTCAATCACATTTTCAACATGTTCGATAAGTGCTTCAAAGATTGCTTCCGCGGATTTCTTCTTTACGATAGTCTGTTGAACTATCCTTTGAAACTCTTCTTCTCGAAGTTTAATCATATGCTGGCGGTTCAATTCTTCCTTTTCCTTCTGTTCAGTCGATTTTATTTCATTTTCATACTTCGTATATACCGCCGATGCTCTATTGTATTCGTCTTGTAGTTCATTGATCCATTTTTCACTTGTCTCAATCTCCTCCTCGGAAAGGTACATTAAATAAATGTCATGCTTACCTTCCACTATGGACCATGCTTCAGTAAGCTCTCTAAATTTTGTTCTCAGAATCTCAGTGTCTTTATCTTCAGCTATTGCTTGGAAGAAATCGTTCTTTTTTCTCGTAAATCTGGTCTTCGCACTTCTACGTACTTTCAGGGCGTCTTCGGCCATTGTACTTGGATTTCGAATGTTTCGCTAGTCGCATCAATTGCCAAGGTTCCAAATTACTCACTCTTTATTTAATCATCTCATTCACAGAAGAGTAAATTCGAAATCTGTTAACAGGTCAGAATTTATGGTTAATAAATGCCAGGGTTCAGTATACTTAAATACAGAACAATATTTACGTACCCATTGGTGTCTCAAAGTCTGCGACTAGGTAGTTTTTCTTCAATGATCTTATTAATTAATTTCGTAAGGCATTGTGACGTCATCATGTATTAAATGTCAAGCATAATTATAATTTCTCGTTAGAACGAAACAAGTTAACAATGGGAGAAATATTCAAGAAAGGGAAGCATGTGGTTTATTATTAGCAAGTGTTAAGATTAAGAGTTTATTTTATACTTATATCACGTTAACAACGAACCGGTGAAGGAAATCGTCAAATGGTGCACCGTTTCGAGTAGAACAACAGAATTCGCGATATGTGCAAATTACCACGGTCGATTTATTAGAACGCGGGACCTGTCGCAACACTTCTGTCCAGCGTTGTTGACAGTAAAAATCTCTACTTTTCTAGCTTTTCCTGACCCGTCATGTCTCAATCCCTGTTCCAGACTAAATTGTTTACACCACTTAATTAAAACAGTTTCCCAATTTTTACATTCTATCCCAGACCTCTCTCCTCCGCAGGGGCCCCCTACGGCCTTACTAATAGGAGCTTCTGCGGAGGACAGAGATCCCACACTACCGAAAAAGCCATACTCACGGCTCGGTTGTTTAAAGGGTGGATAACACTATCTAGCAAATACATGTTTACAATTAAACAAAGTATACACTATCTACTGGATGGTGATTTATCCGGTGAATAGAAGTGTCCGCTTTTTGAACAACCGGGGCTTAAACATCTCACGTAAGGGATTTCCCCTAATTCCTCAGATTTTGCGGTATACCTAGCCAGCGCTGCAGACGTAATATAACGCTGCAATATTTACAAGGTGAAATTTCGTCTGCGACGCAGGCTACGGTATACCGGAATGCTCGATTTCCACCGCTTTGTAAAGATCCAAATTTGTTGCTCCCCAAGAAGAAGGAGGCAATTTGAATGCGGGCTCTAGCAATTTGAATGCGCGCTCTGGCACGGCTGGTGATCGAGCTCGAGTTGTGGGTTTGTTGTTCTAGAATTTGTTCCACGAATCACGGGAAGTGGTTGAGGCTGCCATGTCGTGAATTCGACAAAACGTAGGAACGTACCTAAAGTTTTTCTTTTTTTAAGTTCGTCTTTTTTTCCCTTAAGGTTGACAGATCTCTGGTTTTAAAACCAAGAAAGAGACAAGGCGTAATTTTTCGTTAGGGGAAAATAAAACAATATTTTAAGTCAAATGAATTTCTTTGTAATAATATGCACAGGAATAAACAGTAGCTCCTTGACATCATTCGTTGAGACAGTTTAAGAGCTTGATTCCTGGTAACTCCTTCTTTATGAGTCAACAGGAAATAAAAACACGTCACGGCATATCAGCAGTTAAGCGGCCACTTGAGCGTTTTAGTAAAGTTGTTTGCCTAAAGCACTGCAGCCGATATTGTGTAGTTCATGTTAAATTTGCATTCAGTTGAGCCATCAAGAATAATCAACGGATTATCGTTTCCCCTGAAAACAAAAAGCAAATACATTCAGAAAACAAAATTAAAGACTTTTATCAGCGGTAAACATGCACTGCTGTCGGGTTGGGCAGATAGTCAGCATAGAATTTTCTCTACAGCTTACAAAGTCCTTTAAAATAATCATTAGGTTGCTGAAGTAAAAAAAATTAAACTGGTAAAGCAACTATATGAAACGAAACTATTATTTGGAAGTTTTAAATCTAAACTCTTCAGATTTTCCATCGAAAATCGACCGGTCGGTTTTTACACAGAACGCCTCTTAAAATCTAAACTCTTCAGATTTTGCTAGAAATGTTTTCAATGAGGAAAGTTTCTAGAAAATTCCCACGTCAACTGAAATCGTGAAACAAGTCATGATACACTCGACAACAGAAAGACAAAGTTTTTCAGGCATGTCGGTACGTGCACAGAAAGGTTTCCATTTCAAACTCTGAGGTTTAACCCTTTGAAAAGGCTTCTATGATTGGTTCGTCCTCCTACAGTGCTATTCCAAGGAACCTTATAATAGAAAGTTCCAAGACTAGATTTTGTTGTGTTGAGTTCCGCAGAGGACTTTGCTCGTTTAATAGCTCAGGACAACATGGATGTCGAAACGCTGGTTTATTATCTCCAGGAAGAAGTGTCTTGTCCGGTATGTTCAGAAAAATTTACCGATCCCAAACAGCTTCCCTGTTTACACAGTTTCTGTTTCCTCTGCTTGAAACGATGGCACCAAGCAACTCAAAATACAACCAATCTACAAGATAGAATCATCTGCCCTAACTGCAGAGCGGTTAGCACTGTGCCTGAAAGCGGTGATCTCAAAGATCTTCCAACAAGCTTTTATCTGAAAGGCTTGGTTAATGTGCTGGCCATCAAAAAATCAAACAGCACTCAAGTAACCTGTGGAAATTGCGATCAGAACAGCGCTGAGGCTTCGTATTGTTTCCAGTGTTGTGTATTTTACTGTAAAGAGTGCTTAACTGCACATAACAAAATGCGAGGCAACGCAAACCATCGTTCCCTGGCTTTGAGAGATTTTGAAGACAAGGACTTTGAGGACGTATTAAGGCGTCCCGCGTTTTGTCCAAAGTAACGACATCAGAAAAAAGAACTGAAATACTTTTGCAAGAATTGCCAAACGGCAGTCTGCCAAAGCTGTAGCTCTGTGGAACATTCTGGTCACGCTTTAGAACACATTGAAGACGAAGCTAGAAGACAAAAGAATGAAGCAAAAAATCTGATGAAAACACAGAGACAGAACTTAGAAAAAAAGGAGAACATAGTTGGTCATCTTGACGAAGACTGCGCTAAGGTGATTCAGCAAGGCGAAGACATCAAGACAAGTGCCCAAAGATTTGCTGAAAAATTGATTAGAGCCATCGAAGCAAACAAGGAACATATTTTCGCAGCAGTTGAAACCCAAATAGAGAATTCAGTTGAAATTCTAACTATTGAAAGGAGGAAAATGGAGGCTGAAATAAGGATGATCGAAACATATCTGAAAACAGCTGACCCACTTTTAACTCGAGGTTCAGATGCTGAGGTTGTACATCTGAAGAAATCACTGGAAACATTATCCGAGCAAGCTGTGGAACTTAACCCATATGCCTGTGTCCCTGAAAATCTTTCAGCTTTAGTTTTTGTGCAAAATGAAAAGCTGCTTAATAAGACGCAATCAACAACGAAGAAATCGGTTTCTTGGAAACACACCAAACAAAAGCGAAGCAATCAATTGCTGAAGGGAAAGGACTGAATGAAGCATTTGTTGGATGTGAAGCACAATTCACTCTGACTATAAAAAACTAGCAGGGAAAGCAGTGTTACAATAAACAAGACCTTGTGACGGTAGAGATCCAAGATGGACAAGGACGAGAATGCACGACTGAAGTGTTAATAGATGACAAGGAAAATGGACTCTATCAGATCAGCTATTTTCCCAGAGTTCAAGGTAGATGTTCAGTTGTGATTACTGTAAACGAGGAACATATTTGCGGCAGTCCTTTTGTTGTGCTAATAAAGGCCAGCGAGCAGGCTCTCGGATCCGGGAATCCCTCTCCTCCCGGAAAAAATCACGGGGAGCATTCGGTTAGTTCGCCAAGTGCTTCGTGCTCCTTACCAGGGCAGGGAGCTTCCTCGCAGGCTTTGTTAGTAAAACCATTTGAGTTCAAACCTGTTTTAGCTTTTGGAGAATATGGTGCCTCACGAGGAATGTTCATCTTTCCTATGGGGGTGGCAGTGAGTGACAGGCATGAGATAGCAGTAAGTGACTATTGTAATTATAGGGTTCAAATCTTTGACAGCAATGGGAACTTTTTAAGATCCTTCGGTCGTCAACTTACCAGTCGGGGAAAGTTTGGTTATCCTGCTGGAATATGCTTTGATGGTAGTAGAAATAGTTTCGTAGCAGACAGTGATAACCATAGAATACGACTTTTTAATGAGGAGGGTAAGTACGAGAGTAAGTTTGGTGGAAAAGGAAGCGCTAATAGTCAGCTCTTTTCTCCTCGTGGTTTATCCTTGGATAGTGATGGTAATATTATTGTAGCTGATCTTAAAAAAGAGATTAAGATCTTTTCGCCTAAGGGAAAGTTTGTAAGGAAGATAGGCGGGCCTCGCTCTTTTAGTAGTCCAGTCCACTGTGTTCAGTGTAACGAATATCTGATAGTTTCAGACTACCATGAACACTGCATTAAAGTGTTCGATCGGAAGGGTAATTATCAATATCAGTTTGGAAAGCAGGGGAAAGGTAACGGGGAGTTTGAATACCCCCGGTGTTTGGCAGTAAACAAGTCATGCCACCTTTTGGTTTGTGATTCGGGGAATAATAGAATACAAATCTTTGAATTAGATGGAAAGTTTATTGGTAAATTTGGAACACAAGGTAGACACCTAGGAGAACTAAATTGTCCATATTCTGTAGGCGTTTTAAGTAATGGTAGAATTGTTGTGTGTGATAGTCATAATAATCGCATTCAAATATTTTAATGAAAGTTGCCTTTTCCAGCCAATGTGAAACTAATCACGTTGACTTTTTTAGTAATTCAAATTCAAATTACAAAAGCAGAAATTATCACGGTGTTTAGGTTTGCAAGTAGACGTTTTGCTATATATGAACATTGCCACCCTAAATGGTGTTCACCTGTCAAGTTTCTTGACCCCGGGTGGGTAGGGGTCAATGTTCGTAATTTGGTTTTGAAAACAGCAGATACCGTAGCTGCATACTCGTCATTACTGAAATATATTAACTGTAGAAGGGGATTCAGATTTTCAGTGATTTCGTTGATAATGAAATCGACAATTTTAGCTTAAGGACCAAGGAAGAATTAGGTACAGGTTTTTGAAGGTAGCATTTTAATTTTTCAAAGTGATGACCGATAGCGTGACTTTTACATTTTTTCTCAAGGGAAGAAAACAATGACAATTTTTTAAAAAAATCAAAATAATTATTTTAACCGGCTATTGATACCTTTGTTTAATCTATAAGTTGCTTATGCAATCAAACACTCAAATGTTTATATAGGAAATATTACTGATGGCTCTCAGGGAAGCCTTGAAGTTCGAAATTCCTTTTTAAAAGAATTTTAAATTAATTTTGAAAAGTAGCCAACAACGACAAGCACCAAGGGAATATTTTGCTCACTACAACAACAAGAAGCTTTATTTGCATGAACATAGATTCAACAGTATTGCAAAAGCGTAAAACTAACTAAGGAAGAAAATTACATGGAAGAATAATTTAATAACGTTGACAACAATTTGTCTCGAAATCAAGGCAAGGTGATAGAAAATTTAATGAATTGTATGTTAATATAATAATAAAAAAAATAAATAGAGGAATTCATTAATTTTATGATCAACTCGTTGACAGGTAACTGCTCATTATTTGGGACCAGAGTCTGTAGTTTTACTGTAAAAATCATCGCTTATTATTGAGTATTTGGAGCAATAGAAAAGAAAATGAATTTCGTCTTCGATTTACAATTTTGGCTTTCGTTTACAGGCTCAAATGTTAGAAACACTTTGTATGACTTTAAAGGGCTTTTCAACCAGCTTGTAGCATTAATTTAAGGTGTCAAAAGCCATGTTAGTTTGTATTGATGGCAGCCCAAAATAATGGTCCAGTTTTGTTTAACACTACTTTACTAGTTCACTGAAACTGCAAAAGTGCCTTTGGCCACGGATGGCCAGGATGGAAACGGATCGCAACTTGAGAAAAATTGCGCCGCTTTTTTTTTCAAGTTTTTCCTCAGGTCTAGCAAAACCCACTATAACCTGATCTTGTTTAGTTCTCCTTTCAATATTTCATTTCATATCTTCTTCTTGTAGTTCTAAATTCATTTTGTGTGCAAAAATGCTCTTGGGTTTGGTTTGAGAAAATATTGACCCCAAGGCATACAAAACCCTTTGACATAGCCCCTTTAAGGATAGCTGCTGGAATGAAAGATTACAGTTAAAAGTGTTCTAGAGATTTACTGCACTCCAGAGATTTATTGTCAGTTTTTTCTCATTTATTAAGTTGTATATCATTACTGAATTGACTTCTGAATTATAGTCTGTGCTTACAGGGAATGAGTGGAGCCGAAAAGGTAGAAAGTATATAGCAATGAATTTACATTGTTGTGTATAAGTAAAAAGCTTTTGTTATTATTTTTATCTTGACGAATGAATAAAAGTACAGTTGCTGAGTGGTTTGACTACGACTACTTTTTTGGGTCTGAAGACTGACGGTGCCCCATCTCACTCTTGCACTTTTTTGGTCATTTTTTGCAATTACCTGCTCCTGGGTCTAATCATCCATTCTCACGTCCTTTTACTTAAATGAATATTGATCATTTTATAGGATCTACGTTTTGGTGACTGCTAAAAAGGAATAAAAGCTGACCTTCAAAGATAATGATTTAAAGTTCACTCCAATTCATCGCCTTGTGTAGTAAGCGCAGGCAGTTACGGTAGTTTTCTAGAGTCTTCGACTGACCAAAGTGCAAGCAAAATTTCCTTTTAATTCAGAGGCAATGAACCTGCACACATCGATGTTACGATGGTGCTAATTCAATCAAAAGTGTACCATCTCCCCGGCTTTCAATGGTTCTTGTTATGTAGTTTATTATAAGTGTCTAGGATTTGAAGGAGTATTGGCTAAAAATTAAGCTAGCGCATCGAATACTCTATCTAAACGTCGGTGGTCTTAATCTGTTTTTTCCTTTTGTTTTCTCTCCTTAGGCAAAAATCTTTGTTTCGCATTTTTTTTCATCTGGAACAACTGGGGCCAGGTGTTTAAAAAGAAGGTGTTTACATAAAAACACTGCGATCTCGGTATAACTTAACCATAGGCGCCCCAAAGCCCGAGCTGTAAGTCAGCTAAGCACTGACGGCTTTTAAAAATTGTAAATATTTATCTGGCAATTTAAGTACTAGATTCTAGAGGAGAGAGTGATCGCACTTTAAAATTTCATCCACAGCTTCCAACCAACTTAAAGAGCACTACAGAAAAGTACTTATAAGGAGCTTTGATTTGAATGGTCACACTCTAGGATTTCATCCACAAACTCAAAGTCTAAACCACTTTGTACGGCATAATAAACAGTGCCATAGTAGTCTGTGTGCCAGATAAAAAAAGGAGGGGAAACTGGAAAGTGCAAGCGCGATTTCTCTTCCCATGGCGTTTCCTGCTCGCGTCTCGCGCTTCCTAATTGCCCCTCACCCTCTGCTGTCGTGTTCGGTCCCAAGCTTCATGCTGTCACTCGATAAGCGCTTACCGGCCTGAGGAGGCTGGCTATTAGCATTCAATATAATCATAAGGGACTGAGCTAACAATTAGAGAGCATTCAAGAAAGGGAAGCATGCGGTATAGTATTTGCAAGTGTAATAAATGTTAAGATAAAGCGTATATTTTACATTTATGTTAGCCTGAAAAAAGCCATACTCTTCACACGACACATACCACTGCTCGGTTGCTCCATGTGTGGATAACGCTGTCCACAGGATAAATCGCCCTACAGAGGACAAATAATAACAAGACAAAGTACATTATTCTCTGGATATTGATTTATCCGATAGATAGTCGAGTTAGGCTCTTTGAACAACCGGGGCCTGGACATCTCATGTAAGGGATTGGATTTGTGGCATACAAATAGGCTCGATGTCCACCGCTTTGTAAAGATTTAAATTTGTTGCTCCCCAAGAAGAAGGAGGCAATTTGAATGCGGGCTCGTGTCCTCTAGCACGGATGGTGATCGAGCTCGAGTTGTGGGTTTTGTTGTGCTAGAATTTGTTCCACGAATTGGGGGAAGTCGTTGACGCTGTGACGTCATGAATTGCGAAAAACATCACTGAAGTACCTTATTATAGGAATATTACGAAACATTTTAACAACGCGAACAAATTCTTCGCATTATAAAATTAACGCGAATTTTCGAAAAGATATGAATTTACTTGCATTTAATTAACGCGAATTTGATGCATTTATGCGTAGTAATTTTTATAGCAACGTGCACTTTACACGAGACAAAACAAGAACGCCGAAAAACAGAAACCTTCGAGGTTTAATACCCGGTAAACTATAATCTAACTAGTCGTACCAACAAAGGTTTTTAAATAGTGTTTTTCAAACACGACGTACTGGTTTGCAATCGCTGGGCAAACAGCATTGCCAGGAACCCTATTCCCTTCAACTGTGGGACACACCATACTTTCTCGATTAAACGCGGGTCAACGAGGTCAAATTTAAAATAAACGCCCCCGGCGATTATTCGAGGCACTGGCCTTTATATGCGGTCCGCGTTTATTTGAAAGTGTACCTTTATGTTACTTATTCTCATTTAAAATTAGTTACAGTAATTTTAATAAGGTTTAGAACCACTACATAACTTCAGTTTAATTTATTGCGTTCATTCTAACTAAAATAAGTTGACGTGATGTACTTTATACTCTACTGAGCACCCAATTTTTGTGTTTTCAATTTTATCGACGACAGAAAAAGATCGATGACGTTTTATTCCTGTTTTACTAATGTTGTGTTATATTTCGCTGTAGTTTTAGTGAACTTAAAGTATTTAAGACAAAAGGGTCAGGCTATAAAAAATGATGAAAAGTACCCCCATTTTTAATAAACGCGAACAACAATTAGCTTTATTATACTATAAATTCTTGCAAAAGCATACATCTCAACATAAAGAAATAATAAATGTAATAAGGAGATAAGAATTACGTTATATCAGTCTGAATTGAATCTCATCAACTGAATGCTAACAAAATAAATATCAAAATTTATAATTCTTTTGTAACTTCCAATGTAGAAAATCGTTTTATATTTGGTAGGAGGTACTCTATTTTCCTGTAAAACCTGTGTCTAAAAATTGAGTATTTAGGACAGTGAAAAAGTAAGTGAATTTCATCCTCAGTGTAGGGTACATTTGTGTTGCATTAGGCTTAAATTGTGTTTCATCTTAGATTTATTTAAGACATTGGGGTCAATATCAGGCAAATTATAGGATTCAAACATCCTCGTAACACTACAGTAGAAACTAGTTTTACCAGAGGAATGGAGATCTGCCGACATTAAAAAGATCTGTTTAACAATAGAGCCATTCCCCTTATTATGAAGAAATAAAAAGTAATTATATTAAGACGGTTTCCGCCGGAAGTTCGAGCAAATTCCGCAAATGTCTGCAGAAACTAACCATGAGTCTCCGCGCGCTTGACGAGCTTCGCGTTTAAGCAAAATGGCGGTCGTCGTGAAGATGGTGTTTTCGTGTTTTGCATCTTTAGCTGCCTTGTTCTGCAACCTAAAGGCTCGCTCACCCGTAAAATTCACTGGAAAAGTTCTCACGAACTTGGAAGGTACTTTAATCATTTTAGAACAACAGCTCAGAGCGAAATATTGGACGAGAGTTCGATGAACACCAACGCCTTGCGGAGAAATATCCGACGATACCATAAGCTTCTCGATTCATGTCGACGCTTCGCTTTTACATCGATAACAGTACTGTCAAGGCAAGATAAGTTTATGTTTGACTTAACATAAAACAATGTTAGTGTTATTTTCGTAGAAGATGAATTGTATGGCACTTTCTCCAGTAAGCGAAGGGCAATAGAAATATTTGTACAAACTAAGGTTATCATGTTTTGATTTATGCGTAAGATTTCTGCAGTTATGAAAAGGAATTTCTCTCACTAATAAAGAAAGCATTGACTGTTGTTTAAAAGTGGTTGTTTTGTTTTAGCTATGGGTAAAAAGTCTATACATTTCTTTGAAGAGTCTTGAAGGGAATCCCCCCCGCAGTTTTGGCGAGAAATATTTGGCAGCCGCGTTTTCCACCGAGGTCGCAATTTTTCTATCAGTTTTGACGCTTATGTTGCGAATTTGCGCTGTTGGTCACTCCAGTCATAAGTCTCAAGTCTTGCTTTTATTGTGAGTGTTTCAAAAGTTTCCAAGAGGTGTTCAATTGATATATATATCTTTGCTTTAGGTTTAGACAAGGTTTTTTTTTTGCTTGTTCATTCGTTGTAATTTACCGCAGTTATCTTTCACGGTCTAATTTCGTTATTGAATTTTTCTTTGGATTGCATTGTATTTTTACGCCAAAGCATTTTCAATTTTTTAATTGTTAGCATTTTGTACTTTTGACATTTCCATTTGCATTGAGTTTTAGATTGTTATAGCCGAAGGCATTTTCAATACTTTTTCAACTTCAAATTTGTTGTTCAAAAAAAGCAAAAAAGCAAAAAAGTAAAAAAAAAAAAACAAACAAACAAACAAAGCTATTCATTGTTCATACTGGGAATTTTGTCTTATTTTTAAAGTTTCTATAGCTTTGACCTTTTGGATTTGTATTGTGCACAGCTAGAATTTTTTACTTGTATCAAATGGAGTGTGACCAATGCAAATTCTGCAGTAAACCAGTGACAGTTGAGGGCAGCAGGCCAGACAGTGAGGGCAGGCTGTGCAATTCATGTCGCTGGGAGGCACTGCCAAAATGTGGTATTGGCACATGTCAAACACCAGTTCGCAAACAAAAGAGGCTGAGGACCCTGCCAAATAAATTCTTTTCTTTGGGAGAAGTGGGGAAGTGTAATGTACGAGAGAATTTCAAGATCAAGCAGGAAAGTGTTTTGTGCTGTACCAGCTGTTATGGCAAAGTACACAAAATGGCTGGAAGCATTGCCCACACAAAATGCTTATCCCCCCCTCCAGCTTCAGATGTGAACAATTTGGCCGACAATACCAAACCAATTATTGGGAGGCCCAGAGTGCCATACACTGAAGCCTCTACCCGTACAAAATATGAGATTAAAAAAAAAGCCAGGCGTATTTACGAGGAGAGTAACACCAGTATGAAGAAGCAACTGGATGAACTAACACTTGGCTGTTCTGAAGAAGTGCTTGTGGACATTTCAAGTCCAACAAAAATTTCTCCTTCAAAGGTAGGTCAACTTACTGAACAAAATTAATAAGGAAGCAAATCAAACCTGTGATAATACAGTAAATTTATTACCAAAAATTAAAGATATATGTAAATGGGACAATAACTAACAGGCAAAACAATGTCCTGAGCCCTAGAAAACAATGGAGGTAGTGTTTGCATGTACAACAGGCAGTTACACAAGTCAATTTAGCTAACCTAAACTATACCACACAGCAGTAAAGTAAGACAATTCATTTTCTAAGCTGGAGCCTAACCATCTCTCTTGGATGAGACTTGGGCAAGGGGAAGAGGACTAGTAACACTTCTGACCATCACCCATGTATGGCAATTACTAATACAAAAAATTATTGCAACTGGCCTTGAAATATATACATTCACTGCAAAAAGCAAATATAAATATTTACACAGCCTTGATTGACCAGTCCCTACATGTAATTTCTCTGAATAATACCAATATGTAATCAGGCCACAGGGCATGGAAATATGAAAATGATTGCCACAAATACATAACAAACAAATTCCACCGCCAAAGCATGTTTGAGCATTTTCAAAGCAATAATTTCTTTTGTTATATTCTTATCTCTGCTGTAAATTTTAATTTTGTAAAGCCCCTCAGGGAACCTCCTCAGTACATAAAAAAGTAAATAGGAAATGTAACTCGACCACAAAGGAGAATATATAATTATGTTGATATTGGGCCTACATCAGTCTTGCTTTTCTTTCAACTTGTGTAACAAATAACTTGTAATTCCAAAGGTTCGGCAGCCTACAAATACAAGCAGTTCCATCATATCTGGATTGGCATCATCCTATCACAATGCACATTCATCCGATGAACGCATCACAGTTCTAAGTTCAGTTGCCTTACACATGTCAAATCAAGAACTAAAAAACACATTCAAGCGAACTGACAAAAATGGAGAAAGCCATTCCTGTACAGACTACGAAATCACCAAGGCAAGATTGCATTGTAAAAGTTATGGCCCAGGAGCTGATTGCCCTGAAAGACCAAAACCTGTTCGAATTTGCACATCAGCAGAGGATGTTGCCTTTCTTCTTGATTTTCTGCACAACCCAGAGACAGTTGAAAGATCATCATATAAAACAGCCTCCTGTGAAGGAAAAAAGGGAGCTGGGTGAGTGAACTGCTAGGTGGTGGCACCCAGCCAGTACTTTGGCTCAAGAAAAATAAAGCACAGCTGTATGAACAATATAAGTCACAGTGTCATGACAGCCAAAGAAAACCAATTGGTAAGGTTTATTTTTTGAAAAGAAATAATGCTGCTGACCACAATGGTTACGACTGTGATAATGACAATAGTACAGTAAAAGTTTACATTAAAGGGATACTGTCACGGGGATTTTAATGCTTTTCGGTAAAAAGTACTAAAATTTGCGAATAGGTCTTCTCACACATGAAATGCACCTAGTACATCAAGATGGAGATAAAAGGAAATTGTTGTTGAAGGAAGAAGGGAGCCATAATAATTTTTAGGTGTCTTACCAGTCCACAAGGACAAAACATGAAAAATCAAAAGTTCCTGATGGCATCACAATAATATCACTTGTTTATCGCTTCAGTACACTGGCATGGTGATTTTTAACAAAATTGGACCACTATTCATAGTTTCCATATGTCTTTAGGCTCTTGAGTCTTTTGAAGTGAAACTGGTGACAGTGTCCCTTTAAAGAAAGAGAATGGAATGGAGCAATATGACTTCTTTTCTTATTTAGCATGTTTCAGAAGCAAATGAGATCTTCCAACATAATTTCCTGGAGGAACACAATACCTGAGAAAATTGCTGTTATTCATCTTAACACAGAAACATAAACATAAACCAGAATTTCAACGACTAGCACCAACCCTGTTATGACAACTTGGGGCAAACTCGAAAAAGTGGGTGCGAACAAGAAAAAAGGGGGTGCGAACTCGATAAGGGTGGGTGCAAACTCGGCCATACTGGGAGCGAACATGGTATAGGGTGGGTGCGAACTGGATTGGGAGCAAAACCTGCATCAGTAATTCAGAGGAATAACAGTCTAGAACTACTATTAAAGTTTCTACAACACATTTGATTGTAATAGTGTGCAAATTGTAAGAAATCACAGCTATCTACACACAAAGTTGACATGTTCCATTGGGTTCTATAGGAAAAACAAAATTTTATGAGGGCCTCCAAGCACACAATTTCAAGGAAATGGAGGAGATGGCTGGCCTCTGCAACATTTGTACCGAAAATGGAGCAGAGAACTTCAACAGATTGGATGTGCTACTGGCTAGCTTGGAAGAGCTTTGGTACAAAGCTAACACCACAGATTGCCCAATCCCTGATATTCTCTTGCGTGCAAAAAGATACAAAGGTTACCTCTTAAGTGACTTCATCTCCAACCTAGAAATCCACAGTGAATGTGCTACACATTGTATGGGCTGGTACTTATCACCTGAGCCAACATGTTCCTCCAAGGAACACTCATACAGTTGTCATAGCTGCAATGAACGTTGGTCACTGTTTACAGAAATAAATCACACAATCAGCTTATTAAATATAGACGAAAGTGAGAAAATAGTGCATCAACAACAGCTAAACAAAATTGAAGAGAACCTTTGCCACTACATATCTCACCTTGTAAGAGGAAAACATCAGCGATCACAGTTCTTGTCCCAAATAAACAATCTAAAGAAAGGAGAAACAATTATTGTTGTAGATTACATGATGAAACTACTATTTCAACGCCTGCATGAACCACAGAAAGACTGGTTTGGAAAAAAAGGTGTATCACTTCATGGCGCAATGTTTATCTTCCGCAACAACAATGATGGTCCTTTTGTCACAGAATTTCATGACAATTTGTCTGAAAATGATGACAAACAGAACTGGTTTTTTTCAGCAAGCAGTATTGAACAAAGTATTTTAAATTTTAGAAAGCTACACCCTGAGATTGTTTCGGCAACAATTTGGTCAGACAACGGCGCACACTACAAAAACACATCTTTAATTCTCTGGCTTGGCAGTCTTTTCAAAAAAACAGGAATGAGAATCACATCATGCAACAACTTTGAGGCACAAACAGGGAAAACAAAACTTGACAGCCACTATGCCGTCCTGAAATTTTCATTGAAGTCTTATCGGCATGAGGGCCATGACATTTTGACACCAAAAGACATTGTAGAGGGAACAGAAAGACTACGGGGAACAAATGTGTATGAAATATCTATTAACAGATCAAAAGAGCCACAATCAGCCAAAACCTGGCAAGGCATCTCAAATTACTTTAGTTTTGTTTATGTCTACAGTGACAATGGCGAATGCAGAGAGGTGAAGGCTCAAGAGCAGACAGGTGTTGGGCCTTCAACAAAACTCACCAGAAGAGAAATTGAACGCCTGTGGAGTGAATCGAGATCGAACACTGGATCAACATCAGAATTTGATGTAACAAAAGGACTGCATAAAGCTCCACTTATAGACAAAAATAAAACAGCACCAGTGGCACCTGAACAACAACAGCAAATACAAACACAGGAGACAGACAACAACATTGGCACATGTGATGACTTGATTAAGTGTACAGATTGTGGGGCTTCCTTTTTAAGGCTAGGGAATTTAGATGCACATAAAGAAAGTAAAGTTTGCAAAAACAGGCAGAAAACAAAGCGAGCACTTGCTGCCGGTCAAAATGTCATCAAAGAAGATGAAATAGTCAATTTATCCCTGCAAAAAGCGAAAAGATTTAAAGATCCAATTGTTGACAAAAGCGATGCTGAAATAAACCTGGAAAAGGAAAACCAAAGTCAATGGAACAAAATTATACAAGGCACTGCCCTTAAAAGCCACCAACCAAAGAAGAAATCTGTACGATTTTCAAAACTTCAAATATCGGTCATGATAAAATGTTATGACAAAGGAAAGGACTTATCAAAGCGCTACACGCCAGCAATGTGTCAGAAGGAAATGAGGGCACATCCAGAACTTGGACCTCAAAACACACTAACAGAAAATCAAATTAAGTCATTCTGGAGCAGGCACCACAGAGCACAAACCAAACAAAACAATAAATCCTAGAAATAATACACATGTTCTTATTCTTGCCTTGTAATCAACATTGTTATAGTTGCTTTAGGAACTTCTCAGAATCTGTTCACAAGCACTGTAATGATGAAAAAAATTGTTAATCATTCTGTCCAGGCTAGTGTCCATTTTTATAAACAGGTCCTTTTGTAAAAATAATGTTACCGGTTATCACTGATGTCACCCTTATAAATGTTGAATCTTAAGATAGAATCAGGATTGTTGTTCCAGAAAGCAGATAGAAATTGCAAACACTATGGGTGCTCTTTTGGCTCAGATATTGGGAGTAAATACTGTGGTTGTATGAATGTCACGTAATAACAGCCACTGTTGTTAGGGTTAAAATCAAAAGTTCAAATTGACATGTTATTAAAAAACACAAAATAAAACAAAAACATTAAATCAGGGAAATCATAGATTTTGCAACAGTCAGTGAGAACACTGATGCAAATAAATTACAAAAAACAATGATGAATAGTATGTCAAATTGGAGTAAGGGCAGTCATAGCAGTGTCAACAGTCCAGCTCATGCCATCTGCATATATATGTAAAGTAAATTACGAATCAGTGGCTACATTTAGATTGAAATAATCATATGTCCTTTTCACAGATTCTGGACATGAACATCATAGCTTTCATAGATTATTATTATTTATACTATTTGTGCCACCTCTTTTTTTGGTTTTAGTGCTTTGTTTTGGATAAAGAGTAATTTGGAATTTGTTAAGTCTACGATAAGTGAGTTTGGCAAAGCCGTGACCTATTTATTTCTTTGATTTTTTTCGAAATAACTGCCTGGAATTAGGAATTTTTTTATGTAAAAGACCAACAGCAGTCAAGCCAGACTTCAAACTGATTTTTTTTTTAATTGAAATAAATTATACTTCAAATTCTGAAGGAAACTGCTGTATACATACTAATAGTTTTAAAAATAGTAAGGCCAATGAGCACTTCTGGAGAACAGATAGTTTTCACAAAATTTAATTTACAAATATATTTTTTTCTTTTTGGTCAGTTTCCTCATTCTCTCTCTTTCTAAGCGATCCCTCAATTCTTGCCTTCTTCTCAGCTCCTCTCTCTCTTGAGCTGCAATTTCTTCTGGGGTTCTAAAATGAAATTTATTTATTTTTTAAAGTTTACCGAAATGCACTTCAGGAAAGCAACCAGAAATGAAATTTACCTCTCCTCTTGTTCCTCCCAAAGAACCCCCTTTGGCTTTTTCAACGGTGGTTTTTTTTCTGAAACTGCTGCATGTGACGAAAAACACGAGTTCAAATTAGTAAAAAAAGGCGTGCGACTCTCCAGTGGAAAACTGAGATAAATATTTGTACATCTTTCGCTACCCTTTTTCGCTGGCATAATAAAAAAACAGAAAATTTCAACCACGAAAAGCTGCCGGTAATTTGCCGCACTTTTAGCGGCGTTATGTGCCGTACGCGTATACGGTCATAAAATGGCGGGAATAAGGCCACTAACAGCGACAAGAATATTTGATCGACATGGTTCCTTTCAATATATTATTGTACATACAACAAAAGACACAACAATGATAATCTCGACAAGTGAAGAACTGAATTTAAAATAACAGTGTCAAGGGTTTCAGAAAGAATCGAATCGTTTGGTAGAGCGCAAAACATTCGGAAGGTGGAGAAAAACGGGTAGAAACCAGTTTCGGTTTGACGATCGATCTGCACGTGGTATGGCGATTTCGTAAGATCGGAGCCCTGACAATTAAAACCTGGTGTCAAGATTTTTTGCACGGGGTCAATCTTACTAGTATAATTTTAACTCTCCAGTTGAGCAGAATACATATAGAACCATTATGGAAGGATCTGACTTGGTAACTGCTACCAAACAGGAGATTTTTTGTTTTTAAACAGTCGGTGTGTATAGCAAAGAAGGAATAGCAGAGCGCTTCTTCGTACACTTCTAACTACGAACTTGAAACAGAAACTTTTCAGACGCGTATTTTCGGCAAACACTCCACCATCAATCTGTTAAACCAGTACCCTTTCTACCTATAAGTTATACAAATCGTTTCAGGTTTAGCTAATCGTGACACAGAAAGAAGAGGCGAGGTGGTTTTGTCGCGAACAGCAGACACAAAATGACCTGTTTACTCCTAATTACAAATAACTTGTGGCGACGGGGTCACAGCAATGGCGATCATACAATGTCCAAATATACAATACAAACTTACTTTACTTCTAATATGACGATAGTCGTGGTAACTCGAGGATAACCGTCCTCTTTTTACTCGCAAATTTTTCCCTTTGATATGTCAATTGCTTGCGAGCACATTTGAAAAGGACACGAACCAAAGTGCATTTAACGCCAATTAAATTGAATTTTAAAACCTTTGTTTTGAAAATTACATCAACGAACAGTATTAAACACTAACTGATCACATAAAAAATAAAACTCAAGGAAAGAAAGAAAAATATTTCGGGGTTTCAGACATGAGTTGTTGTGTGAGCGTTGTTGTTCGCGTCCTTCTACGTTCTACCGACAAACAAACAAGTTACTCAGCCAAACTGAACAATATTCCTCTTCCACAACAAACTTAAGCTTAATGTAATAAATATATATCATTTTTGACTTACCATTCATGTGTTGGGAGAATCCGTATTGCTCAAAATACGTCCTGCAGTAAAATGAAATTCAATGCACTGGGAGTCTTCTCCGCATTTACCGCAGCGATGATCGTGGGTTACTGGCATTGTTGCTTTCAAACAACCTTCGGATTGAAAGGCAGTGACTCTCCTCGATCAAACGAAAGGTAATTGAAGTAACCAAGGAGGCAAGATTACACTTCATCGAACATTTTGCATCTGCAAAGCCAACTTTTGACATGATATTAAAAAAACACTTCAACTTACACACACCGAACAGCGAACGAGCGGAAAACAGCAAATTCGCGCAAGGTATCATGGTTAGTTTTTGCCGATCGTTGCTCGAACTTCCGGCGGAAACCGTCTTAATTATTTTTTGATTAACCCTCGGTCGTACAAGGGGGGGGGATGCCACCCCCCATATGGTTTTTCTATGATTTTTCCATGACGATTTTTTATTAGCACCTGCCGTTTTCAGTAGCTTTAGGCATATCCCTTAGACACATTTTGACGCGAGTTTGGTGAGAATCGGTTACTATGGTTACGAGATATGACATCATAAGTAGCAGGTGGTCAAGCCAATTTTGGATAAAACTTTGAGTTTTTTGCGTTTTTAGATGAAAAGAGCACAACTTGTACACATAAATGAATAAAAGTACAGTTGCTGAGTGGTTTGACTACGACTACTTTTTTGGGTCTGAAGACTGACGGTGCCCTATCTCACTCTTGCACTTTTTTGGTCATTTTTTGCAATTATCTGCTCCTGGGTCTAATCATCCATTCTCACGTCCTTTTACTTAAATGAATATTGATCATTTTATAGGATCTACGTTTTGGTGACTGCTAAAAAGGAATAAAAGCTGACCTTCAAAGATAATGATTTAAAGTTCACTCCAATTCATCGCCTTGTGTAGTAAGCGCAGGCAGTTACGGTAGTTTTCTAGAGTCTTCGACTGACCAAAGTGCAAGCAAAATTTTTAATTCAGAGGCAATGAACCTGCACACATCGATGTTACGATGGTGCTAATTCAATCAAAAGTGTACCATCTCCCCGGCTTTCACTGGTTCTTGTTATGTAGTTTAAGTGTCTAGGATTTGAAGGAGTATTGGCTAAGAATTAAGCTAGCGCATCGAATACTTTATCTAAACGTCGGTGGTCTTAATCTGTTTTTTCCTTTTGTTTTCTCTCCTTAGGCAAGAATCTTTGTTTCCCATATTTTTTTCATCTGGTATTTAAAAAGAAGGTGTTAAAAAGTTTACATAAAAACACTGCGATCTCGGTATAACTTAACCATAGGCGCCCCAAAGCCGGAGCTGTAAGTCAGCTAAGCACTGGTGGCTTTTAAAAATTGTAAGGATTTATATGGGAATCTTACTACTAGATTTTAGGAGAGAGAGTGATCGCACTTTAAAATTTCATCCACAACTTCCAACCAACTGAAAGAGCACTACAAAAAAGGACTTATAAGGAGCTTTCATTTGAATGGTCACACTTTAGGATTTCATCCACAAACTCAAAGTCGAAACCACTTTGTACGGCATAATAAACAGTGCCATAGTAGTCTGTGTGCCAGATACCAAAAGGGAGGGGAAACTGGAAAGTGCAAGCGCGATTTCTCTTCCCATGGCGTTTCCTGCTCGCGTCTCGCGCTTCCTAATTGCCCCTCACCCTCTGCTGTCGTGTTCGGTCCCAAGCTTCATGCTGTCACTCGATAAGCGCTTACCGGCCTGAGGACGAGGCTGGCTATTAGCATTCAATATAATCATAAGGGACTGAGCTAACAATTGGAGAACATTAAAGAAAGGGAAGCACGCGGTATAGTATTTGCAAGTGTAATGAATGTCAAGATAAAGCGTTTATTTTACATTAATATCTGTTAGCCTGAAAAAAGCCATACTCTTCACACGACACATGCCACTGCTCGGTTGCTCCATGTGTGGATAACGCTGTCCACAGGATAAATCGCCCTACAGAGGACAAATAATAACAAGACAAAGTACATTATTCTCTGGATATTGATTTATCCGATAGATAGAGTTAGGCTGAACAACCAGGGCCTGGACATCTCATGTAAGGGATTGGATTTGTGGCATACAAATAGGCTCGATGTCCACCGCTTTGTAAAGATTTAAATTTGTTGCTCCCCAAGAAGAAGGAGGCAATTTGAATGCGGGCTCGTGTCCTCTAGCACGGATGGTGATCGAGCTCGAGTTGTGGGTTTTGTTGTGCTAAAATTTGTTCCACGAATTAGGGGAAGACGTTGACGCTGTGACGTCATGAATTGCGAAAAACATCACTGAAGTACCTTATTATAGGAATATTACGAAACATTTTAACAACGCGAACAAATTCTTCGCATTATAAAATTAACGCGAATTTTCGAAAAGATATGAATTTACTTGCATTTAATTAACGCGAATTTGATGCATTTATGCGTAGTAATTTTTATAGCAACGTGCACTTTACACGAGACAAAACAAGAACGCCGAAAAACAGAAACCTTCGAGGTTTAATACCCGGTAAACTATAATCTAACTAGTCGTACCAACAAAGGTTTTTAAATAGTGTTTTTCAAACACGACGTACTGGTTTGCAATCGCTGGGCAAACAGCATTGCCAGGAACCCTATTCCCTTCAACTGTGGGACACACCATACTTTCTCGATTAAACGCGGGTCAACGAGGTCAAATTTAAAATAAACGCCCCCGGCGATTATTCGAGGCACTGGCCTTTATATGCGGTCCGCGTTTATTTGAAAGTGTACCTTTATGTTACTTATTCTCATTTAAAATTAGTTACAGTAATTTTAATAAGGTTTAGAACCACTACATAACTTCAGTTTAATTTATTGCGTTCATTCTAACTAAAATAAGTTGACGTGATGTACTTTATACTCTACTGAGCACCCAATTTTTGTGTTTTCAATTTTATCGACGACAGAAAAAGATCGATGACGTTTTATTCCTGTTTTACTAATGTTGTGTTATATTTCGCTGTAGTTTTAGTGAACTTAAAGCATTTGAGACAAAAGAGTAAGGCTATAAAAAGTGATGAAAGGTACCCCCATTTTTAATAAACGCGAACAACAATTAGCTTTATTATACTATAAATTCTTGCAAAAGCATACATCTCAACATAAAGAAATAATAAATGTAATAAGGAGATAAGAATTACGTTATATCAGTCTGAATTGATAATAAATTATTGCGTAAATTTAAGCATGATAGGATGAATCTCATCAACTGAATGCTAACAAAATAAATATCAAAATTTATAATTCTTTTGTAACTTCCAACGTAGAAAATCGTTTTATATTTGGTAGGAGGTACTCTATTTTCCTGTAAAATCTGTCTCTAAAAATTGAGTATTTAGGACAGTGAAAAAGTAAGTGAATTTCATCCTCAGTGTGGGTACATTTGTGTTGCATTAGGCTTAAATTGTGTTTCATCTTAGATTTATTTAAGACATTGGGGTCAATATCAGGCAAATTATAGGATTCAAACATCCTCGTAACACTACAGTAGAAACTAGTTTTACCAGAGGAATGGAGATCTGCCGACATTAAAAAGATCTGTTAAACAATAGAGCCATTCCCCTTATTATGAATAAATAAAGAGTAATTATATTAATTATTTTTTATTAACCCTCGGTCGTACAAGGGGGGGGGGGATGCCACCCCCCATATGGTTTTTCTTCGATTTTTCCAAGACGATTTTTCGTTAGCACCTGCCGTTTTCAGTAGCTTTAGGCATATCCCTTAGACACATTTTGACGCGAGTTTGGTGAGAATCGGTTACTATGGTTACGAGATATGACATCATAAGTAGCAGGTGGTCAAGCCAATTTTGGATAAAACTGTGAGTTTTTTGCGTTTTTAGATGAAAAGAGCACAACTTGTACACATAAATGTCATATCTTACATAACTATCATTATCAATTTCCATTTTACGCTGTATTTTTCACAATATCTAATTTTTGGTAAAATCTAAGATGGGGGCCATATTCTCCACTCTCATGAAGAGGGGAACACTTCCGGGTTCGGGGCGTGGTAGGAGAGGGGGTACTCCGCAAGTTTTTTGGGTGGGTTGTGCTGCTGGGACTCTGAGACAATTACCTTATTCCTGACCATGTTCACACTGCATTGAACAACCCTATTTTTGGACTACACAACAAAAATACAAACCCTATCTCACTGAGTCTTCCGTCGATTACCAAACTCTAGTTCCACGATAGACGATTACCCATTCTAGTCCAAAACTATCTGATTTATAATATATTTCATCCAAAGTGAAACTAGTTGTAAACCGTACTCTTCGCTGAAGTACAAAACCATACGACACAATTTTTTTAACAAAAAATATCCTTTATTGACAATCAAACAGAGTACAGATACATCATAGTTAACATTACTTGCATTGCCGACAATACCTTAGATTACAGTTTACAAACTTCTTGCTATTCTTGTTTTGTTTTGTTTTTTCTTTTCACGAAAGGTAGTTTTATTTCAATAACAATACTTCATTACTGTAACATTACACTTATTACAGATAATACAATACTATTACTTATATTTATTTGCAATGTTAACCCATGCGCTGGAAGAAAAGGAGAAAAAGCAAATAGGGAAGTAAAGGTAGATAAGAAATAAAAGGACAAAATTGCTTAAACTTTTTCAAGCGAATATTTATATTTTATTTGACTAACAAAATGCTGAAGCACCAGTGAGTCTTCCTGGAGTTTCTTTTTGTAAATATAGTATCGCAAGAAGAGCAAAGTATAATTTAATCTAGCTACTAACTACGAACGGATTTGTTCGAAAATTAGATCTACAGCCATTTCTTTTGCAAAACGAAAAGCAAATTGGAGTAAAAATAGAGAGTTTGCCAACAAACGATAGCTGAATAATCTTGATGATATTATTTGCAATAGTGATGATTTACAGAACGTGAGCCCGCAACTAGATCAGTACGAGGAGCTCAAAAATGAACTCCTAAAACTGTATCAAGACAAAGGTGAAGGGGCTAAATTTAGAAGCAAAAGTATTTGGATCGAGCAAGGTGAGCGTCCAACAAAATATTTCTTTAATCTGGGAAAAAGAAATCAGTTATAAAAGGAGGGTAATTACGGAGCTGGAAGATGAAAACGGAAAGCGATTATATGAGGAACAAATCCTTCCGGAAATCGAAGCCTACTATAAAAATCTATACTCTTCTAAGATTGACGCAACTCCTGCGTCTTTCTCCCACTTTAATGAGAATTTAGAGACCTCACGCCTCACGAACGAAGAAAGTGCTAATTTGGAGGGGTTATTAACTTACGAAGAGTGCAAAGGAACCCTGGAAACGTTCCAGTATGGCACGTCTCCAGGGGAGGACGGTTTCACCGCGGAATTTTACTTAGAATTTTTCGATCTTCTAGGGGAGGATTTAATAGAAAGCTTTAACGCTGCCTCTAGAACTGGCAGACTTTCAATTTCCCAGCGTAGAAGATTTATAAACCTGATACCAAAAGTGGACGCGCACTATTAGAACTCCAAAATTGGCGTCCTATAACTCTCTTAAATGTGGATTACAAAATTGCGTCTAAAACCATTGCTAGGCTAATTGAATCGGTTTTGCCATCTGTATTACACCCGGACTAACCAGGATTTGTCAAAGACAGATATATAGGTGAGAATATAAGGTTGATTAGCGACGTACTGGAGATGACTAAAATAGAAAAGTTATCAGGCATTCTTAAGAAGACTCATTACTTAAAGTGCACCTAACCCGTAAAACTTTTTTTGGCTAAATAAATTCTGTTATCATCTGGAACATTTCTTCGCAAAAATTTTTTGATTTGGTTAAATTCTCGATTTTCTGTGCCGTGTTAAATTCAAGAAAAATTTGGTTCAAGTCCGAGTAAGAGGAACCTGGGGCGAGCCGTAGTTGTGACGTCAGATCAAGAACCAAGAATTCCACGCCGCTTAGTTTTTACATAGTTGGTAGAGGGGACAGTACCTGCTCGCACGTTGACGCGAGAAAAATGATTGGTAAGATAATCTCAGTTGAACCGATACTAACAAACTCTCGTGCTATAATTCTCGTCAATGTCCTTCAGAAAACAATTGCCTTCCTGATTCAGCAGTGTTATAAATTGTTTTTATTGTTATGCTGGTTACAGAAATGGACAAGACGTAAGTAATATCGCAGTTTCCACATTAAAACTTCTGTGTAAAATAAATAAATGAAGGAAGGAATGCTTTATTAAAATCTCCATTTCTATAAGAGGTTCCCTCAGCTTGAATATAAATCTCAAATGCGAGAAGTGGAGAGCAGGAAAACCAAGACCAAACGTGAAGACCGAAAGTGCGAAGTGAAATGTAAACACTCACGGGCGAAGCTCAGTATTCCGGCTTCTTCGCGGCCCTCCAAGGCCAATCGTAAGTTGCTTTGTTTGCTGTTCCAGTTCTTAGTTTGCCTTTATTTCCTTTCTTGCATTGAGGAATTCATTCTTCGTTGGTTAGCGGCTTTTTAGCAGATATGGGCAGGACGGTACTTTCTTCATCCTTTGTCGGTGTACTGTCCCCTCTACCAACTATGTAAAAACTAAGCGGCGTGGAATTCTTGGTTCTTGATCTGACGTCACAACTACGGCTCGCCCCAGGTTCCTCTTACTCGGACTTGAACCAAATTTTTCTTGAATTTAACACGGCACAGAAAATCGAGAATTTAACCAAATCAAAAAATTTTTGCGAAGAAATGTTCCAGATGATAACAGAATTTATTTAGCCAAAAAAAGTTTTACGGGTTAGGTGCACTTTAAGTAATGAGTCTTCTTAAGAATGCCTGATAACTTTTCTATTTTAGTCATCTCCAGTACGTCGCTAATCAACCTTATATTCTCACCTATATATCTGTCTTTGACAAACCCTGGTTAGTCCGGGTGTAATACAGATGGCAAAACCGATTCAATTAGCCTAGCAATGGTTTTAGACGCAATTTTGTAATCCACATTTAAGAGAGTTATAGGACGCCAATTTTGGAGTTCTAATAGTGCGCGTCCACTTTTGGTATCAGGTTTATAAATCTTCTACGCTGGGAAATTGAAAGCCTGCCAGTTCTAGAGGCAGCGTTAAAGCTTTCTATTAAATCCTCCCCTAGAAGATCGAAAAATTCTAAGTAAAATTCCGCGGTGAAACCGTCCTCCCCTGGAGACGTGCCATACTGGAACGTTTTCAGGGTTCCTTTGCACTCTTCGTAAGTTAATAACCCCTCCAAATTAGCACTTTCTTCGTTCGTGAGGCGTGAGGTCTCTAAATTCTCATTAAAGTGGGAGAAAGACGCAGGAGTTGCGTCAATCTTAGAAGAGTATAGATTTTTATAGTAGGCTTCGATTTCCAGAAGGATTTGTTCCTCATATAATCGCTTTCCGTTTTCATCTTCCAGCTCCGTAATTACCCTCCTTTTATAACTGATTTCTTTTTCCCAGATTAAAGAAATATTTTGTTGGACGCTCACCTTGCTCGATCCAAATACTTTTGCTTCTAAATTTAGCCCCTTCACCTTTGTCTTGATACAGTTTTAGGAGTTCATTTTTGAGCTCCTCGTACTGATCTAGTTGCGGGCTCACGTTCTGTAAATCATCACTATTGCAAATAATATCATCAAGATTATTCAGCTATCGTTTGTTGGCAAACTCTCTATTTTTACTCCAATTTGCTTTTCGTTTTGCAAAAGAAATGGCTGTAGATCTAATTTCCGAACAGATCCGTTCGTAGTTAGTAGCTAAATTAAATTATACTTTGCTCTTCTTGCGATACTATATTTACAAAAAGAAACTCCAGAAGACTCATTGGTGCTTCAGCATTTTGTTAGTCAAATAAAATATAAATATTCGCTTGAAAAAGTTTAAGCAATTTTGTCCTTTTATTTCTTATCTACCTTTACTTCCCTATTTGCTTTTTCTCCTTTTCTTCCAGCGCATGGGTTAACATTGCAAATAAATATAAGTAATAGTATTGTATTATCTGTAATAAGTGTAATGTTACAGTAATGAAGTATTGTTATTGAAATAAAACTACCTTTCGTGAAAAGAAAAAACAAAACAAAACAAGAATAGCAAGAAGTTTGTAAACTGTAATCTAAGGTATTGTCGGCAATGCAAGTAATGTTAACTATGATGTATCTGTACTCTGTTTGATTGTCAATAAAGGATATTTTTTTGTTAAAAAAATTGTGTCGTATGGTTTTGTACTTCAGCGAAGAGTACGGATTACAACTAGTTTCACTTTGGATGAAATATATTATAAATCAGATAGTTTTGGACTAGAATGGGTAATCGTCTATCGTGGAACTAGAGTTTGGTAATCGACGGAAGACTCAGTGAGATAGGGTTTGTATTTTTGTTGTGTAGTCCAAAAATAGGGTTGTTCAATGCAGTGTGAACATGGTCAGGAATAAGGTAATTGTCTCAGAGTCCCAGCAGCACAACCCACCCAAAAAACTTGCGGAGTACCCCCTCTCCTACCACGCCCCGAACCCGGAAGTGTTCCCCTCTTCATGAGAGTGGAGAATATGGCCCCCATCTTAGATTTTACCAAAAATTAGATATTGTGAAAAATACAGCGTAAAATGGAAATTGATAATGATAGTTATGTAAGATATGACATTTATGTGTACAAGTTGTGCTCTTTTCAGCTAAGAACGCAAAAAACTCACAGTTTTATCCAAAATTGGCTTGACCACCTGCTACTTATGATGTCATATCTCGTAACCATAGTAACCGATTCTCACCAAACTCGCGTCAAAATGTGTCTAAGGGATATGCCTAAAGCTACTGAAAACGGCAGGTGCTAACGAAAAATCGTCTTGGAAAAATCGAAGAAAAACCATATGGGGGGTGGCATCCCCCCCCCCTTGTACGACCGAGGGTTAATCAAAAAATAATTAATATAATTACTTTTTATTTCTTCATAATAAGGGGAATGGCTCTATTGTTAAACAGATCTTTTTAATGTCGGCAGATCTCCATTCCTCTGGTAAAACTAGTTTCTACTGTAGTGTTACGAGGATGTTTGAATCCTATAATTTGCCTGATATTGACCGCAATGTCTTAAATAAATCTAAGATGAAACACAATTTAAGCCTAATGCAACACAAATGTACCCACACTGAGGATGAAATTCACTTACTTTTTCACTGTCCTAAATACTCAATTTTTAGAGACAGGTTTTACAGGAAAATAGAGTACCTCCTACCAAATATAAAACGATTTTCTACATTGGAAGTTACAAAAGAATTATAAATTTTGATATTTATTTTGTTAGCATTCAGTTGATGAGATTCATCCTATCATGCTTAAATTTACGCAATAATTTATTATCAATTCAGACTGATATAACGTAATTCTTATCTCCTTATTACATTTATTATTTCTTTATGTTGAGATGTATGCTTTTGCAAGAATTTATAGTATAATAAAGCTAATTGTTGTTCGCGTTTATTAAAAATGGGGGTACTTTTCATCATTTTTTATAGCCTTACCCTTTTGTCTCAAATGCTTTAAGTTCACTAAAACTACAGCGAAATATAACACAACATTAGTAAAACAGGAATAAAACGTCATCGATCTTTTTCTGTCGTCGATAAAATTGAAAACACAAAAATTGGGTGCTCAGTAGAGTATAAAGTACATCACGTCAACTTATTTTAGTTAGAATGAACGCAATAAATTAAACTGAAGTTATGTAGTGGTTCTAAACCTTATTAAAATTACTGTAACTAATTTTAAATGAGAATAAGTAACATAAAGGTACACTTTCAAATAAACGCGGACCGCATTTAAATTCCAGTGCCTCGAATAATCGCCGGGGGCGTTTATTTTAAATTTGACCTCGTTGACCCGCGTTTAATCGAGAAAGTATGGTGTGTCCCACAGTTGAAGGGAATAGGGTTCCTGGTAATGCTGTTTCCCCAGCGATTGCAAACCAGTACGTCGTGTTCGAAAAACACTATTTAAAAACCTTTGTTGGTACGGCTAGTTAGATTATAGTTTACCGGGTATTAAACCTCGAAGGTTTCTGTTTTTCGGCGTTCTTGTTTTGTCTCGTGTAAAGTGCACGTTGCATCAAATTCGCGTTAATTAAATGCAAGTAAATTCATATCTTTTCGAAAATTCGCGTTAATTTTATAATGCGAAGAATTTGTTTGCGTTGTTAAAATGTTTCGTAATATTCCTATAATAAGGTACTTCAGTGATGTTTTTCGCAATTCATGAAGCGTCAACGACTTCCCCCAATTCGTGGAACAAATTCTAGCACAACAAAACCCACAACTCGAGCTCGATCACCATCCGTGCTAGAGGACACGAGCCCGCATTCAAATTGCCTCCTTCTTCTTGGGGAGCAACAAATTTAAATCTTTACAAAGCGGTGGACATCGAGCCTATTTGTATGCCGCAAATCCAATCCCTTACATGAGATGTCCAGGCCCCGGTTGTTCAAAGAGCCTAACTCTATCTATCGGATAAATCAATATCCAGAGAATAATGTACTTTGTCTTGTTATTATTTGTCCTCTCTATGGCGATTTATCCTGTGGACAGCGTTATCCACACATGGAGCAACTGAGCAGTGGTATGTGTCGTGTGAAGAGTATGGCTTTTTTCAGGCTAACATAAATGTAAAATAAACGCTTTATCTTAACATTCATTACACTTGCAAATACTATACCGCATGCTTCCCTTTCTTGAATGTTCTCTAATTGTTATCTCAGTCCCTTATGATTATATTGAATGCTAATAACCAGCCTCCTCAGGCCGGTAAGCGCTTATCGAGTGACAGCATGAAGCTTGGGACCGAACACGACAGCGGAGGGTGAGGGGCAATTAGGAAGCGCAAGACGCGAGCAGGAAACGCCATGGGAAGAGAAATCGCGCTTGCACTTTCCAGTTTCCCCTCCCTTTTGGTATCTGGCACACAGACTACTAATGGCACTGTTTATTATGCCGTACAAAGTGGTTTCGACTTTGAGTTTGTGGATGAAATCCTAGAGTGTGACCATTCAAATCAAAGCTCCTTATAAGTACTTTTCTGTAGTGCTCTTTAAGTTGGTTGGAAGCTGTGGATGAAATTTTAAAGTGCGATCACTCTCTCCTCTAGAATCTAGTACTTAAATTGCCATATAAATATTTACAATTTTTAAAAGCCGTCAGTGCTTAGCTGACTTACAGCTCGGGCTTTGGGGCGCCTATGGTTAAGTTATACCGAGATCGCAGTGTTTTTATGTAAACTTTTAAACACCTTCTTTTTAAACACCTGGCCCCAGTTGTTCCAGATGAAAAAAAAATGCGAAACAAAGATTTTTGCCTAAGGAGAGAAAACAAAAGGAAAAAACAGATTAAGACCACCGACGTTTAGATAGAGTATTCGATGCGCTAGCTTAATTTTTAGCCAATACTCCTTCAAATCCTAGACACTTAAACTACATAACAAGAACCAGTGAAAGCCGGGGAGATGGTACACTTTTGATTGAATTAGCACCATCGTAACATCGATGTGTGCAGGTTCATTGCCTCTGAATTAAAAGGAAATTTTGCTGGCACTTTGGTCAGTCGAAGACTCTAGAAAACTACCGTAACTGCCTGCGCTTACTACACAAGGCGATGAATTGGAGTGAACTTTAAATCATTATCTTTGAAGGTCAGCTTTTATTCCTTTTTAGCAGTCACCAAAACGTAGATCCTATAAAATGATCAATATTCATTTAAGTAAAAGGACCTGAGAATGGATGATTAGACCCAGGAGCAGATAATTGCAAAAAATGACCAAAAAAGTGCAAGAGTGAGATAGGGGACCGTCAGTCTTCAGACCCAAAAAAGTAGTCGTAGTCAAACCACTCAGCAACTGTACTTTTATTCATTCGTCAAGATAAAAATAATAACAAAAGCTTTTTACTTATACACAACAATGTAAATTCATTGCTCTAACCTTCTACCTTTTCCGCTCCACTCATTCCTTGTAAGCACAGACTATAATTCAGAAGTCAATTCAGTAATGATATAAAACTTAATAAATGAGAAAAAACTGACAATAAATCTCTGGAGTGCAGTAAATCTCTAGAACACTTTTAACTGTAATCTTTCATTCCAGCAGCTATCCTTAAAGGGGCTATGTCAAAGGGTTTTGTATGCCTTGGGGTCAATATTTTCTCAAATCAAACCCAAGAGCATTTTTTGGCACACAAAATGGTTTTAGAACTCCAAGAAGAAGATATGAAATGAATTATTGAAAGGAGAACTAAACAAGATCAGTTTATAGTGGGTTTTGCTAGACCTGAGGAAAAACTTGAAAAATAGCGGCGCGATTTTTTTCAAGTTGCGATCCGTTTCCATCCTGGCCATCCGTGGCCAAAGGCACTTTTGCAGTTTCAGTGAACTAGTAAAGTAGTGTTAAACAAAACTGGACCATTATTTTGGGTTGCCATCAATACAAACATGGCTTTTGACCCCTTAAATTAATACTACAAGCTGGTTGAAAAGCCCTTTAAAGTCATACAAAGTGTTTCTAACATTTGAGCCTGTAAACGAAAGCCAAAATTGTAAATCGAAGACGAAATTCATTTTCTTTTCTATTGCTCCAAATACTCAATAATAAGGGATGATTTTTACAGTAAAACTACAGACTCTGGTCCCCAATATTGAGCGGTTACCTGTCAACGAGTTGATCTCAAAATTAATGAATTCCTCTATTTCTTTTTATTTTAATTATTATATTAACATACAATTCATTAAATTTTCTATCACCTTGCTTTGATTTCGAGACAAATTGTTGTCAACGTTATTTAATTATTCTTCCATGTAATTTTTTTCCTTAGTTAGTTTTACGCTTTTGCAATACTGTTGAGTCTATGTTCATGCAAATAAAGCTTCTTGTTGTTGTAGTGAGCAAAATATTACCTTTGTGCTTGTTGTTGTTCGCTACTTTTCAAAAGTAATTTAAAATTCTTTTAAAAAGCAATTTCGAACTTGAGAGCTCCCCTGAGAACCATCAGTAATATTCCCTATGTAAACATTTGAGTGTTTGATTGCATAAGCAACTTATAGAATGAACAAAGATATCAATAGCCGGTTAAAATAATTATTTTGATTTTTTAAAAAAATTGTAATTGTTTTCTTCCCTTGAGAAAAAATGTAAAAGTCACGCTATCGGTCATCACTTTGAAACTGAATTAAAATGACAACTTCAAAAACTTGTACCTAATTCTTCCTTGGTCCTTAGGCTAAAATTGTCGATTTCATTATCAACGAAATCACTGATTAGTTTCACATTGGCTGGAAAAGGCAACTTTCATTCAAATATTTGAATGCGATTATTATGACTATCACACACAACGATTCTACCATTACTTAAAACACCTACAGAAGATGGACAATTTAGTTCTCCTAGGTGTCTACCTTGTGTTCCAAATTTACCAATAAACTTTCCATCTAATTCAAAGATTTGTATTCTATGATTCCCCGAATCACAAACCAAAAGGTGGCCTGACTTGTTTACTGCCAAACACCGGGGGTATTTAAACTCCCCGTTACCTACCCCCTGCTTTCCAAACTGATATTGATAATTACCCTCCCGATCGAACACTTTAATGCAGTGCTCATGGTAGTCTGAAACTATCAGATATTCGTTACACTGAACACAGTGGACTGGACTACTAAAAGAGCGAGGCCCGCCAATCTTCCTTACAAACTTTCGCTTAGGCGAAAAGATCTTAATCTCCTTGTTAACTGGATCAGCTACAATAATATTACCAACACTATCCAAGGATAAACCACGAGGAGAAAAGAGCTGACTATTAGCGCTTCCTTTTCCACCAAACTTACTCTTGTACTTACCCTCCTCATTAAAAAGTTGTATTCTATTGTTATCACTGTCTGCTACGAAAATAGTTCTACTATTATCAAAGCATATTCCATCAGGAAATTGTAACTTTCCCTGACTGGTAAGTTGGCCACCGAAGCATCTTATAAAGTTCCCACCGCTGTCAAAGATTTGAACCCTACGATTAAGAGAGTCACTTACTGCTATCGCATCCCTGTCACTCACTGCCACCCCCATAGGAAAGATCAACATTCCTTGTGAGGAACCGTATTCTCCAAAAGCTAAAACAGGTTTGAACTCAAATGGTTTTACTAACAAACCCTGCGAGCAAGCTCCCTGCCCTGGTAAGGAGTACCAAGCACTTGCCGAACTAACCGAATGCCACCCGTGATTTTTTCCGGGAGGAGAGGGATTCCCGGATCCGAGAGCCTGCTCGCTGGCCTTTATTAGCACAACAAAAGGACTGCCGCAAACATGTTCCCCGTTTACAGTAATCACAACTGAACATCTTCCTTGAACTCTGGGAAAATAGCTGATCTTATAGAGTCCATTTTCCATGTCATCTATTAACACTTCAGTCGTGCATTCCCGTCCTTGTCCATCTTGGATCTCTACCGTCACAAGGTCTTGTTTATTGTAACACTGCTTTCCATGCGAGTTTTTTGTAGTCAGAGTGAATTGTGCTTCACATCCAACAAATGCTTCATTCAGTCCTTTCCCTTCAGCAATTGATCGCCTCACTTTTGTTTGGTGTGTTTCCAAGAAACCGATTTCTTCGTTGTTGATTTCGTCTAGCAGCTTTTGATTTTCAACGAAAACTAAAGCTGAAAGATTTTTAGGGACACGGGCATTAGGGTTAACTTCCACAACTTGCTCAGATAATGTTTCCAGTGATTTCTTCAGATGTATAACCTCAGCATCTGTACCTCGAGTTAAAAGTGGGTCAGCTGTTTTCAGATATGTTTCGATCATCTTTATTTCAGCCTCCATTTTCCTCTTTTCTGTAGTTAGAATTTCAACTGACTTCTCTATTTGGGTTTCAACTGCTGCGAAAATATGTTCCTTGTTTGCTTTAATGGCCCTAATCAGTGTTTCAGCAAATATTTGGGCACTCGTCTTCATGTCTTCGCCTTGCTGAATCACCTTAGCGCAGTCTTCGTCAAGTTGACCAACTATGTTCTCCTTTTTTTGTAAGTTCTGTCGCTGTGTTTTCATCAGAGTTTTTACTTCAGTCTTTTGTCTTCTAGCTTCGTCTTCAATGTGTTCTAAAGCGTGACCAGAATGTTCCAGAGAGCTACAACTTTGGCATACTGCCGTTTGGCAATTCTTGCAAAAGTATTTCAGTTCTTCTTTCTGATGTCGTTGCTTTGGACAAAACGCGGGACGCCTTAATACGTCCTCGAAGTCCTTGTCCTGGAACTCTCTCAAAGCCAATGAACGATGGTTTGCGTTGCCTCGCATTTTGTTATGCGCAGTTAAACACTCTTTACAATAAAATACACAACACAAGAAACAATACGACGCCTCAGAGCTTTTCTGATCGCAATTTCCACAGCTTACTTGGGCGCTGTTTGATTCTTTGATGGCCAGCACATCAACCAAGCCTTTCAGATAAAAGCTTGTTGGAAGATCTTCGAGATCGCCGCTTTCAGGCACAGTGCTAACCGCTCTGCAGTTAGGGCAGATGATACTTTCTTGGAGATTGGTTGTATTTTGAGTTGCTTGGTGCCATCGTTTCAAGCAGAGGAAACAGAAAGTGTGTAAACAGGGAAGCTGTTTGGGATCGGTAAATATCTCTGAACACACCGGACAAGACACTTCTTCGTGGAGATTATAAAGCAGCGTTTCGACATCCATGTTGTCCTGAGCTATTAAACAAGGAAACTCCTCTGCGGAACTCAACACAACACAATCTAGACTTGGAACTTTCCATTGTAATGTTCCTTGGAATAGCACTGTAGTAGCACGAACCAATCATACAACCCTTTTCAAAGGGTTAAACCTCAGAGTTTGAAATGCAAACCTTTCTGTGCACGTACCGACATGCCTGAAAAACTTGGTCTTTCTGTTGTGGACTGTATCATGACTTGTTTCACGATTTCAGTTGACGCGGAAATTTTTCTAGAAACTTTCCTTATTGAAAACATTGCTAGCAAAATCTGAAGATTTTAGATTTTAAATTTCCAAATAATAGTTTCGTTTCATATAGTTGCCTTACCATTTTAATTTTTTTTTAATTCAGCAACCTAAATAGTATTTTAAAGGACTTTGTAAGCTGTAGAGAAAATTCTGTGCTGACTGTCTGCCCAACCCGACAGCAGTGCATGTTTACCGTTGATAAAAGTCTATAATTTTGTTTTCAGGGGAAACGACAATCCGTTGATTATTTTTGATGGTTCAACTGAATGCAAATTTAACATGAACTGTGCAATATCGGCTGCAGTGCTTTAGGCAAACAACTTTACTATAACGTTCAAGTGGCCGCTTAACTGCTGATATGCCATGACGTGTTTTTATCAGTCCTGTTGACTAATAAAGAACGAGCAACCGGGAATCAAGCTCTTAATATGTCTCAACGAATGATATCAAGGAGCTACTGTTTATTCCTGTGCAAATTATTACAAAGAAATTCATTTGACTTAAAACATTGTTTTATTTTGCCCTAATCGAAAAAGTACGCCTTGCCTCTTTCTTGGATTTAAAACCAGAGATCTGTCAACCTTAAGGGAAAAAAAAAGACGAACTTAAAAAAAACCTATAGGTACGTTCCTACGTTTTGTCGAATTCATGACGTGGCAGCCTCAACCACTTCCCGTGATTCGTGGAACAAATTCTAGAACAACAAAACCCACAACTCGAGCTCGATCACCAGCCGTGCTAGAGCCCGCATTCAAATTGCCTCCTTCTTCTTGGGGAGCAACAAATTTGGATCTTTACAAAGCGGTGGAAATCGAACATTCCGGTATACCGTAGCCTGCGTCGCAGACGAAATTTCACCTTGTAAATATAGCAGCGTTATATTACGTCTCCAACGCTGGCTGGGTATACCGCAAAATCTGAGGAATTAGGGGAAATCCCTTACGTGAGATGTTTAAGCCCCGGTTGTTCAAAAAGCGGACACTTCTATTCACCGGATAAATCGCCATCCAGTGGATAGTGTATACTTTGTTTAATTGTAAACATATATTTGCTAGATAGTGTTATCCACCCTTTAAACAACCAACCGTGAGTATGGCTTTTTCAGTAGTGTGGGATCTCTGTCCTCTGCATAGGCTCCTACTAGTAAGGCCGTAGGGGGCCTCTGCGGAGGAGAGAGGTCTGGGATGGAACGTAAAAATTGGGAAACTGTTTTAATTAAGTGGTATAAACAATTTAGTCTGGAACAGGGATTGAGACATGACGGGTCAGGAAAAGCTAGAAAACTAGAGATTTTTAGTGTCAACAACGCTGGACAGAAGTGTTGCGACAGGTCCCGCTTTCTAATAAATCGACCGTGGTAATTTACACAGTATCGCCAATTCTGTTGTACCATTTGACGATTTCCTTCACCGGTACGTTGTTAACGTGATATAAGTATAAAATAAACTATTAATCTTAACACTTGCAAATACTAAACCACATGCTTCCCTTTCTTAAATATTTCTCCCATTGTAAACTCAGTCTCTTAAACCGTAATGAATGCTACTGAGCCAGTTACGCGCTTATCGAGTGAGAACACGAGGCTTGGGGCCAAACGAAATAACGCTAGGCGTCCTAAGTTCAAAAGGCGACGTCACAATTGATTTTTCGCCAAGAACGACTGGAAACGAGGCTGCTACTCAGAAATACCTTGAAAGTTCCCTTCTTTGCAAGTGGTTCTACATTTTAGTGTCTGGATGAAATCCTTAAGTGTGTTGTTTAATTGAAAGCTATTGTTCAGTACTCTCCCATGTACTAGCCTGTTGGCAGGCGCTAAAAGTGGAGAAAAAATGGGAGATAGGAAGCGCAAGACGCAATCTCGAAACACAAGAGAAGGGAAATGGCTCTTACGATTGCCCGTTTCCCTCCCCTCTTGGCGGTTTCCCCTCAGGCTACTGTAGAACTGTTTATTATGCCGTGCAAAGTGGTTCAAACTTTTGATTTGTGAATGAAATCCTTAAGTGTAACTATTCAAATTTTTTTACTGCTGTACTGTTTATAATGCTCTACCAAGGAAGTTCCAACTTTGAGTTTGTGGATGAAATCGTAAAGTGTGCCTGACCATTCAAATGAAAGCTCCTGATAAGTACTTTCCTGTGGTGATCTTTACAAGTGGTTGTAAGTTTGAGTTTGTGGATGAAATCTCAAGATTGTTACCATTTCATTGAAAGCCACAGCGCAGCAGTTTCACACAGAATGCAATAAAAAAAACTCTTAAGGCGGGGCATTTCTATTTAGAACAGTTATAATGGCATCACCTTTAAAGGTCAGCTTTTTTGACTCAATAAATTCTTAGATTCTAGCAAATGATCAATAATCATTTAAAAGGACCTGGTCGAGAACCAGATCATTATTTTCTTATATTTTTATGTTTTGTAAGTGATCATTAATCATTTTAACAAACCTGACGATCAGATCCTTATAAATGATTGTATGATTAGACCCAGGAGCAGATAATTGGAAAAAAAAGGACTGAAAACAATCAGGAATAAGATTGGGATCTGTCAGTCTTCACACCCAAAAATGAAAAATGAGTAGGCGCAGAGAATCGACAAAGAAGAGAAAGAAACTATACTTTTATTCATTAAAATAAAAATAGTAACAAAAGCTATTTATACTTGTTTCGCAACAGTGCAAATTGTTATATTTTTACAGAGGTATAATTTTCTACCTTTCCGACTTAATTTATTTCCTGTAAGTACAGGCTATAATTATAAATGAATTTAATTAACGATGTACAGCTAATAATGAGATTAATTAATTATATAAGGAAAACTGAACATACAGCTCTGGCCCCAGTTGTTCAAAAGTTGGATAGCGCTATCCACCGGATAAATCTCTATCCACTGGATAACGCAATTGGTTGCCCTAACGCTTATCCACTGGATAGTGATTTATCCGGTGGATAGCGCTATCCAACTTTTGAACAACTGGGCCCTGGAGCTTAAGTAAAGTACTGCCCCCCAATTTTTTTAACTGTAATCTTTCAGTCCTAGAGCTATACATAAAGTTTCTATAAATTTTTTTTCAGCTTTTCACCTTTTTCTCTATACTTAAAAAAGGCAATATTTTTGCGCTTTCTCTGTTCAGCCTCTTGATTGACAGCTGTGAAAAATGACGCGAAACTGAGGGGCCGTTCACATGATACCGGAATGACTTTCATTCCAGAACGAGTTCATTCCATCCCCATATATTTCTCTGTATCTGTTTACATGATACCGAGACGAAAGTTAGGTCCCGCACAAGTCATTCCGGAATGAGTTCATTCCGGTTTTCAATCCGAACGAAATTCTCGTTCTGGTATGACATTTCATTCTGGTATCATGTAAACTGAAAACGAACTCCGTTCCGAGATGAAAACGCAAACCGTGTAGTCTGGAGCGAGTGGCGCATGCGTATCGTTTTCAAGATGGTGGACAGAAGGGTCGTTTTCAAGATGGCGTGAGACTAGAATCGTCGCATTCAGTCGGCTTGGATGTCTTGCGCCGTTTTTCGATTGGTGACCTTCTAGTAGCCCCGGCTTCATTTGAAAATGTTTGGTGCCTTGTTTAATTATGGCCAGGTTGATCACGGTTAAAGTGGAAGACTTTAAGCCTCAATGCGTTTTCTGGCATCCTTATCTTGCATCTTAGCTACAAAATGACACGAGAGTCGCCGAAAGGCCCTTTTGATTTTTTTTCTCTAAACTGAAATAATCGATTTCGTTATCACTGAAAATGTTAATATGTTTTAGTAACGACAACTATACGGATACAGTATAATTGTTTTCAAAGCCAAACTCAGAAAATTCACTCCCACCAACGGGGGGTCAGCAAACTTCACAGCTGAAAACCATGTTGGGTCTTAATTGCACACATAGCTAAACTTCAAATTTGCAATTCTCCGCACGATAAATTCCGACAGATTTATAAACCTCGCTACGCTCGGAGGGACCTCGGCCATCCTCGCTTGGCGAGGAACTATTGTTATTTCCGTCCTCTTCTGTCATTTTAAAGACTTGAGTTTTCTTTCCAGAGGCGGTAAATGATCACTGAAACAAAGAAGAAACAAAAGAATCACAGCCCAAGAGCCGACTTTTATTAATTTTATTGACGTTTGCTGACGTTGTTAATCATTAAAGCTTTTAATATATTTTACCTCTAAATCAAACGGTTTCACTTGGGGGGGGCCTGAATTGAGGGAGTTTAATTTTGCGCTTCAAAAATGGTTGGGCTAATATGTGAAGGGAGTTTGCGTCGGAAAATGCTGCAACGAAGGAATATGGATACAAGGTAAAGTAATTGAATTTCCTTGCAAATACTAGCTGCATACTCCCAAGAAATACAAGCAACGGTATAAGAAATGCAATACGAGGATTGTACTTTAAAACTATCCCGTTTTATACAAAGTAATTTGCTTGTGATATGCTCCTGTCGGAGGATATTATACCGTTATCGGTCTTGGGATGTAAACGTAGTATAAGCCAAAGGGATTGCATTGGGGGGGGGGGGGGGGGGCTGGCTTATCATTCGGAGATTTTTTGCAACCGGCTGGGGGGATCTTTTCGCAGTTTTGTGGTAGTCTATTTGTTGCTATATAAGCTTAGATATGACTGCTTTCCTATTCCTCATATAAATGTATAACAAATAAACGGTGTTGTTTTCTGCCAGTCCGTATCAACAACGGTCGGTTAACTATGGCGTTCCGTTACGGCCAAAATCTTCAAGTCACAAAATAAACAAAATGAAACGCGTACAAACATTATTAAACGGTCAAAAACTAAACGAAAGTCGTTTACATAAAGTCAAAACCGCAAAAAGTCAATCGAACCGCGCAAAAAGAAATCGATCCGCCAAAAAGTAAATTAAACACCTCAAAAATAAATCGAACCAAACACAGGTGAAACCCTCGCTTTCGCTTTTAAAGCACTTCCGGTAGCATGTTTCACCGCTGACCTTCTTTCAAGTTATTTTTGTGCAGTTCGATTGATATGTGCGGTTTCGACATTTATGTGAGCGGTTTCGTTCCTGTTTGTACAGTTCGATACATTTTTCGCTGGTTCGATTGCGATTTGTGCAAGTTGAATTCACTTGCGCTTGGTTCGATTTATTTTTGAGGCGTTTGATTTACTTTTTGGTGGATCGATTTATTTTTGCGCAGTTCGATTTATATTTGGGCAAGTTGGATTTATTTGCATGAGGTTCGATTTACTTTCTGACCCTTTAATAATGTTTGTACACGTTTCATTTTGGTTATTTTATGACTTGAAGATTTTGGCCGTAACGGAACGCCATAGAACGCCATAGACCAAGTTCAATACAATCAACAATGAGTTAATAAAACGAGATATGATACTCTGTTTACTTTAATACCACGCGTATCTAATATTAAAGAGAATACAATATAGAGCACTCAAGCATGACCTTTTTTCTCACACGTGTTGTAACCTTTTCTTAATCAACTTGACTACACTGTACATGTATTTAAGCATAATTTAAAAAACCCTTTTCCCCAGAATCAAGCAGTTTTTACAAAATTTCTTTCTTCGTGACCTCTCAAAAATACTTTCATGACTAAAACCGCCGTCTCGTCCAGATAAAACCAAATACAGTTACCAATATATACGTAATCTTAAACGAGCAATTCAAACATATATTTTAAAAGCTTATCTCCCATATCTAAAAATCTTCAAATGCTTCACGCGCTCTGTAACACAAATATGACATTTTTTGCTCTTTTTTCTTTCTCCTACGCTCAAGACATTATTTTTCTCTCTGTTGTTATAAACTCGACTAACCTGCACCATAAACGTGTTCCTGTTGTATTACTCGTTCAATATTTTTTACTGCTGACAGAGGAAAATAGCGCATTGCATTCATATTTCTACCTTCTAAGAAAGGTTTACACAGGAATGCACCAACTGCCCACATAACGCATCGTGTCGTCATATGACGACACGAGCGTAATAAAAATGGGGGGTACTTTTCATCATTTTTTATAGCCTTACTTTTTTGTCTTAAATGCCTTAAGTTCGCCAAAACTACAGCAAAATATAACACAACATTAGTGAAACAGGAATAAAACGTCATCGACCTTTTTCTGCAGTCGATAAAATTCAAAACAAGGTGGGAGAATTGGGTGCTCAGTAGGGTATAAAGTCAGGGTAATGGGCTCCTGATAAAGTACATTACGTCAACTTATTTTAGTTAGAATGAGCGCAATAAATTGAACTGAAGTAATGTAGTGGTTCTTAAACCTTATTAAAATTACTATAACTACTTTTAAATGAGAATAAGTAACATAAAGGTTCACTTTCAAATATACGCCGGACCGCAAATGAACGCCAGTGCCTCGAATAAACGCCGGGGGTGTTTAATTTAAATTTGACCGCGTTGACCCGGCGTTTAATCAAGAAAATATGGTATGTCCAACAGTTGAAGGGAATAGGGTTCCTGGCAATGCTGTTTGCCCAGCAATTGCAAACCGGTCGTGTTTGAAAAACACTATTTAAAAACCTTTGTTGGTATGACTAGTTAGAATATAGTTTACTGGGTATCACACCTCGAGTTCCGTGGGTTTTTTGACGTTGTTGTTTTGTCTCGTGTTTAGTGCAGGTTGCTATAAAAATTATTACGCAGGGAGCATCAAATTTGCGTTTACTTAATTAGATACAAATACCTTTTCGAAATTCGCGTTAATTTTATGACGCAAAGAATTTGTTCGCGTTGTTAAAAAGTTTCGTGATATTCCTATAATAAGGTACTTGATCAAGAGTAATTCATGACGTCTTAACCACTTCCCCTAATTCGTGGAACAAATTCTAGCACAACAAACCCACAACTCGAGCTCGATCACCAGCCGTGCTAGAGGACACGAGCCCCCATTCAAATTGCCTCCCTCTTCCTGGGGAGCAACAAATTTGGATCTTTACAAAGCGGTGGACATCGAGCCCATCGGTGTGACACAAATCCAAGGACTAAAGGGGTTCGGCTCCCTTACATGAGATGGCCAGGCCCCGGTTGTTCAAAGAGCCTAACTCTATGTATCGGATAAGTCGCTATCCAGAGGATAATGTACTTTGTCTTGTTGTCATTTGTCCATTCATTACACTTGCAAATACTATACCACATGCTTCCCTTTCTTGAATGTTCTCCAATTGTTAACTCAGTCCCTTAAGCTTATATTGAATAGCTAATAGCTAATAGCCAGCCTCGTCCTCAGGCCTTTACGCGCTTATCGAGTGACAGCATTAAGCTTGGGACCGAACACGACAGCGGAGGGAGAGGGGAAATTAGGAAGCGTAAGACGCGAGTGGAAAACACCATGGCAAGAGAAGTCGCGCTTCTGCTTTCCAGTTTCCCCTCCCTTTTGACGTCTGGCATGCAGGCCACCACGGCACTGTTTATTATGCCGTACAAAGTGGTTTCGACTTTGAGCTTGTGGATGAAATCCTAGAGCGTGACCATTCAAATGAAAGCCCCTGATAAGAACTTTTCTGTGGTGCTCTTTAAATTGGCTGAAATTTGTGGATGAACTTTTAAAGTGCGATCACTCTCTGTCCTAGAATCTAGTAGTAAAATTCCCATATAAACCCTTATAATTTTGACAAGCCAATGTGCTGATTCAGTTCTTAGCAGACTTACAATTCCGGCTTGGGGCGCCTAGTATGGTTAAGTTTTACCGAAATCGCAGTGTTTTTATATAAACTTTTAAACACTTTTTTTAAACACTAGATGGAAAAAATATGCGAAACAAAGATTGTTGCCTAAGGAGAGAAAACAAAAGCAGAGAGCAGATTAAGACCACCGACGTTTAGATAAAGCATTCGATGCGCTAGCTTCTTAGCCAATACTCCTTCAAATCTTAGACACTTAAACTACATCACATGAACCAGTAAAAGTCTCGGAGATGGTACACTTTTGATTGAGTTAGCCCCATCGTAAGATCGATGTGTGCAAGTTCGTCTCCTCTGAATTCAAAGGATATTTTGCTTGCACTTTGCCCAGTCGAAGACTCTAGAAAACTAACTGCCTGCGCTTACTACACAAGGCGATGAAATGGATTGAACTTTAAATCATTATCTTTGAAGGTCAGCTTTTATTCCTTTTTAGCAGTTACCAAAACGTAGATCCTATAAAATGATCAATATTCATTTAAGTAAAAGGACATGAGAATGGATGATTAGACTCAGGAGCAGATAATTGCAAAAAATGACCAAAAAAGTGCAAGAGTAAGATTGGTCTCCGTCAGTCTTCAGACCCAAAAAAGTAGTCGCAGAGACATGACAAAGTCAAACCACTCAGCAACTGTACTTTTATTCATTTGCCAAGATAAAAATAATAACATTTTTTTGCTTAACAAGTTTTTTGCTTGTTTCAAAACAATGCAAATTCATTGCTATAATTTTCTTCCTTTTCGGCTCAACTGTTTCCCTGTACGCACAGACTATAATTCAGAGGTGAATTCAATCAATGATATATAACCTAATAAATGAGAAAAAACTAACAATAAATATCTGGAGTGCAGTAAATCTCTAGAAAACGTTTAACTGCAATGTTTCATTCCAACAGCTATCCTTAAAGGGGTTATGTCACGTGTTTGTTATGCCTTGGGTCAATATTTTCTCAACTCAAACCAAAGAGCATTTTCTTGCACGCAAAATGGTTTTAAAAATCCAAGAAGAAGATATGAAATGAATTATCGAAAGGAGAACTAAACAAGATCAGTTTATAGCGGGTTTTGCCAGACCCGAGGAAAAACTTGAATAAAGCGGCCCGATTTTTTTCAAGTTGCGATCCGTTTCCATCCTGGCCATCCGTGGCCAAAGACACTTTTCAAAAGCTACTGAAACTGCAGTGCACTTTCAGCGAACTAGTAGAGTAGATTTTAAAAAAAACTGGACTATTATTTTGGGTTGCCATCAACACAAACATGGCTTTTGACCTCTCAAATTAATACTACAAACTGGTGACATAGCCCCTTTAAAGTCATGCAAAGTGTTTCTAACAATTGAGCCTGCAAACGAAAGCCAAAATTGTAAATCAAAGACGAAATTCATTTTCTTTTCTATTGCTCGAAATACTCAATACTATGACTCTGGTCCCAAATATTGAGCAGTTACCTGTCAACGAAATAATCATAGAATTAATGAATTCCTCTACTTATTTTTATTTTTATTATTTTATTAACATACATTTAATTAAACTTTCTTTCACCTTACTTTGATTTCGAGACAAATTGTTGTCAATGTAATTTAATTGTTATTCCATGTAATTTTTTTCCTTAGTTAGTTGTGCGCTTTTGCAATACTGTAAAGTCTGTGGTCATGCAAATTAAGCTTGTTGTTGTTGTTGTAGTGAGCAAAATATTACCTTGGTGCTTGTTGTTGTTCGCTACTTTTCAAAAGTAATCTAAAATTCTTTTAAAAAGCAATTTCGAACTTGAAAGCTCCCCTGAGTGCTGTCAATGATATTCTCTATATATACATGTCCCACATACATATGAGTGTTTGATTGCATAAGCAACTAATAGATTGAACAAAGATATCCATAGCTGGGTTAAAATAATTGTTTTGATTTTTTTTAAATTTATAATTGCTTTCTTGCCTTGACAAAAAATTTTAAAGTCACGTTATCGGTCATCACCTTGAAAAATTAAAATAAAAAACTTAAAAAACTTGTAGCTAATTCTTCCTTTGTGCTTACGCTAAAATTGTCGATTTCATTATCAACAAAATCACTGAAAATCTTAATCCCATTCTACAGTTAATATATTTCAGTAATAACGAGTATGCGGTTACAGTATCCGCTGTTTTCAAAACCAAATTAAGAGCATTGACCCCAACCCACCCGGGGTCAAGAATCTTCACAGCTGAAAACCATTTAGGGTGGCAATGTTCATCTATAGCTATACTTAACTTGCAAACCTAAAAACCGTGATAATTTCTGCTTTTGTAATTGGAATTTGAATTACTCAAAAAGTCAAAGTGATTAGTTTTCTCATTGGCTGGAGAAGGCAACTTTCGTTCAAATATTTTTTTTTTTTGTAATAATACGATGTTTTATTCCATTACACAACAAAGGCTTTACAAATATATACAATAATATCTCTTTAAGCTTAAATACACAAATAGACAAAAATACAAAAAGCAGAAACTAGAAGGAAGTTAAATTATAAAGAAAAAAGAAATTAGGAAGAGAGAAGAGGGGGCAAGACGTGCGTCATGCTTTTCATTATAGACACCGTATATATAGCCTTATGTTCTTGTTTAGAGCGAGAGAGCTTGGGGTCAGGTTCGTCCAGAAAAACAAGTAAAAAAAAAAAAAAAGCCTACAGGAAGGAGGACAAAAGGGTCCATTTTTTCAATTCCAGTTTATTTGGGTGGCCTGCTGTTTCTATTTCAAAGTTTCTTTTAAGAATTTGCTTAAAATTGATCCAACTTATAGTTTTCTCCTTCACCTTGCAACACCATACAAAGAACCTTGCTTGCAGGAGACAATAGTTAATTTGTAGCTTCAAGTTCGATGTATCTGGCCTGAGGCCCAGAGCCGTCGTTATCTCTAGAATGTAAGACTCCTGAACAACTTTACATTCTTTCAGCCAAGCCACAACCTTAGACCAAAAACATTGGGTTTCATCGCAATCCCAAAAGAGATGAGTAAGTGTTTCAAGTTCAACACCGCAAAAAGAGCATTTGCCGCTTTCCTTTAAGCCAATTTTTTACAAGAAGGAATTTGTGGGAATTCTCCGATGTAACAGCTTAAATTGAAACTCAATCAACCTTGAACTATTAGTACACTGGCGGGTTAACAGATAAGCTGCTTTCCAATTTATCTCGGTACAATTACAATCCGACATCCATTTTTCTTGACTCTTGGCAGGTAAAGATCCCCTTTTTTCTACAAGGACCTTGTCTACGAGTTGACTTGCTTTTTTTGCCTTTTCTAGCTTAGAGGTCATTGGTTCGTGCTTCATCGTTTCCGTTGGGTTATTTCCCAGAGACTTTTTGACTATTTTAAGCATAGAAATAACTCCACAATAGGTAAGAGGGCACGGTGTAAATTTAAATTTCGCCTTAAATTCTTGGTACGAGAGAAAGGAGTTATCGTCTTTTAGCAAATCCCTGACTTGATTAATGCCACTCCTAGACCAGTCAGAATAGAAAAAAGTCTTTTTGGCGATTCTAAACACCGGATGAAACCAAAGAGTTTGAGAATGGAAATGTTCAACCGATTTTAACTGGGGTTCAAAGTTAACTTCGGTCCAGATATTCAGAACTTCCTTTAAGAAAGGGTCCTTAAAATGAACGCGGTTTAGAAGGTCATTTTTGCTCAGGTTGTAAGTAAAAAACATCTTCCCCCCAAAACATTCCAATTCCAAATCCAGGAAAAGTTTCCATTTGCCTTTGTTCTCATCGTCCAAATATTTTTTAATCCAAGAGCACTTTAGGGCTTTATTAAAAGACTCAATGTCCAACATTCTAAGACCGCCATCTTTAAAGTCGTTTATCATAACTTTTCGCTTTATTTTATCGCTTTTTCCGTCCCACAGAAAATCATAGAAAAGGCTATTTACTTCCATAATAATAGACTCCTTGGATTGAACTTTCGTTCAAATATTTGAAAGCGATCGTTACCACTATCACACACAACAATTCTACCATTACTTAAGACACCTGCAGAATATGGACAATTTAGTTCTCCTAAGTTGCTACCTTGTGTTCCAAATTTACCAATAAACTTTCCATCTAATTCAAAGATTTGTATTCTATGATTCCCCGAATCACAAACCAAAAGGTGGCCTGACTTGTTTACTGCCAAACACTGGGGGGATTCAAACTCCCCGTCGCCTTCCCCCTGCTTTCCAAACTGATATTGATATTTACCCTCCAAATCAAACACTTTAATGCAGTGTTCATCATTGTCTGAAACTATCAGATATTCGTTACACTGAACACAGTGGACTGGATTACTAAAAGAGCCAGGCCCGCCTATCTCCCTTACAAACTTTCCCTCAGGCGAAAAGATCATACTCTCGTCGTTACCTGAATCAGCAACAATAATATTACCATCGCTATCCAAGGATAAACCAAAAGGACAAAAGAGCTGACTATCAAGGCTTTCTTTTCCACCAAACTTACCCTTGTACTTACCCTCCCAATTAAAACGTTGTATTCTTTGGTTATCACTGTCTGCCACGAAAATATTTCTACTATTATCAAAGCATATTCCAGCAGGATATTTTAACTTTCCCCGACTGGTAAGTTGACGACCGAAGGATCTTATAAAGTTGCCACTGCTGTCAAAGATTTGAACCCTATGAATAAAAGAGTCGCTTACTACTATCGCATCCCTGTCACTCACTGCCACTCCCACAGGAAAGATGAACATTCCTCGTGAGGAACCGTATTCTCCAAAAGTTAAAACAGGTTTGAACTCAAATGGTTTTACTAACAAAGCCTGCCAGCAGGCTTCCTGCCCTGGTAAGAAGCACGAAGCACTTGGCGAACTAACCGAATGCCACCCGTGATTTTTTCCGGGAGGAGAGGGATTCCCAGAGCCGAGAGCCTGCTCGCTGGCCTTTATTAGCACAACAAAAGGACTGCCGCAAACATGTTCCCCGTTTACACTAATCATAACTGAACATCTACCTTGAACTATGGGAAAATACGAGGTCTGATAGAGTCCATTTTCCTTGTCATTTATTAACACTTGTATTGCGCATTCTCGTCCTTGTCCATCTTGGATCTCTACTGTAACAAGGTCTTGTTTATTGTAACACTGCTTTCCCTGCGAGTTTTTTGTAGTCAGAGTGAATTGTGCTTGACATCCAACAAATGCTTCATTCAGTCCTGTCCCTTCAGCAATTGACTGCATCGCTTTTGTTTGGTGTGTTTCTAAGAAACCGATTTCTTCGTTGTTGATTGCGTCTAGCAGCTTTTCATTTGCCACGAAAACTAAGACTGAAAGATTTTTAGGGACACGGGCATTAGGGTTAAGTTCCACAACTTGCTGAGATAATGTTTCCAGTGATTTCTTCAGATGTAAAACCTCAGCATTTGTGCCTTGAGTTAAAAGTCGGTCAGCTGTTTTCAGATATGTTTCGATCATCTTTATTTCAGCCTCCGTTTTCCTCTTTTCAAGAGTTAGAATTTCAACTGAATTCTCTATTTGGGTTTCAACTTCTGCAAAAATATGTTCCTTGTTTGCTTCAATGGACCTAATCAGTTTTTCAGCAAATCTTTGGGCCCTCCTCTTGATGTCTTCGCCTTGCTGAATCACCTTAGCGCAGTCATCGTCAAGTTGACGGACTATGTTCTCCTTTTTTTGTAAGTTCTGTCTCTGTGTTTTCATCAGATTTTTTGCTTCATTCTTTTGTCTTCTAGCTTCGTCTTCAATATGTTCTAAAGCTTGACCAGAATGTTCCAGAGAGCTACAACTTTGACAGACTGCAGTTTGGCAATTCTTGCAAAAGTATTTCAGTTCTTCTTTCTGATGTCGTTGCTTTGGACAAAACGCGGGTCGCCTTAATACGTCCTCGTAGTCCTTGTCTTGAAACTCTGTCAAAGCCAGGGAACGGGGAACGATGGTTTGCGTTGCCTCGCATTTTGTTATGCGCAGTTAAACACTCTTTACAATAAAATACACAACACTGGAAACAATACGAAGCCTCACAGCTTTTCTGATCGCAATTTCCACTACTTGGGTATTGTTTGATTCTTTAATGGCCAGCACATCAACCAAGCCTTTCAGACAAAAGCTTGTTGGAAGATCTTCGAGATCGCCGCTTTCAGGCACAGTGCTAACCGCTCTACAGTTAGGGCAGATGATTCTATCTTGGAGATTGGTTGTATTTTGAGTTGCTTCATGGTGCCATCGTTTCAAGCAGAGGAAACAGAAACTGTGTAAACAGGGAAGCTGTTTGGGATCGGTAAATATTTCTGAACACACCGGACAAGACACTTCTTCGTGGAGATTATAAAGCAACGTTTCGACTCTTTCGACATCCATGTTGACCTGAGCTATTAAACAAGGAAACTCCTCTGCGGAACTCAACACGACACAATCTAGTCTTGTAACTTTCCATTTTAAGGTTCCTTGGAATATCACTGTAGTAGGACGAACCAATCATAGAACCCTTTTCAAAGGGTTAAACCTCAGCGTTTGAAATGCAAACCTTTCTGTGCACGTACCGACATGCCTGAAAAACGTGGTCTTTCTGTTGTTGAGTGTATCAATGACTTGTTTCACGATTCCAGTCGACGCGGGAATTTTTCTAGAAACTTTCCTCATTGAAAACATTTCTGGCAAAATCCGAAAATTTTAGATTTTAAACTTCCAAATAATAAAATCGTTTCATGTAGTTGTTTAACCATTTTAACTTCTTTACTTCAGCAACGTAATGAGTATTTTAAAGGACTTTGTAAGCTGTAGAGAAAATTCTGTGCTGACTGTCTGCCCAACCCGACAGCAGTGAATGTTTACGACTGATAAAAGTCTATAATTTTGTTTTCTGAATGCATTTGCTTTTTGTTTTCAGGGGAAACGACAATGTGTTGATTATTCTTGATGGTTCAACTGAATGCAAATTTAACATGAACTACACAATATCGACTGCAGTGCTTAAGGTAAACAACTTTACTATAACGCTCAGGTGGCCGCTTAACTGCTGATATGCCATGACGTGTTTTTATTTCCTATTGACTCATAAAGAACGAGTTACCATGCAGGAATGAAGCTGTTAAAATGTCTCAACGACCGAGATCAAGGAGCTACTGTTTATTCCTGTGCATATTATTACAAAGAAATTCATTTGACTTAAAACATTGTTTTATTTTGCCCTATCGAAAAATACGCCTTGCCTCTTTCGTGGATTTAAAACCAGAGATCTATCAACCTAAACGAAACAAAAAAAAACCGAACTTAAAGAGCCAGTGTCACCCAAAGTACTTTGCGCGCCGAGGTACATTTTTCATATATGAAAAATACGCCATTGTCTTGATTGTCGTGAAGTCTGATTTGTATCTTCTTCCATCGCTGCCGTTAGCGATCCGAAAGCACTAGTGTGAATTTTGACTTCACAATTGAGTGTCGCCGTATCGATTTCGTTGTATATTTCCGAATTCTGAAGTGTTTTCGCGATGGAGAAGGAGATCTTTAAATTGAATGCCTCGTAGAGTTCAGGAAAGTTGAAGCGAAGGCCAAGTCTTACGGACTGTGCCAAAGTTGTACGGCTGAAGGAGTCCGTGTATCAGTAGAGGAGGGAAAGAAAAACATCTACGGGTTTCAGCAATAGTACTGACACTGTGTTTGCCGAAATAGTGCTACATTCGTTGCCGAATGAAAACAGATGGAACGTTGATTTACCACAAAATAACAGTAGCTACGGGCTTGCTCCAAAATAATGCTTATGGTAATGAGCTTGTGCTGTTTTGCTTAATTATTCCTTGTGCTCACTGTCTGTTTGTTTTATTTTTACAAAAAGTGTAAGTGGCTATTCTGGTTTTGCGTCCACCGACATCGGTCGATGCGATCGATCGCGCAATCAATCGATCGGACTCAGTGTAATAGATCCATGTATACCCATTGAGTAGTTTTCTCCAGTGACATCTAGCGATGAAGACGTCAATATTCTTGCTACTTGTGTTTGTTTTATTATTTTTATATCGAGTAGAAGCGGCTACTCAGGTTTTACGTCCATCGAGATCGATCGGTTGTTATAAAAGCTCCATACGCGTTGACTAGAAAGTCAGATCTAGAGTTTTTTCCTCCGGTAACATCTAGCGATGAAGATATTACTATTTTCAGAGGCTACTACTGTAAATGTCAGCTTGCTGGAAGGCCAGTGCAGCAGGGTACAATTTGCTAAACGTCTGGCAAACGCACCAGCCAAACTTCAAAACAAAAACACAACCGCGCAAAGCACCTTGGGTGACACTGGCTCTTTAACCCTTTCCCGTCCGATTTTTTTCCTTAAAAAAACGCATTTTTTACCGTTAAAGCGGTTTTTTGGGTGCTATGTTGCCAAATGCCACTAAACTTTGCTACAAAAGCGTTTTCTTACAATTAGCTAGATTTTGAACCAGCTTCTGTTGTAAATTGTACAATATTTTGATTTCACGCATGCGCATAAGCCAAAATTTGGACTTGTCTGTTTTTTTTTTTTTGGCGGATTCATTTCCAATTTTTTTCTCGCTTCTTTTGCTTTCCTTTTTCTCTCCCTTTCTTTTCTCTTTATCTTCTACACTTTATCGCCTTTCTATTTACTGGAAAAGTTTTGGCCTCAGTCCTTCAAAAAACCTGGAAATGGAACATTGATCAACTAGGTATCCAAAATTGGACACGTTTTTTCTGGTATAGCTCTGCCAGAATTTGGTCGATATTCAAAATGGACACACTTATTGATGGATCTGTCCTTGCTGTATTGGCTGCTTACCAAAACAGTTTGGTGACGTCAAAAATGATGACGTCACAAGTGGTTCAATAGTTCCCGACGTTAACGTCGGGAAAATACTAGTCTTGACGGGAAAGAGTTAAAAAAAAAGTTAGGTTCGTTAATTCCTATGTTTTGTCGAATTCATGACGTGGCAGCCTCAGCCACTTCCCGTAATTCGTGGACCAAGTTCCAGAACAAGAAATCCACAACTCGAGCTCGATCACCAGCCGTGCTAGAGGAGTCACGAGCCTGCATTCAAATTGCCTCCCTCTTCCTGGGGAGCAACAAATTTGGATCTTTGAAAAGCGGTGGAAATCGAGCCTTCCGGTATACTGAACCTGCGTCACAGACAAAATTTAACCTTGTAAATGCACCAGCGTTTTATTACTAGGGATTACGTCTGCGATACAGGCCAAGTTTACCGCAAATCTGAGGAATTAAGGGTAATCCCTTACATGAGAATTTTAAGCCCCGGTTGTTCAAAGAGAGAATACTTCTATTCACCGTTTAAACTACCCTCCAGTAGATAGTGTATACTTTGTTTAATTGTTAACATGTATTTGCTAGATAGTGTTATCCACCCTTCAAGCAACCGAGCCGTTAGTATGGCTTTTTCGGTAGTGTTGGATCTCTCTCCTCCGCATAGGCTCCTATTAGTAAGGCCGTAGGAGGCCTCTGCGGAGGAGAGAGGTCTGGGATAGAACGTAAAAATTGGGAAACTGTTTTGATTAAGGAAGCTCGCAACAGTTCTTTTGGCCTTGGAGTGCATCTTTTGAAGTCAAAATTTCGCATAGAAGATAAACTTCGATTTCCTTGAAACTACACCACCTTTTCAACATATGATCAAAGTTCATTTTCTCACTGTTTTCCTAGCAACAGCTTTCACCATAGCAACGGTAATGGACAACCCCTCATTTTAAATAATGTCTAATATCTCGAAAACTAGACAAAGACTTTATGACGAAACTTGAACTATTTGAACTACTCAACCTACACAACTTGCATGCGAAATTAGGGGAAAATCTGTAAGAGCGTTTTCATGTAAATCATGATTCATTTTTTACGGGCTGATTTTGGTCATTCCTGCAATTTTCTCCAGTATTTCAAGAAAGATAAACCTTAACACTTTCTCTTTTCAGTTGAAGGATCTTTTATGATATCAAAACATTCTTAATGTAGACTGAGCTTCCTAGGTGGCTGCCATCTTAAGATATTTATATATAAAATCTGCTAAAATGCAGCACAAATCAGCCAAAAAGTTCGTAATTTACATAAATAGAAATATTTCTAAATTGCCCCTACAGTTTTCTCTCTTAAACTGACTGCCGTTAGAATAATAATTGTTTTTGATGTTCCAGTGAGTTTTAGGCTGAATAAACATTTCTTTTATTAGATAAGAAGGCTGAATCTCGGTCAAGTTTCAGTCGTTATTAACTTTCAACGAGCAACAGTTTTATTTAGTCTATTTCTATTTATCTAGTCTATTTCACGGTTATTCACGTGCACTGAATATTTATACACGCTGCGCTTGTGTCCTCTCGTGCATTTATAATTCCTTCTCATAATAATAAAAAATTTTCGTCTTCTGAACTTCTTCCTGGAGGCTCTTTTCCATTACTCTTTAAATGCTGACTGACTTAATTACACTGGGGCCAAAAAATGAAGAGAAACAAGCTCAGAAGACGAATACATATATTTTTTATTATCATTCACGTTGTTTTATCCGGCGTTTTAATTGGCCGAGAGAACATTACGTCACTGCAAATAACTGCCTACGAATAATTGTCTGCTCATGCGTATTACGGTGCGAAGTTGTTTTGCTGCGAATAATTCTGCTCGTGCGCAGTTGAGTCACCTGAGTCAAGGAAATCGAAGTTTACCTTCTATGCGAAATTATGACTTCAAAAGATACACTCCAAGGCCAAAAAAACTGTTGCGAGCCTCCTTAAGTGGTATAAACAATTTAGTCTGAAATAGGGATTGAGACATGACGGGTCAGGAAAAGCTAGGAAACTAGGGATTTTTTGTGTCAACAACCCTGGATGAACAGGTCCCGCTTTTTGCACTTATCGCGACTTCTGTTGTTCTACTCGAAACGCTGCACCATTTGACGATTTCCTTCATCGGTTCGTTTTCAACGGGATATGAGGATAAAATAAATTCTTATTATTTTTTTCTCAGTGCGCGAGCGGGTGGTATCGTTCGAACCCTGCATTCTGATTGGTTCCGGGAGCGGGCAGAATTTTCCTATCTCTGACCACGGTCATAGTAACCGCGCGAAAACCACTGAATGAAAATTGAAAAACCTCCGTTGAACTCGGAAGTTTTTTTTATTTATGGCTCAAAGATGCCAATTTTTATTTCAACTCACAATTCTTACGTGTGCTGTAAATGGAAAGTCTAACAAGGAGGGGAATTAAAGGGCTTGCAATACCTTCAAAAGGCGAGTACTCGTTTTAATTTTGTGTAGCTTAGCATGGCGGTTCGTACCCTGCTAGCAGTGGCTCCCGGCGAACGAGAGGACGAGGAATGAGTTTGTTGTTGAATCCACTTTACACAGCAGTTTAAGTTTTAAAATTGCGACCGCCACAATGCCTTTTGACTCCGATATTTACTTTAGTGACTTCGTTTTTTAGTTTTTTTCTCTTCGTTTATCGAGGTTCGGTATATTTTTATCCAAGAAATTGTGCAGGCTTCAACTGGAAATTTGCTTTTTCATCTGCCCTATATGAAGATAAACTTAAAAGCTGGCGCACCGTTCGCTTTGGTTATAGCTGAGATCACACCAAACGATTTCGCTAAATGGTTAAATTGTTTATATCCGAAGAACCAGCACATACGTTTACAAGTACAATGCTAAACATAAAAAGAAAGTAATTAGGCTAAACGGAATGTTTTAGAATATTCTCTTTCATTTTTCACGCAAGGGCAAATAAACCTGTTCTAAGTTTGAATACTTTGTGTTTAGTAAGCTTAAGCTTAATTGTAAGTTTTTAATTGGGTTTTTAACTCCTTATGCCTGCTATTCGATTTTCCATGTGCATGTCTGTTCCTGAAAAACAACCTTTTCCGTGTTGATAGAGTAGTTTCTAGCCGAAAATATAATTAAGTTTGAAGAGTTTATGATTACTTGCGCTCCACGATTTCCTTCCACCTGACTCAGTGAAACTTACCCGTGTTCTGACAACCTTTCAAGATTGACCTGCAAGCTGCTAAATGTTGGAAAAAAACAAATGCTATTTACCTGCCTAGGTCGGTCCTTATAGGGCCTGCGGCCTGCAGCCTCAGGCCGTACTTAAGACCACGGGCACAGTTTTTCCCTATATACGGACCTCCCCAGCCGGTAAATAACATATATATCTTAACACTTACAAATACTATACCGCATGCTTCCCTTTCTTGAATATTACTTGGATTGTGAACTCAGTCTCTTAACCCTAATGAATACTACTGAGCCAGTTAAGCGCTTATCGAGTGAGAGCACGAGGCTTGGGGCCAAAGGAGATAGCGCTAGGTGTCCTAAGCTCGAAAGGCGACGTCACAATTGAGTTTTCGCCAAGAACGACTGGAAACAAGGCTGCTACTCAGCAATACCTTGAAGGTTCCTGTGGCCCTTCTTTGTAAGTGGTTCTACATTTTAGTGTCTGGATGAAATCCTTAAGTGTGTCGTTCAATTGAAAGCTATTGATCGGTACTCTCCCGTGTACCAGCCTGCTGGCAGGCGCTAAAAGCGGGGGAAAAAAGGGAGATAGGAAGCCCGAGACGCGATCACGAGACACAAGAGAAGGGCAATGGCTCTCGCGATTCCCCTTTTCCCTCCCCTTTTGGTGTCTGCCACACTCGCTACTGTGGTACTGTTTATTATGTCGTACAAAGTGGTTCAAACGTTTGAATTTGTGAATGAAATCCTGATGTGTAACGATTCAAATGATTTACTGCGGTACTGTTTATAATGCTCTACCAAGGAAGTTCCAACTTTGAGTTTGTGGATGAAATCGTAAAGTGTGCCGGACCATTCAAATGAAAGCTCCTGATAAGTACTTTCCTGTGGTGCTCTTTACAAGTGGTTGTAAGTTTGAGTTTGTGGATGAAATCTCAAGATTGTTACCATTTCATTGAAAGCCACAGCGCAGCAATTTCACACAGAATGGAATAAAAAAAAAACTCTTAAGGCGGGGCATTTCTATTGAAAGCAGTTATAATAACATCACTTTTAAAGGTCAGCTTTTTTGACTCAATAAATTCTTAGATTCTAGCAAATGATCAATAATCATTTAAAAGGACCTGGTCGAGAACCAGATCATTATTTTCTTATATCTTTATTTTTTGTAAGTGATCAATAATCATTTTAACGAACCTGACGATCAGATCCTTATAAATGATTGCATGATTAGACCCAGGAGCAGATAATTGGAAAAAAGGACCGAAAACAATCAGGAATAAGATTGGGATCTGTCAGTCTTCACACCCAAAAATGAAAAATGAGTAGGCGCAGAGAATCGACAATGTCAAATCACCTAGAAACTATACTTTTATTCATTAAAATAAAAATAGTAACAAAAGCTATTTACATGTTTCGCAGCAGTGCAAATCGTTATATTTTTACAGAGGTATAATTTTCTACCTTTCCGACTTAATTTATTTCCTGTAAGCACAGGCTATAATTATAAATGAATATTAATTAACGATATACAACTTATAATGAAATTAATTAATTATATATTATATATATATTTTTTTCAGCTTTTCACCTTTTTCTCTACACTTAAAAAAGGCAATATTTTTCCGCTTTCTCTGTTCAGCCTCTTGATTGACAGCTGTGAAAAATGGCGCGAAACTGCGACTAGAATCGTCGCATTCAGTCGGCTTGGATGTTTTACCCAGGTTGTCGATTGGTGACCTTCTAGTAGCCTTCATTTGAAAATGTTTGGTGCCTTGTTTAATTATGGCCGGGTTGATCACGGTTAAAGTGGAAGACTTTAAGCCTCAATGCGTTTTCTGTCATCCTTATCTTGCATCGTAGCTACAAAATGACACGAGAGTCGCCGAAAGGCCCTTTTGATTTTTTTTTCTCTAAACTAAAATAATCGATTTCGTTATCACTGAAAATGTTAATATGTTTTAGCAACAACAACTATACGGATACAGTAGAATTGTTTTCAAAGCCAGATTCAGAAAATCCACTTCCACCCACCAGGAGTCAGCAAACTTCACAGCTGAAAACCATGTTGGGTCTTAGCTTGCACACAAAGCTAAACTTCAAATTTGCAATTCCCCGCACGATAAATTCCGACAGATTTATAAACCTCGCTACACTTGGAAGGCCCTCGGCCATCCTCGCTTCACGAGGAACTATTCTTATTTCCGTCCTCTTCCGTCATTTAAACGACTTGAGTTTTCTTTCCAGAGGCGGTAAATGATCACTGAAACAAAGAAAAATTAAAAGAATCACAGCCCAAGAGCCGACTTTCATTGATTTCATTGACGTTTGCTGATGTTGTTAATCATTAAAGTTTTTAATATATTTTACCTCTAAATCAAACGGTCTCACTTGCCGTAAAAAAAGGTTTTTTGGGGGTGGGGGGCTTGAATGGAGGGAGTTAAATTTTGCGCTTCAAAAATGGTTGGCTAATATGTGGAAGGGAGTTTGCGTCGGAAAATGCTGCAACGAAGGAATATGGGTACAAGGTAAAGTAATTGAATTTCCTTGCAACTACTAGCTGTATACTCCCAAGAAATACAAGCAACGGTATAAGGAATGCAATACGAGGATTGTAATTTAAAAGTATCCCGTTTTATACAAAGTAATTTGCTTGTGATATGCTCCTGTCGGAGGATATTATACCGTTAACGGTCTTGGGTTGTAAACGTAGTATAAGCCAATGGGATTACATTGAGAGGGGAGGGGGGGGGGGCTAGCTTATCATCCGGAGGCTTTTTGCAAGCGGCTGGGGGGATCTTTTCGCAGTTTTGGGGTAGTTTATTTCTTGCAATATAAGCTTAGATATGACTCCTTTCCGATTCCTCATATAAATCTATAGCAAATAAACGGCGTTGTTTTCTGCCGGTCCGTATCAACAACGGTCGATTTACTTTGATTTTTACTGATTTTTGTCGTCTTTCATCGCTATTTATGGATTGACAGTTTTGCTGAAAGATAATTAGGCAAGCTTTGGGAAGTAAAACCGAATGTTTCCTCATTCACTGAGATCAATTCACTTGAGATGTGTAAAACATATCAAGCTTCGTACACTGATTTAGAATAAGGGACTGCTACTTTTAAGGTAGAGGACACCTTCTAGGGTCAAATTAAAATCAATCAGGTAATTGTTGTTGGTGATACTGATTATTTTGGTTTACTTTACCCAAGAAGAGACGTTACATTTTTCATCTCAGTTGTCGAAGATGCATCTTGAAGATTCTGTGTCACAAACTCGGCGGTCTTACTGCAAGCAAGCCTCCCCATCATGTTCACCCTGAGTCAAAAGACGTCTCTGTTGGCTTGGCCATATTAGACGCATCAACCCGCGACACATGTTTCCGAATTAAAGATTTACTGTTCGATACTGTACGGAGAACTCGCACTCGGGACTCGTCCAGTCGGAAGACTAAGCTTGCCCTTCAGGACTTCTGCGTTGGACAGACCTCGAGCTGTTTGGCATAGATCCTAGCAACTGGGAAGACACCTCTGACGACATAGGTGCTTAGCCATGGAAGTTAAACATTGGACGTCGTGAAAAGCGGTAGAAAGACGGTGAGTCAGCTTGCCAAGAACTACAAGCCGAAAAAAGCGCCAAAAAAGGAGAGGGCGGCGTCCGCAGGCGAGCCATCCTCTTTCATTTCCACCTTCTGTGCGAAGTACTGCTACAGCAGAGTTGGCCTTCACAGTTTACTTCAGGAAATGGCGTAGAAATTGACCCACTGCGCTGCACCATCGTCTTTCGAGACGGGCGGATGCGAATACAAGTGTACGTTTTGTAAACTTGATTTTAAGTTATTGTTACAGTAGGGCTTTCCAAAAAAAGTGCCTTGTTCTTTACTGGGTTACTCATTTCATAGTTTGTTGGGATAGAAAGCAGATCAATATGATAACCGGGGAGACTGTGTCCTTTCTAATTTGAACCACATCAAAATAAAAAAAAAATTTCTCAGCTCTCTGAAACTGTTGCAGTGAAAGTGAAAGACTGGAAACCACCCAAATCGGTGGGTGGAAAGCAGCCAAGGCTATTATGTCGATGCTTCCCCTGAGAGAAGGGGATAAAACTCCCACATATATAAGCGTCGTATGGTTTTGGACTACAGCGAACAGTATGGCTTACAGCTAGTTTCACCTTGAATAGGATATAGAAATCAGATAGTTTTGGACTAGAATAGGTAATCATTTATCGTGGAACTAGAGTTTGGCAATTCTTGGTTTTCACTGTCACGTCATAAAATATTAAAATCGAAAGTAGTTGATGAAAGAAGCCAAGAATTTGTAATGTTATAAAGGATACACAACTAAACAACTTCACCAAGTCTCAGATTTGTATGGTATTCCGTTGTTGAGTTATTTGCCGAAACGTTCGACTGAGATTTGCAGAGCTCAGTATTCAAACGCCATGTTGGTGTCCCTCGGAGGGGCACAAACATGGCCGCTGGAAATCAATGAAAACATCTGGAATTCACTTCTGCTCTTCCAGCGATTACTTTTCTCTCGTGAACTACTATACAGCCACATTAATTTCTCTCCTAATGCTTTAACTGTCCAAACTGCTAAAAATCACAAGGAGAGTCCTTTTTTTCATAGGAGAAAGCTTTGTCACGGACGCTGTGTTGGTGTCACGTAGGGTGAAAAACCAGAAATTGAATATTCTGTATTTTCAAAACGAAAGACGCTACCGAGCTGAAAACTTGTGAAAAGATGTATTTTAAAGTTATCATCAACCTGGTGGGGATATAAAATCTGAAGACCTCGCGACTTATGATTTTAGAATTTTATGACGTCACGTGAAAACCAGCAATCGAGGATCGACTCAGTGCGATAGGGCTTGTATTTTTGGCGTGTAGTCCAAAAATAGGTTATTGTCTCAGAGTCCCTGGGAGCAGCACAATTAAAGAGCACTTTGACGTGATGTATGGATTTCGTGGATAAACAAATGTTTGAGTACTCCTACTTCTTTCTGCCGGGCCTCGAAAGCTACAGTAGCAGCCCTGGAGCCCAAGGGACTGCTCCCATTTCTCGTTTTAAATCCAAGCACCCAAAGATGTTTGTGTTTGTCCTTGCTCTTAACCCTCCCCCTTCCCAACCCTCTAGGAAAGGTCCTCACTATTTTGCACTCATGCCATAGGGATCTTTGTCGCACCAAACTCAAAATCTACGCATTCGCTCTTGAGTTGGTTCCTTCTTCCCTCTGCTTGACTGTCTGTTCCCTCATTCTTTTGTTGTTTCAGTTCGCCCGTTCATTCAGTCATTCATTCGGCTGTTCGCTCCTGCGTTTGGTAGTTTCCTCCGTTTGTCTGGCTGTTTGATAGTTTATTCCTTTCTTTTTATCCGTCTCTTTGTCAATGCGGTCTTTCATTTGGTTGCTGGCTCGTGCGTTTTGTTCGGTGTTTCATGCGTTTTAGCTCACAACCATCTATTGTGCTTTACTAAAATCACTAAAATTAAATGTTGTTTTAATACCCTGGCTACCCTGGTACAGCTGGTAACCCTGGTTTTCTAAATAACCAGGGTAACCAAGGTTACCAGACTCTTTTGCACATAGGGTTCGAGCCTGGTGAGCCTGGTTTGAGAAGCAAGGTACCCTGGTTTCAAACCAGGGTAAAACCCTGGTTTCACCATGCTCTTGGTGCAAAGGAACCCACCCAAAAACTTACGGAGTACCCCCTCCCCTCCCACCCAACCTCGGAAGTGTTCCCCTCCTCACTAGAGTGAAGGATTTTGCAGTGGCTTCTGTCAGTCTTCATTAGACTCTAATGGAGTCCTATTTTCTCTTTTAATTCTTTATGAAGAACCCCCAAAAAAGTAGTCGCAAAGACATAGCAAAGGCAAATCATTTACCACTTGTTAGTTTTATGTATCAAATATAAACAATCTACAAAAACTATTTACTTCATTTACTGTTTTACAACAGTGCAAATTTGTCCAGTACTTTTACATAGTTTTTCTACCATTCCAGCTAAATTCAATTGTTGCAAGCAGTCAGGCTAAAATTGAATTACGAACATACAACTTAATTAATATGAAAACAAACTAACAAAAAACGCTGAAGGGCTTTTTAGATTTTCATTTTTTTTCTTGAGAGATTTGAACTTAAAAGTAAAATAAATGTTTCATTCCTGGAGCTATACTTTGTAGTGTAAAGTGCTTCTAACATTTGAGTCCGTAGAAAAAAGCCAAAAATGTATTTAGTAAAACACCTTGTTCATTATTTATCAAAATTGAATGAGCATTAATTTGTTGGCAATTTTTTGGAACCTTCTGTTGTGGCCACCTCTCGTAAGCGAACTCCTTCCGTCAATGGTCACTTCTCCAAATTATCAAAATGTTCTCCGTCAAAACACTATAGCTGGAACCTTTCGTAGGCGACCAGTCCTCTCGAAAGCGACCGCGGTCACTTTTTTGGGCTACCGCTGGACACATGATCCCTTTACAACGGGTGCAAATTGTGTAGATTTGCACTGAGTACGTCCTTTTGACACTGGTTTCCGCTAACTGACTCGAGTGCACTGAACTGTCAATTTGAGAGTTATGTGTATTCTGCTTAATTTAGGGTAGTACGTCGGTCTGTGTGTGTGAGTTTAATTGAAAGTAGACCTATGAAACTAGCCAAACTAAGAATTCAGAATTTGTCTTCCGAGCGGTCCGCCCTCTCGCAAGTGACCACCTCTCGTAAGTGACCACGAAGGCTTCGCATTTTGGGTGGTCCATTACGAGAGGTTCAGCTGAGTACATTTTCCTCTGAATGATCTCATATTTGTCTTTTGTCATCTCTAATAAAATTATTGCAAAAGCGCGCCATGATTTAACGCGGATTGTTTAAACAAAGACATCTATCTAGACATCTATTCATCGGAACTACGCTGAAACCAATTTTTTATGACTTCAAACAACCTCAAGACCCTGGCCCTTAAATAAACAGAGAAAAGAGATGAAAAGCGAGAAAGCAGATGACGAAAATCACTGTTCGCACTCATGAATTTTATATTGCCTTATTAAGTTTGGAGTTGCTTCTAAAACAACACTTTCTGGCACCGGGGCAGACGGCTGGTCCGAGGAGCATCGTTCAATTTTTAAATCCAGTTAGCTATATTCCGGGGTATATTATAACTGATTGATACAAAAGTTCCCAGGTCTCTCTATATTGAAAAATTCGTTGATGATACTCTACTTCATTTTTTGATGGATCCTTAGAAGGGGATTCTATAGCATGTTGCACTCAGAATTCACTAATTGGTCTTGGCCTCAATTATACAGAAATACCAAAGTCATTAAAAGCGAAAATTATGCAGCGCGAAAAAGGTTTCCTTAAAAGGTTATGCATACCATATATGGTCTGGGCAATCCCATAATCCTAAGTGCCAGTACCTAGCCGGCGGCCATTTTCACTTTGCAAGTTGATGTTTGACCTTTTCCTTTTTCTGTGGAAGTTTTTAGCCATTATGGATGATGAAAATGTGTCTCATCACAGGTCTACGGGCTTGGTAAATGATGACAAGTCGCCGGCATTCCCAAGGGAATCGTTTAATGGCGATTCTACGCTGGATGAGGGCGAACTAACCGGCGCCTCTCAGGATCAGTCGGCCTTGCAAGAAACCCGTTTGTCCATGAACGGTTTCCCGCCTAGTTCGAACCAACAGCAAACCGGCCGAAAGAGATCCTACGCAGCAAGCCTGCTCAGCGTTGCAGCTCCTAGTTGCCTTTCTGTCAGGGATCCGGAACCTTTGAGCAAAGTTGCTAAGGTCTCCGAAGGCGGTTCTGCCGATCCCTCTGCCTCAGCCTTATTGGCGGCAAAAGACGAAGAGAAGAAACACGCTTCTAAAGTGACAGTAGCTGATGAAATTCCTCCGCCTTCTGGCTCAACAAATACTCGATATTGTATGTGGAATATCGATAAAGATCTCAAGGAAATCCCTGATATTTATTTCCGATCGTGCATGGAGGACAAGGCTCATAACGAACTCGTCAAACAATTTCCTAAGCCCGACGTTCCCGCTCTCCATGTTCCAGAGCTCGATAAATGGCTTGTCCTTATTCAAGGTAAGCAGTCTCTAGCTAATCTTCGCTGGGAACAGGATCTCCAAGTGACTGAGAGAAATTATATGGATGCAGCTGGTCCACTTTGCATCCTTCTCCAACATTTGAAACGGGACCCACAGGCTGTACAGGTCGGTGAGGCAATCAACCTGGTTCTCAAAAGTCTTCGCTTGCTGGGACATGCTGTGGCTACTGTTAACAAACATAGACGTCAGGATATTGTTAAGTCCACACATATCACCGACATAACTGAGCTCGGTAAGCACTCTGATTCTATGCAGAAGTTCCTGTTTGGTGAATCTAAGGCCAAGGAACTTAACTTTGTTGGTGAACTGGCTGAAAAAGTCTCTATAGCCATCCAGCCTTAAAGCAAGAAAAACCAGTTCAAAAAGAAATCTTCTAGAGGCAATAGTTCATCAAACACCCATGGGCAGAATGACCACTCCTCTCACCAAGCCCATTCGCCTTCTGGAAATCAAAGCAGTCAAAGCTTTAATAAGAAGAGGCCTTACAATAACAACCGGCCTTTTCGGAGGGCCCCCTCCCAAGGGAAGCCTTACCTGGCAGGGGTGGACCAAAGGCTTGCATTCGAACAGAAGTCCAACAAGCAGCTCTCGCAAACTCCCAACAGAAACTATATACAGGGAAACAAAGGTAAGCCTTCCTCATACTGATTCACTTTCCCCCCTTCCCTTTGTCTACGTCAACTTAGAGAACATCCCGAGGGCGGGGAGGCTAAAGTATTTTCTCCAGAACTGGGAACTCTTAACATCAGACCAGGGGACTCTCAACACTGTGAAGGGTTACAAACTAGAGCTCACAGGGGTTCCCAGGCAGTCACGGCTGCCTTCTCCACATCCTTTGATTGCCAGTCAGCTTGCCCTAGTAGAGGACGAGATTGCCAGCCTCTTAGACAAGAGAGCAATACAGCAAGTTCCCTACCACAGCAATCTCTTTTGCAGCAACCTTTTCCTAGTCGAGAAGAAAGGGGGAGGGCAATGCCCGGTGATAAACTTGTCCACACTAAACTCATTTGTGTGCCACCATCATTTCAAGATGGAGGACTTGAAGGTGGTTGCGGACAGCCTTCGTCCTCTCGACTTCATGTGCAAAATCGACCTCAGGGACGCGTATTTTGCCATTCCCATCCATCCGGCACACCAAAAGCTACTTTGCTTTCAGTTCAAGAATGTAACTTACCAGTTCAAATGCCTTCCCTTCGGTCTCACTTCAGCACCTCGGGTCTCGGGTCAAGTGCTGAAGCCCCTGATAGTTTATGTCAGGAGACTGGGTCTAAGGATATGTATTTACCTAGACGACATGCTAATCCTAAATTCTCAGAGGGAGGGAGCTATGAGAGATGCATCGCTAATGCTCCACCTGTTGGAAAATCTGGGGTTCGTTGTGAATATGGACAAATCTATTCTATTCCCTTCACAGGAAATGGAATTCCTAGGTGTTCTGGTCAGCTCCATTCACATGAGCTTTTCCCTTCCGGAAAGCAAAGCCCTGAACCTCTGGAACGACTGCAGAAGACTTCTAAGTTCCAGGACTGCCTCACAATCAGATCTAGCACGTTTAATTGGCAAAATGATAGCAGCGAAGGCAGCTGTTTTCCAGGCTCCACTCCATTACAGGGCACTTCAACACCAAAAGAACTCCTTAGACCACCAGGGAGTTCCCCTCCATCAGAAGGTAATCCTAGACATAGAAGCTATATTAGACCTGGAATGGTGGGTAACCAGCCTGGCCACAGCCAACTCCAGACCAGTGAAGCCTCTCCTTCCAGACCTGCTAATCCAGTCGGATGCTTCAGGGTCAGGCTAGGGGCTGTGTGCAACAGGATCGAGACAAGGGGAACCTGGTCTCTTCACGAATCCTCACTTCACATAAATTGCTTGGAGCTGCTTGCCGCTACTCTCGCAATCAAGGCCTTCACCAAATGCTTGAACAATGTCCATGTCCTGATACAAATGGACAATACATCGGCTATAGCTTATGTAAACAAAATGGGGGGAGCCAAGCAGGGTGTGTGGGACAAACATTTCCTCTCGAGGAAAATCACTCTTCGAGCGGAGCACATTCCAGGTCAACTGAATGTCATAGCAGATGCAGAGTCTCGAGCAAAACCAGATGCAGCGGACTGGAAGCTCGATTCGGAAGTGTTCAAAGTTCTGAATCACAGTTTCGGTCCCTTTACTGTAGACCTTTTTGTCAACAGGAACAACACACAGTTGGAGAGATTCTACAGTTATCTGCCAGATCCCCTAGCAGAACAGCACGATGCCCTGGTTCAGCCTTGGAGGGAAGAGAATGCTTATGCCTTCCCCCCCTTTCAACTTGATCAGCAAATGTCTGAGGAAGATAAGCCTCGAAGGAGCAACTTTGTTGACCATATGCCCAGTGTGGCCAGCGCAGGCATGGTACCCCCACCTACTACAGTTGCTAACAGACAACCCAGTTTTGCTTCCAGCCCACAGCGACCTGGTGTTAGACCCACTGGGGAACAGACATCCAATGATCGTCAACAACTCCCTGCCTCTAGCAGGATGGAGACTCTCAGGGAACACCTCTCTTCAGAGGGCATATCGAAAGAAGCTACAGATATTCTCCTCTCTGCCCAACGTAGATCAACAAATGCTCAGTACAAGTCCTGTTGGGCTAAGTGGTGTAGCTGGAGTCGCCAACGACAGATTGATCCCTTTTGTCCAGCTGTAAGTGATTTAGTTCACTTTCTCACAGAGCTGTTTGAGCAAGGTAAACAATATTCTACAATAAACACTTATAGATCAGCTATTAGCTCCACAGTTCCACCCTTGGATGGATCTCCCTTGGGTCAACACAAAATTGTGTGTAGCTTTATTAGGGGGGTATTCAATAAGAGACCACCTAAACCCCGTTACTCTGGCACTTGAGAGGTTTCTGTGGTTACTAATCTTTTTGAGAAGTGGCCAGATAACAGTAACTTAGATATCAAACGCCTCTCAAGGAAGTGTGCAATGTTAGTTGCTCTATCAAGTGCCAAGCGACAGTCTGATTTGCATGCCTTAGATTTGGCATTTATGCAGTATCTACCTGAGGGCGTGGAGTTCAAGATTCCAGGGTTAACTAAGACCAGACTTCCGGGAAAAGATGTCACCTTCTTTTTCCCAGCTCTTAAAGGCAATGTTCAGTTGTACCCAGTTGCCTGTCTAAGGGAATACATTAAGAAGACAGAAAATCACCGCAACCGTAGTGGTGATAGTCAGCCCTTGTTTCTAGCAACTCAAAGACCTTATTCTCCCGTTTCTTCAACATCCATAGGTAGATGGCTAAAGCTGACTCTACAGGATGCTGGGATAGACATAAGTGTTTTTAAAGCTCGCTCAACAAGAGGCGCCTCTTCCTCTGCAGCAAGACAGAGCGGTGTATCAGTGAAAGATATCCTGACAGCAGCCGACTGGTCGAGGGAGACTACCTTCAATCGTTTTTATTACCGCCCTCGCCACTCTGTTTCCTTTGGCACAGCAGTCATTTCTTAGGTCAGTTGCTTTAAACGAGACCAATTAGTGAATTCTGAGTGCAACATGCTATAGAATTGTAGATTGTGCTAGGCTACGAAGTAGCTGAAGTACAATCAGAATTCTATTATTGTTGCACGAAGAATTCACTAATTCCCTCCCACCCTCCCTATTTACATGACTTCCGTGCCAACAATGTCCTTTTATCTCTTTGCAGATTGGACTCATTTTGCCTACTGCTTTGTCTTCAACAAGATCCTTGTCGCGTCATGTCATTTTGTTTTGTGTCAAGTTTTGTGTTAATAAAGATGCTTAGTTATTAGTTTCCTTAGTCTATTTATTTTGTTGTGGCAAAGTTCAATGGCCGCCGGCTAGGCACTGGCGTCTAGGCTTATGGGATTGCCCGGACCATATATGGCATGCATAACCTTTTAAGGAAACCTTTTTCGCGCTGCATAATTTTCGCTTTTAATGACTTTGGTATTTCTGTATAATTGAGGCCAAGACCAATTAGTGAATTCTTCGTGCAACAATAATGATTGTACTTCAGCTACTTCGTAGCCTAGCACAATCTACAATTATATTATCAGCAAAATTCTTGAAATCCCATCAATCCTATTCGCCAGTTATTATGTTCCAGTTACGAGAGTTTAATGAACATTCACCCCCATTCACTTGGCACAAGGAAACTTGAAGTCCATGCGTAGTTAAAATTCTTCTTGCAAATAAAAAAAAATTGTAGTTTCTGATTCGAATTTGAATTTTAATCACTCTCAGATAATTGATGTGGCGAGTTTTTATATGGGTGGAGAGCACGGTTTCCGTAAAAACAATTGAATGCGATTGTTACCAGTATCAGACACAACAATCATTCTGAAATGGCGAAGAATGGCTACAGAAGATGGGTTTCTAAGTTCTCCTAAGTTGCCACCTTTTGTTCCAAATTTACCAAGAAATTTCCCATTCAATTCAAATATTTGTATTCTGTGATTCTCCCGATCACAAACCAAAAGGTGGCCTGACTTGCTTACTGCCAAACAATCGGGGTGTTTAAACTCCCCGTCCCCTTCCCCCTGCTTTGGAAACTGATATTGATATTTACCCTCCCGATCGAACACTTTAATGCAGTGTTCGTCAATTTCTAACACTATCAGATATCCATCACACTGAACACAGTGGGCTGGTTTACTAAGACAGCGAGGCCCACCTATCTTCCTCACAAACTTTCCGTCAAGAGAAAAGATCTTTATCAGTTTGTTACCTGTATCAGCGACAATAATATTACCATCGCTATCCAGGGCTAAACCCCAGAAATGAGAAAGCTGAGTATCACGGATTCCTTCTCCACCAAACATACCCATATACGTACCCTTCTCATTAAAAATCTGAATTTTGTGGTTCAAGTTTCCTACAAGAATATTTTCATTGTTATCAAAGCATACACCACGGGAAAGTAACAATTCTCAATGACTAGTACCCTGTTGACCAAAGGATCTTATAAATTTTCCACTCCTGTCAAAGATTTGCACCCTGTCGTTAGAATCCATAACTGCAATGTCGTCCCTGTCACTCACTGTCAAAGCACCGGGATGCTTAAACATTCCTTCAGACGAACCGAGTTCTCCAAAAGTTAGAATAGATTTGAGCGGAATTGGTTCTAATACCACAGACTGTGTACAAGTTCCCTGCTCCGGTGAAACTGAATAGCACAAAGCTAAGCTTGGGTAAAGAGAATGCTCTCCGCAATTTTTTACCCAAGTAGAAAGATTCTGAGAGCCGAGAGCCTGCTCGGGGGCTTTTACAAACAAACTAAAAGGACTATCGTAAACATGTTCCCCGTTTACCTTTACAATAATAGAACATCTGCCTTGCTCTCTCGGAGAATAACTGATCGTATAGACTCCATCCTTATTATCATTTATACTCAGTTCTGATGCGCCATTTTGTCCTCGCTTGTCTTCGATCAATACAGTTACACAGTCACCTTCATTGTACCGCACATTTTTCTCGGAGTCTTTCGTGATCACATTAAATTGTGCTTCACTTCCAACAAATGCTTCATTCAATCCTTTCCCTTCAGCAATAGATTGCCTTGCATTTGTTTTCTCGGAGTCTTTCGCGATCAAATTAAATTGTCCTCCACTTTCAGCAAATGTTCCACTCACACCTTTCACTTCAGCGATAGATTGGTTAGCATATTTTTCGGAGCAGTCTCTTGTGATCAAATTAAATTGTGCTTCACTTCTAGCAAATCCCTCGTTCACTCCAGCAATAGATTGGCTTGCGTTTGTTTTTTGCAGTATTTCCAGGGAACCAATTTATTTTCCAGTGACAGTGGCAAGCAACTTTTCATTTTCCACGAAAGCTAAAGTCGAGCAACCTCCAGGGTCACCGGCATTTAAGTTAGTTTCAACAACTTGCTCAGATAATGTGTCCAGTGATTTCTTCAGTTGTATAACATCGGCGTTCGTACCTCGAGTTATAAGTTTTTCAGCTGTTTTAAGCGAAGATTCCATCTTTTTAATTTCAGCCTCTACATTGCTCTTTTCATCCTTTAGACTTTCAAGTGCTTTCTCTGTGTCTCTATCCTCTCCTTGTTGAATCACTCTTTGAAAGCGCTCTCTATCAAGCTGACTTAATTTGTTTTTCTTTGCATGCAAGTTTTATCTCTGTGTTTAAACTGACTTTTTGCTTCATTTTTTTGTCTTTCAGCCTCGTCTTCAATGTATTCTAAAGCGTGACCAGAATGTTCCAGAGAGCTACAACTTTGGCATACTGCCGTTTTGCAATTCTTGCAAAAGTATTTCAATTCTTCTTTCTGGTGTCTTTGCTTTGGACAAAACGCAGGGCGCCTTAATACGTCCTCGAAATCCTTGTCTTGAAACTCTCTCAATGTCAGTGAACGATGGTTTGCGTTGCCTCGCATTCTGGTATGTGCAGTTAAACACATTTCACAATAACATTTACAACACTGGAAACAGTACGAAGCCTTGGAGCTTTTCTGGTCGCAATTTCCACATGTTACTTGGGTGCTATTTGATTCTTTTATGGCCAGCACATCAACCAAGCGTTTCAGATAAAAGCTTGTTGGAAGATGTTCGAGATCGCCGCTTTCAGGCACAGGGTTAATTGCTCTGCAGTTCGGACAGATGATTCTATCTCGGACACTGGTTGTATATTGAGTTGCTTGGTGCTATCGTTTCAAGCAATGTAAACAGAAACTGTGCAAACAGGGAAGCTGTCTGGGATCTTTAAATATTTCTGCACACACTGGACAAGACACTTCTTCGCGGAGATTATAAAGGAGCGTTTCGACATCCATGTTCCGCCTGTACTATTAACCGAGCAATGCCCTCTGCGGAACTCAACTCAACACAGTTTAGTCTCGCAACCAGTCATAAAACGCTTTTCTAACAGTGAAACCTCAGGGTTTGAAATGTAACCCCTCTGTTCACGTACCGTCATGCCTGAAAATCTTGGTCTTCCCGTTGTCAATTGTCTCAGGACTTGTTTCACGAATCCGGTTGACGCGGGAGTTTTTCTGGAAACTTAACTTGTTGAATACATTTCTGGCGAAATCTGAAGATTATAGTTTTTCACTCTTTCAAAGAATTAACAATTTTGTTTCATATATTTGTTTAACTATTTCAGTTTTTTCACTTCGGCAACGTTATGAGTTTTTTAAAGCATTGTAAGCTGAAAAGAAAATCCTGGGCTAATGATCTATCCAACCCAAAGATACATGTTAACCGCTAATAAAAGTTTCAAATTCTATTTGCTTAATCCATTTGCTTTTTATTTTAAGGGTAATTGATGCTCTGCTTATTATTCGTGATGGTTCAACTGAATGCAAATTTCACAATATCGCTGCAGTGCTTAGTGCGATCAGTGATTGGCATCAAAAGGCTACTGGGCTCAAGTGACCGCTCAACTGTTGATGCCATAGCGTGTTTATATTTCCTCTTGGGTCATAAAGAACGAGTTACGAAGTTCAAATGTCAGCGACGTTAGCCAAACAGCCGAACAGGCGTATCAGCAATATGACGTCACGTGTGGGAAAATCCACAGACTCCAACGTTAGGACTTCCTGTCAAGGGATTGAGTTAATAATCGATTAACATTCGAGAAATGGCAGCATGCAGTATAGTATTTGCAAGTGAGAAAAACGTTTTAAGGTTTTAAGATAAAGCTGTTTATATACCACTTATTAACCGAGAGTAAGGTCATTACGGGGAAATTTCAGACCGAGGCCTTGATGTATTGACCAAGCGATAGCGAAGCGAACCTGGCGATGCGATCGAAACCACAAAAAACAGTTTCTTTGACAATGAGACAATTTTTGTTTTTATCACGTCAAGTTCAAGGGCAAATTTAACCACCTTAATTTCCCAAAACACACGGACCTGTGTTTACAAGTGTTTGACCCTTAAAAAGTTTAAAAGCTAAGGGAAAGATGGGCCTAGTTTTTGATTGAATTTTGAACACGTGGGGAGAACTTGCAGTGATTTCAGTGACATTTGCGATGAATGTTAATCTTCGTAGTCGCTCTCAATAACATTACGTCGCTTTTTCCCTTGTTGGATCAACTTCACTGGGCCATTGAAGATCTGCAACTGGCATCCAGAGATACTGCTGATATTCGCTCCAGGAAAAAGCTGGAACGCTTGCATTATTCACAGCTAGCGAATTTGTCGTGTGTTGGAGACTCAGCTGGCTGTGTGATCGCTGGAAACTTGACATTAACTGGCCACTTTTACTGGCTGGAGGAGCAGTTATCTGCTGGGCATTTTGGGACTGATTTGGACCACTCAAAATGTACGACATCTGTCGCTGATGGTGCTTATTTGATGACTTGCATGATTGGAGGCTCTGAAGATATTTGTGTCCGCTTGGTTGAGCCACAAAAGTCTCTGGAGTATTTGCATTTAGCAACCGGCCGATGCTGGTCTTCCTGACACTGTGGTTTATGACTTTTGATCCTTGTCTTTGTAGACTGGCTTCATCTGCGGCTGTTTTCAAGAATTTACCTATTTCATTTTTGCCAAGGGGCGCCTTTATGTACCACACTTGAGGATTTACTCGGCGGTCGCAGTGTCGTACAGCAAAATCTGAACATTTGTCTTGTTTATCTCGCCAAGAAAACGGTTAAAACACTTCATATCACTCGACGTTTTTTTTTATAGTGTTTTCACTTTTCTGTTCTTGCACAAACTTTTGTAATTCCTCTTGACTGTTACTGAAATTTTCGTCTCCGTGAGTGGTAACTTTGGTCATGTTGTTTTGCTCAGTTTTGGCCGTTCTTCCTCCTCTGGATAATAAAACTTGCTCTCGCTGTGGCTCTCTTCGTCGCTCATACTAAAGAAGTACCGGCATGCTAGTATTTTTCTTTCAGTTCCTCCTTCCTCCTCTGGATAATAAAACTTGCTCTCGCTGTGGCTCTCTTCGTCGCTCATACTAAAGAAGTACCGGCATGCTAGTATTTTTCTTTCAGTTGTTGAAAAGATAGTTATATTTTGTGGGAATTGTTTTGTTGTTTTCGCCCGCGCTCGTAGCTTATACTCACAACTCAAAAGAGCCGTCGCGCTGAGAAATATTTTCATAATGCCTGGTCATTACAAGAAAATCTTGCCCCTCAGAAGCCAATCAGAGCGCGCGTACTATTGTGGCCATATGATAATTGATGTTTATATGTCACGTTAAAAAAGTAGCTATAAAGGATATCGTTAAACGATGCAATGTCTCCAGAAGAACGACACAATTGGTAATATGTGGAGTAATCACGCTCAATTTACTGGAAATCTCAACACTTTCGCCCAGGGTTGTAGACACCAAAAATCCCTTCCCTAACTTTTCCTGATGTATCGAGTGACTGTCGATACCTAGTTGACTAAAATGTTCATACCACGCCTTGTTTTCCCGATTTCTGCATCGTATTCCAAACTTCAATGCCCTTATTTTCATTGTTATATGCTTTTTTTAACATTACGGAGGTACATTCAAACCTTCACACGGCACACACTACAGCCGGGTTGTTCAAAAGGAGGATAACGTTATCCACCAAATGGATCGCTATCCACATATTTAAAAGTATGATCCTTCTTGTACAGTAAAATAAACAATATCCCAGGAATCTTCAACTACTTGCTTTTATTTAAATGGTCACATAATAGATTTTCGTCCACAGAATCAAAAGTCATTACATATAGAGGATATTACATGCACGGCGCATATATGAATGTTATTTCCGAGTGGTAAAAACAATACTTTTACGAACGAGTACAGTGAGTGTGTAAAATATTTTTTTCCACGAGAAAGTAAAATTCATATCTTCAAGCCGCCGTGTAATTTCTTTTTATTATGTAGGCAAGAGCATTTTGCACAAACAACAGTGTAAGAGCGGAAAATGACGCCATCGATATCCTCACTACTGACGATATGGAAAATACGCCACTCAAGCTAGTCCCGGATGTGGTTTCGTATGAAATTTACGAGTGGTCTATTTTCCACTAAAACACTCTTGCCTATATAACTAATAAATGTTATCAAAACAAAGCACACTATTCTGACAGCTCACGATGGGGATTACACCTTCCCGAATTTGGCTTACACCAGTTGGTGCTGCTCTCAAAAAGGTCGAATTAAAAAAATAAAACAACAACGAATTTCTTGTTATCATATAGACAAGAGTGTTTTCGTGGAAAATAGACCACTCGTAACGTTCATACTAGACTACATACTACATCCAGGACTCGAGAGGGGTATTTTCCATATTGGAAACAAATGCCTTTGCATGGACCCCGTGACAAAATAAAAGTCCCGGATCATGTAGTGAAAGGATCTAATCACCATAAAATAAAGATCCAAATACGACAAATAAGCAAAGCTGATTACACGGTAGAGGTTTGAAATTGATTACATATATCAGTTTTAAAAACCAATATTTCAAAAGGCACGGTCTCTCTTCTTCAGGGTCTTACAAAAGAAAGGTCGTGCCTTTCAAAATATTTGATCAGTTTCCCTACAGTGTAACCAGTCTTGCTTTTTATCAGTCCTGTTTTTTTATCGTGTTTTCCATATCCTCACTATGTAATGACGATATCAATGACGCCATTTCCCGCTTTAACACTGTTGTTTGTGCAAAAACAGTCTTATCTATATAATAAAAAGAACATTACACGGGGGCTTGAAGATGTGAATTTTATCTTCTCGTGGTAAAAAAATATAAACCAATTCGCTGCGTTCCTCCGTAGAATATTGCATTTACCACCTGTAAATAAAATTCATATCTTCGCATCGCCGTGTCGACTATCCTCTATGTAATAATTTGCACAGTAATTAACAGTAGCTTCTTGATATTGATCATTGAGACATTTTGAGAACATCATTCCTTGTAACTCGTCTTTATGACGCAATAAGACATAAAAACACGTTATGACATCAAAAGTTGAGCGATCACTTGGGCCCAGTAACTTTTCGATGCTAATCATTGATCGACTTATAGTAAAGTTCTCTGCGTCACTAAGCACTGCAGTGATATTGTGCTTATCATGCGATATGCTAATTTTGCATTCGATTGAACCATGAATAAACCAAAGATAATAAGCCCTGTGTTGTTTTCCCTCAGAAATTACACACTTTTATGTCTTTTATGAGCGGTTGACGTGGATTTCCGTTGTGGGTTGTTCGGATAGAACATCAGCCCAGAATTTTGTCGTCAGCTTACAATGCTCTAAGTAAAATACTAAATGAAATTGTTCAGCGAATATATGAAACAAAATTATTAATGTATTCAAGAAATACATCCAGATATCGGCGTCAACCTGATTCGTGAAAGAAGTCATGATACCCTCGACAACAGGAAGACTAAGTTTTTTTCAGGCATGACAATACGTGCACAGAAGGGTTTGCGTTTTACGGCTGGTTATTGTTTATGATTGGTCCGTATTTCTCGTGCTGTTCCAATAAAGCTCATAATAGAAAGTTACGAGACTAAATTGTACCGTGCTGAGTTCCGCAGAGGTCATTGCTCGCTTGATATAATCCAAGAAAGAATGGACGTCGATACGTTGCTTTATAATCTCCGCGCAGAAGTGTCTTGTCCGGTGTGTTCAGAAATATTAACTGACCCCAGACAGCTTTCCTGTTTGCACAGCTTCTGTTTACAGTGCTTAAAACGATGGTACCGAACAACTCAAACTACAACCAATGTCCAAGATAAAATCATCTGCCCGAACTGCAGAACTGTTAGCACTGTGCCTGAAAGTGGCGATCTCGAAGATCTTTCAACAAGTTTTTATCTGAAAGGCTTGGTTGATGTGCTGGCCATTAAAGAATCAAACAGCACCCAAGTAACGTGTGGAAATTGTGACCAGAAAAGCTCCGAGGCTTCGTACTGTTTCCAGTGTTGTATATTTTATTGTGAAGTGTGTGTAACCGCACATGACAGAATGCGAGGCAACGCAAACCATCGTTCCGTTGCATTGAGAGAGTTCCAAGACAAGGACTACGAGGACGTATTAAGTCGTCCTGCGTTTTGTCCAAAGCAACGACATCAGAAAGAAGAATTGAAATACTTTTGCAAGAATTGCCAAACGGTAGTATGCCAAAGTTGTAGCTCTCTGGAACATTCTGGTCACACTTTGGAACACATTGAAGACGAAGCTGAAAGGCAAAAAAGCGAAGCACAAACTCTGCTTAAAATACACAGACAGAAGTTGCATGCAAAGAAAAACAAATTTACCCAGCTTGATGGAAACTTCGTTCAGAGAGTGATCCAACGGGGCAAAGACACAAAGATGAAAGTCCAGATATTTGTCGAAAAATTGATAAGGGCGATTGAAACAAAAAAGGAACATATTTTCGCCGCGATTGAAAAACAAGTAGAGAAGACACTTGAAAGTCTACAAACTGAAAATAGCAATATAGAGGCTGAAATAAAAGAGATGGAATCATCGCTTAAAACAGCTGAACAACTTTTATCACGAGGTACAAACGCCGACGTTATACAACTGAAGAAATCACTGGACACGTTATCTAAGCAAGTTGTTGAAACTAACCCTGAAGAATTTTCAGCTTTTGCTTTCGTGGAGAATCAAAAGGTTTTAGACACTGTCATCAACGAACAAATTGGTTTCTTGGAAATACCGCACAAAACAAATGAAAGACAGTATATCGCTGAAGGAAAAGGAGTTAACGACGAATTTGCTGAAAGTGAGGCACAATTTAATTCAACCGCAAGAAACTCAGAGAAAACAAATGCAAGGCAATCTATCGCTGAAGGGAAAGGATTAAATGAAGCATTTACTGGAAGTAAAGCACAATTTAATTTGATCACAAAAGACTCCCAGAAAATTGTACGGTACAATCAACGTGACCGTGTAACTGTATTGGTCCAAGACGAACGAGGACTAGATTGCACAACAGAAGTGCAACTAAATGACAATAAGGATGGAGTCTATACGATCAGTTATTCTCCCAGACAAAAAGGTAGATGTTCTATTATTGTAAAGGTAAACAATGACCATATTTGCGGCAGTCCCTTTAGTGTGTTAATAAAATCCGGCGGGCAGGCTCTCAGCTCTCGGGATCTTTCTAATCGGGGGAAAAATGGCGGGGAGCACACTCTTTCCCCAAGTGCCTTGCGCTATTCAGTTTCACCGGATCAGGGAGCTTGCTCTCAGGCTTTGTTGTTAAAACAATCTCAGTTGAAACCTGTTTTAACTTTTGGAGAATATGGTTCGTCTGTAGGAATGTTTAAGCATCCTCATGGGCTGGCAGTGAATTCATGGGATGAAATAGTAGTAACTGACTATTGGAACCACAGGGTTCAAATTTTTGACAGCAGTGGCAACTTTATAAGATCCTTCGGTCGTCAAGGTACTCGTCAGGGAGAATTTAAATTCCCCTGTGGAATTTGCTTTGATTATAATGGCAATATTTTGGTATCAGAGAATGGTAACGATAGAGTTCAGATCTTTTCTGAGGAGGGTAGGTACGTGGGTGTGTTTGGTTGGGATAGAGTCCTTGATAGTCAGCTCTCTTATCCTTGTGGTTTATCCTTGGATAGCGATGGTAGTATTATTGTGGCTGACTCACGTAACAAATTTATTAAGATGTTTTCGCCTGATGGAAGGTTTCTAAGGAAGATAGGTGGTCCTGGCTCTTTTGGTTTTCCATTTCACTGTGTTCAGTGTAACGAATGTCTCATAGTGTCAGACTTTAATGAACACTGTATTAAGGTGTTTAACCGGGAGGGTGATTACCGTTATCAGTTTGGAAAGAGCGGTGAAGGGAATGGGGAGTTTAAACAGCCCTACAGTTTGTCAGTGAGCAACTCAAATGATGTTCTAGTCTGTGAAAAGCAAAATCACAGAATACAACTCTTTGAATTAACTGGAGAGTTTATCGGTAAATTTGGAACAAAAGGTAGCAACCTAGGAGAACTTAGTAACCCATCGTCTGCAGCCGTCTTAAGTAATGGTAGAATTGTTGTGTCTGATAGTGGCAACAATCGCATTCAAATGTTTGAATAAAGGTTGCCTTTTTCAGCGAATGAGAAAACTAAACACGTCATTTTTTTTGAGAGTGATTAAAGTAAATATTCAAATTAATATGGAGAAGAGAAATTACCACCGACAGTTTTTGGATTTGCAAGTCGAAGTTTATTTATGTAAAAACTATGGATATTGTCACTGTACATGGATTTCAACTGTGAAGTTTGCTGACCCCGGGTGGGCGGGGCGAATGTTTCGAATTTGGACAACAGCAGTTACTATAGCCTTATACTCGTCGTTTAAATGTATATAACATAGTGAATATTACTTATGTCACTAAGGAAAAAGCCCGAAAGTTCGAAATTACATTTTAATTCTGAAAAGCGACAAACAAAAACAAGCATTAAGGGAATATTTTGCTCAATACCAGTTTGACTTTCGTTCGCAGACTAAAATATTAGAACCACTTTGCATGACTCTAATGATAGCTCTTGAAATGAGTTAATAGTTTTTCAGACTTTTACTGTACTTAAGATCCAGAGCTTTATGTTAGTTTTTTCTTATTTATTATGTTGTATATCGTTTAATAAATTCCTTTACACTTATATCCTGTGCTTACAGGAACTTAATTTAGCCGAGAAGGTAGAAAAGTAGAACTCTGTAAAATATAACTATTATTTGCACTGTTGTGAAACAAGTATTTAGCTTTTGTAACAATTTTTATTTAATAAATAAAGGTATAGTTGCTGGATGATTCGACTTTGTCAAGTCTCTGTGAATACGTTTTTGTGTGTGAGGACTGTCGGAGCCCAATCTTACTCCTGCACTGTTTTTGGTCCATTTTCCGATTATCTGCCCCTGGATCTAATTTGCAATCATTTATAACGATCTCTTTCTCAGGTCCTTTTCAATTATTACAGTGGATGCCCCCACCCCTACCCCGACAAGGTTTTACTTTAATTTTTTCCAAGACATTTCTTTATCTGTACCTACAGCTTTCAGAAGCTATACGCATTTCTCTAAGACACAATTTGGCACAAGTTTGATGAGATTCGATTGCTATGGTTACGAGATTTAACGTCACAAGTAGTATGTGGTCAATCCAAAATGCGTGTTTTTCACCTAGTTATTTGAAAAAAGCACAAAATGTTGACAAAAAGCTGAAAAGTGTTTAATTTTGTGATATTCTACACTTCCAGCATCAAACATTTTAATTTCTGCCTTATTTTTTATAAGTCCTAATTTTGGGTAACTGATCCAGAGAGGCGGCCACCTTTGATGACGTCACGGGCCCTCAGCAGCACCGCAAACGATATATCTATATAACTGTTATTGTAGACCACATCACGGGCTTTCTTCGAAAGGTAAAATCATTTTGAAATATTGTAATAAAGCAAAAACCCCTGTACTACGGTGGGGAAGTGACTTTCCTTGTACGTCCCAGGGTTAATCACAGGCATACCTCAAGCTGAACGTTTGAGTAAACTAAGTACTAATGAAGAATTTTAAGAGAATTTTACTACTTAGCTCTTCGATAACGTGACGCCTAAACTGCTATCAACAGAAATGCCTCACCTTAACTGTTTACTTCTCGAATTTTGTCGGATTTTGTTTGATGTAACTGCTGCTCAGTGGCTTTTCATGATATGGTCACACCCTTAAGATTTCATCTACAAACTCAAAGCTACAACCACTTGTAAAGAGCACCATAGGAAAGTTCTGCTCAGTAGCTTTCAGTTGAATGGTTGCACTGTAAGATTTTATCCACGATTCGCAGTTGAAACCAATTGTATGGCATAATAAACAGTACCACAGTAGTCTTAATGGCAAACGCCAAAAAGGGGAGGGAAACGGGGAATCTCGAGTGCTAGTTCCCTTCCCTTGAGTTCCGCTCTCGTATCTCTCGGTTCCTATTTCCCAATCTCCCTCCCCTCTTGGCCCCTGCCACGGTACTGCTCAATGGCTTTCATTTGAATGGTTACACTTAAGGATTTTATCCACAGAATCAAAAGTTAGAACCAACTTGCACAGCATGATAAACAGCACCACATGCAAGAAAGTACTGCTCAGTAGCTTTCAGTTGAATGGCCTCACCTTAAGATTTCATCCACAAACTCAAAGTTGGAGCCACGTTGTGCAGCATTAAAAACAGCACGTCAGTAGCCTTAATGACAAACGCCAAAAAGGAGAGGGAAACGGGTGATCTCGAGTGCGATTTCCCTTCCCTTGTGTTCCGTGCTCACGTCTCTCGGTTCCTATTTCTCAATCTCTCCCCCCCCCCCCCCACCCACCTCTTGGCCTCTGCCACGGTGCCTAGTACCACAGAAAAGTATTGCTCAAAGGCTTTCATTTGAATGGTTACACTTAAGGATTTCATCCACAGACTCAAAAGTAACAACCAGATATTTAAACTCGATGTGTCTGGGAAAGGGAGGGGATTTTTGGTGTCTACAACCCTGGACGAAATAGTTTAGACTGGTTAGAGCATAATTCCACATATCACTAATTTTGCCATTCTCAGGCTCATTCTCGGATTTACCTTATACAGAGATCCTTACTTTTTCGGCGTGACTTAAATATCAAATAAAATTAAAATAATCTTAACGTCAATTTCATAAATACTATGTAGTATGCTTCCAATTCTCCAATGTTGATCGATTGTTAGCTCAACCCCTTGTTCACGGAAATCCATATGAAAACTACTGAGCAATACGTTCCTGAGGCACTCTTTACAATTGACTCTAAACCTTTGAGTCTATGGGTGAAATCCTAAAGTGTGACCATTTAAATGAAAGCTATTGAGCAGTACTTTTCTGCGGTACGTGTTATAGTGCGTAGGTATTCTAGACTAGGATGTTCATACCCCTTATCCGTTTCCCGATTTCTACATTCTATGACGGACTACACTGCCTAAAGCCGTGCCTTTCACACGACACATACCAGGGTCCGGTTTTTCTTGGCCGGGATGGATAACACTTGATGTAGTTACGAGAGAATCAAGATGGGCGAATCATACCCTGCGAATCCTGCTTGAAAAACCCGGGTCTTCACCAGTAGTGAAATCAGCTTTGTTATTTAGACACCGAAGAAATATCAGGGTTTTTGCAGTGACGAAAATTTCGTATCTAGTGAAGATAGGATTTTTATCTTTCACATGTGAAGATATTACGGTTGTCATGGCTACTTCAGTCTCAGCCAATAGGAAACGAGCATCAAAGCATCGCGCGCGTTTAGCTTTCTTTCACAAATCAATATTATTACTATAATATTCAGAAAACATATTAACGCTACTTTTTTCTCTATTTTTCGACCAAAATTCGAATGTGCGTAACATCTGTATTTTATTAAATTGATTCAGCGAATAAAGGATTAGTCCAAGAAACCGTTATCCTGGCATTTCATTGGTGTCTACATAATAAAGAGAAATTACATTGCGGCTTGGAGATACGACATTTATCTTCCCGTGTTGGAAAATGTCGTATCTCCACGCGACCATGTAATATCCTCTATATAGCTTTGGGACTATCGGGGTTGAGTACTAGTAACACTGTAGTCGTAGTGCTTTTAAAATTATAACTTTTTTTCTCCTTTCAAATTAGTGAGAGTAGGTGTTTCCCAATAGCATGACAGTCATAAGTATTAAAAGAAGGAGAATGCTCTACTTGATGTTTTCAGTACAACTTTTACTTTTACTGATAAAGGTATAGGCAGCTAGCACGCATGAAACACCGAACGAGCCAGCAACCAAGTGAAAGACCAAATTGAGAAACAGACGGATAAATCAAGGAATGAACTATCAAACCGCCAAACAAACAGAGCAAAATACTAAACGCAGTAGCAAACAGCCGAATGAATGGTACTTGGATTTAAAACGAGAAAAGGGAGCAGTCAAGTCAAAGATGTGTTTATCCACGAAGAAAATCCACACATCACGTCAAAGTGCTCTTTTGAGGAGCCGGGCAAGTCTGTTCACTTATACCTTATTTTAACGGCTGGACAAAAAAAAAATTTGCAGCGCACAGGGCGATGAAGGATTGAAGTAGCAACACCTTTGGATGTCAGCTTTTATGGCTCAATAAATGATTCCTCTTTAGCAGTTAGGAGATCAAAACTCAGATCCTAGCAAATGATCAATAATCATTTAAAAGGGTGACCTGAGACCCATATCCTGATAATTGATTGAATGATTAGACCCTACCCAGGCTAGGGGAAGACTGATCGGAAACAAATGGAACAAGTGCAGAATAAGATCACGTACCGTCAGTCTTCAGGTCCCAAAAAAGTAGACGCAGAGTCATGACACAGTCAAGTCATCCAGCAACTATACTTTTATTTATCAAAATAACAAAAAAATACAAAAGCTCTTTCCTAGTTTCACAACAAGGCAAAATATATTTCTACATAGTTATAAATTTCTAACTTCCCGACTAAATGTAGTTCCTGTAAGCACAGGCTATATTTGTAAATGAATTCAAATGAACAATATGCAACTTAATTAATATGAAAAAAGCTAGCAATAAAGCTTTGAAGCTTAACTTAAGTACAGTAAATCTCTAAAAAACTGTAGTCTTTCATTCCCAGAGCTAAACTTAAAGTCTGCAAACGAAAGCCAAACTGGTATTGAGCAAAATGTTTTCTTGGTGCCTGTTTTTGCTCGTAGCTTTTCAGAAGTAATTTGGAATTCTTTCAAAATGTTATTTCGAACTTTGGCGATCCCCGGATTGATATAAGTAATATACACTACATTATATATTTGAACGTTAGATTAAAATCTGTGTATTAGTTTTCTCAAGCTAGAATTTCTGAGTACACGTAGTTGTACGAAACGTTTTCGGACCTAAGCTCCAGTCATCAGCGTACGACGTAAAATAGTTAAAACATATACGTATAAGTTCATATATGTCCAGTGTACAACAGAGTTCGTGTTACAGAAATGAGTAAATAAAACGGGTACAAAGGCTAGTGTAAATAACAAAAGTGCGTATATGGAAATCAATCGTACAAAAATAACATGACAAAATGTATAAAATTAAAGTAAAATAAAAGTGAAATCGGGATAGCGGGACAGTAGCAGTTATTAAGCGTTTGATTATTTATCGCTTGCCATCTCTAATAAAATTATTGCAAAAGCGACTAATATCGATCGAACAAAGATATATATTACTGCTTAAAATAAATGAGTAAGTTTTTTCTTGCCTGCACAAATAATGTTAAATTGACCCAAGAGCGCAAAGGTCTTTCTAAGGTAATGCAGGATAACTTTACTCTGCAATTCGTTGATAAATTCAAATGACAACTTTTTTGCGTCTTTTTCTTTCTTTTTCCATTTTTTCCTTAACCTTAAGTCATCAATTTCATTTCACAAATCACTGAAAGTTCTAATCTCATTCTACAAAAAAACACACTGAAAATCACTGAAAATTTCAATCTCATTTTTCAGTTAAAATGTTTTGGTAGCGACAAGTGTACCGTTAGTTTTGTTTTCAAAACCAAATTCAGAGCATTCACCCTCCACCCACCCGGGGTCAGCAAAACGTCACAGCTGAAAAGCTATGATGTAGGGTGACAACGTTCATACATAGCTAATCTTCTACTTGCAAGTATGGTAATTTCAGATTTTGTCATAAAGTCGATGTGATAAGTTTTGCCATTGGCTGGAGAAGACAACTTTCATTCAAATATTTGAATGCGATTGTTTCTATTAGACACAATAATTCTAACATTACCTAAAACGGCCACAGAAAATGGGTCATTAAGCTCTCCTAATTTTATATCTTTTGTTCCAAATTTCCCAACAAACTTTCCACTCAATTCAAAGATTTGTATTCTATGATTCCCCGAATCACAAACCAAAACGTGGCTTGACTTGTTTACTGTCAACATGGCCAAACACCTGGGAGATTTAAATTCCCCATCACCTTCCCCCTGCTTTCCAAACTGATATTGATATTTACCCTCCCGATCGAACACTTTAATGCAGTGTTCATAAAAGTCTGACACTATCAGATATTCGTCACACTGAACACAGTGGACTGGACAACGAAAATAACCAGGCCCACCTATCTTCTTTACAAATTTTCCCTTAGGTGAAAAGACCTTAACCAGTTTGTTACCTGAATCAGCCACAATAATATTACCATCGCTATCCAAGGATAAACCGCAAGGATAAGAAAGCTGACTATCGAGGTTTCCTTGCCCACCAAACATACCAATGGACTTACCCTCCCCACTGATAATCTGGATTCTGTGGTTACCAGAATCTGCTACAAGAATATTTCCATTAGTATCAAAGCATATACCACGAGGAAGTAACAATTCTCCCTGACCGATACCTTTACGACCGAAGGATCTTATAAAGTTGCCACTGCTGCCAAAGATTTGAACCCTGTGGTTCCAATTGTCAGTTACTGCTATCTCATCCCTGTCACTCACTGCCAGCCCCCAAGGAACATTGAACTTTCCTATTGAGGAACCCGGTTTTCCAAAAGTTACAACAGGTTTCAACTGAAATAGTTTCAATAACAAGGCCTGCGAGCGAGCTCCTCGTCCTGGTAAAAAATAGCGAGAAGCTCTTGGTGAAATAATTGAATGCCCCCCGTGATTTTTTCCCCGAGCAGAGAGATTCCCAGAGCCGAGAGCCTGCTCGCTGGCTTTTATTAACACAGCAAAAGGACTGCCGCAAACATGTTCCCCATTTACACTAATCATAACTGAACATCTACCTTGAACACTGGGAGAAAAGCTTATCTGATAGAGTCCATTTTCCTTGTCATTTATTAACACTTCAGTCGCGCACTTTCGTCCTTGTTCGTCTTGGATCTCTACCGTTACACGGTCTCGTTTATTGTAACACTGTTTTCCCTGCGAGTTTTTTGTAGTCAGAGTGAACTGTGCTTCACATCCAACAAATGCTTCATTCAGGCCTTTCCCTTCAGCAATTGATTTTCTTGCTTTTGTATGCTGTGTTTCCACGAAACCGATTTCTTCGTTGTTGATTGCGTCTAGCAGCTTTTCATATTCCAGCAAAACTAAAGCTGAAAGATCTTCAGGATCACGGGCATTTGGGTAAGGTTCCATAACTTGCTTAGATAATGTTTCCAGTGATTTCTTCAGATTTATAACCTCAGCATCTGTACCTCGAGTTAAAAGTCGGTCGGTCGTTTTTAGAGACGTTTCAATCATCTCTATTTCAGCCTCTATTTTGCTTTTTTCAATTGTTCGAGTTTCGAGTGATTTCTCTATTTGGTTTTCAACGGCAGCGATAATATGTTTCTTTTTCGCTTCAATGAGCCTAATCAATTTTTCAGCAAACTTTTGAACACTCGTCTTTATCGCATTGCCTTGCTGAATCACTTCAACGCATTCTCTGTCAAATTGACCAACTATGTTCTGCTTATCCTGTAAGGTCCGTTTCTGTGACGTCATCAAAGTCTTTACTTCAGTTTTTTGCCTTTCAGCTTCATCTTCAATGTGTTCTAAAGCGTGACCAGAATGTTCCAGAGAGCTACAGCTTTGGCAGACTGCGGTTTTACAATTCTTGCAAAAGTACTTCAATTCCTCCTTCTGGTGACGTTGTTTTGGACAAAACGCGGGTCGCTTCAATAAATCCTCATAGTCTTTGTCTTGGAACTCTCTCAATGCCAGGACTCGGTGATTTGCGTTGCTTCGTATTTTGTTATGAGCAATTACACACTCTTCACAATAAAATATACAACACTGGAAACAATACGAAGCCTCAGAGGTTTTCTGATCGCAATTTCCACAGGATACTTGGGTTGTGTTGGACTCTTTGATGGCCAGCACATCAACCAAGCCTTTCAGATAAAAGCTCGTTGGAAGATCTTCGAGATCGCTGCTTTCAGGCACAGAACTAATGGCTCTGCAGTTCGGACAGATCACTGAGTCTTGTCGATTATTTGCATTCCGACTTGTTTGGTGCCATCGTTTCAAGCAACATAAACAGAAACTGTGCAAACAGGAAAGCTGTCTGGGATCAGTAAATATTTCTGAACACACGGGACAAGACACTTCTTCGCGTAGATTATAAAGTACCGTTTCGACGTCCATGTTTTCTTTGTCTATCAAAACTAGCAATGACATCCACGGAAAATGACACGGCACAACACGGCAAAATCTAGTGTCGTAACTATAGCTATCTATTATGAACTTTCTTAGAATTTCATAACAAGAAAGAACCAATCAAAGAAGGGTTTTCGAAGACAGAAACATCAGAATTTGCATTGCAAACCTTTCAGTTTGTGCACGTACCGTCATGCCTGAAAAAACTTGGTCTTCCTGTCGAGTGCACTGCATGACTTGTTTCACGAATCCGGTTGACGCGGGAATTTTTCCGTAAACTTTACTTGCTAATACATTTCTGACGAAATCTGAAGATGTTTGTTTTTTAAACTTCCAAAGAATCAATAATCTCGTTTCATGTATTTCCTTAACCATTTCAATTTTTTTACTTCACTAAAGGAAACATTAAGATGAGTTTTTTTTAAAGCATTGTCTGAAGAGAAATCTCTGGGCTAATTATCTCTCCAACCTCGACAGCAATACATGTTCACCACTGATAAAATTCTGTAAGTGTCTGCTAAATGGATATGCTTTTCGTTTCAAGGGGAAACGACACTCCGTTTATTATTCTTGATGTTCTAACTGAATGCAAATGTAACATGATCTGCACAATATCACTGCAGTGCTTAGTGATGCATAGAACTTTGTTACAAGGCAATCAATGATTAGCATCGAAAAGGAACTAGGACTAAGTGATCGCTAAACTGTTGATGTCATAACGTGTTGTTATTTCTTATTGCGTCACAAAGAACGAGTTACAAGGAATGTTCTCAAAATATCCAATACGAAGGAGCTACCATTTATTCCTGTGCATATTATTACAAATAAATTCATTTGACTTAGCATCGTTAGTGTCTTGCTGTTTTGGGGGGTTCAAAGTAAGAAATCTGACAACTTTTATAAGGCGTTTTTGGCGATTTGTCTTCCAAAACGAATTTTTTTAACTTCAGGCATTTTGCTTTTGTTCCTGTTTACTCAACGTTTTTCCGAATTCATGACGTCACAGACTCATCCACTTCCGGTATTCGTGAAACGAGTTCTAGAACACACCCACACCTGAGATTCGATCACCGGCCGTGCTGGAAGACGTGAACCTACACTTAAATCGCCCATCTCTCCACGGGGAACAACAATTTTTCCTTTAGGAGAGCAGTGGAAATCGAGCCTTCGAGTACATCACAAATCTGAAGTAAGGGGTTCTCGCATCTGTATCAGCTATCCAGGCCCCTGTTGGCCCTAAAGAGCGGATAACTCTATCCTCCGGATGGTGGTTTCGCGCGCTCTGATTTTGTTCCTCAAACTCGGAATATAGCATTTGCTATTCACCTCCCGGCATTGTTCTGGATTTCGTGCGCGGACGTTTTTCCTCGTTTCTCAAAAAAAGCTAGCAACTATTTGGTGCTGGCTTTCCACTGGTTGGGTATATACTGAAAACAATTATTCACTTCTGAATAAGTGTCGGTGAAGAATGGTAGATAGTTACCTTGCCCGTTAGCGGCTTCGCAAATATCCACCGCTTTTCACCTCCAGTGGAGAATGTACTTCGTTTTGTTAACATTTATCCGCTAGATAGAAATTTATCCAGAATAGGCATTGACACTCGATGAGTCAGGAAAATGTTGAGACAGGTTGTGATTTCCAATAAATCGAGCGTGATAATTCCACATATCACCAGCATTGCATCATTTAACGATTTTCTTTATCGGTACTTTTTTCAACGTGACATAAAAATCACATAAATGTCTTTAACTTCGCGGCACTTCTCTCGCAAATTCTATGCCGCATGATTTCAATTCTCGAATGTTAATCCATTGTTAACTCAATCCCTTATCGAAATACTAATGAACGCTAATGAGTAGTAGTTATTTCAAACTTACTCTTAGTTCAAATGGGTGAGAATAGGTCTTTCCCAGTAGCATGACAGACAGAGGTATTGAAACATGGTGATCGATCTCGTTGATTGGTTAATACAACTTTCAATTTTAGTGACGTGAAGCGCAAAAGATGGTAGTCAGCTAAAACGCATGAAACCGGCACCGAACGAAATACACGAGCCAGCGCTCAAATGAAAGACCGCAAAGACAAACCGACGAATGAAAGAAAGGAGTCGAAGATCAAACAGCTAATCAAACGGAGGAAACTACGAAACGCAGCGGACGAACGGAAACAACAAACAGATGAACGAACAGACAGTAGAGCAAGCAGAAGATGGAACTAACGCAAGACCGAATGCGAAAATTGTAATTTTGGTGCGATAAAGATGAAAATAGTGTAACAAAGACCTAAGTAATGTAACCAAGGTCAAAATAGTGAGGGCACTTTTAAGAGAGTGGGGGTTGGGAGGGGCAGGGTTAAGAGTAAGTACAAGCACAATCTACGGCTGCTGCTGTAGCTTTCAAGGCCTGGCAAAAAGGTTTGGAGTAAACATTTGATTATCCACGAAATCCATACATCACGTCAAAGTGCTCTATTGAGGAGCCTGGCAAGTCTGTTCACTTATAGTTTATTTAAAGAGAAGCTATAAGCGAGCTTTTCTTTTTTAATAAATGAAAGATGTCAAATTGGGACCATGGAAGGGCTGCAGAAAATTAGCCATCCTCTCAGACTTGACTCCAGCTTTACGATGCGTTATGCATCTCTTGGCTGTTATGGAATGCGGTTGATGATGATGATGATTATGACGACGACGACGACGACGACGACGACGACGACGACGACGACGATGATGATGCTGATGATGATGATGATCATGATGATCATGATGATGATGATGATGATGATGATCGAATTTTTAGTCTATCTATCACAGCGGTACCCCAACAGTTGGTTAGGAGATTCCTACCGGTTTGTTAATACCTATTCAAACACCTGATGAGAAAACAAAACAATGTGGAACAAATGTTTTTGTCTAAGGAAAGAAAAGTAAAGCAGAGAACAGGTGAAAAATACCGACGATTAGGTGAAACATTTGATGTGCTAGCCGCTTGGCAATACTTCTTCACATTCTTAATTTTAAAAACAGTGAACACTTGTGAAATGGTATACTCCTGATTGCATTAGCCCCAGCCTTACATGTGGAAGTTCAGCTTTTCTGAATTCAAAAGATACTGCATTTGCATTTTGCTTAAAGGCCGTGAAACTGAAACTACTGCATGAACAGCCGGAAAAGAAAGAAAACTTGCAGCGTTCTTGCTTGTATTAACACACGTGGCCATGAAATGTACTGAACTCTGAGCATCACCAGCTTTTATGACTCAATAAATAATTCTTCTTCAGCAGTTAGCAAAACGTAGGTAAAGTTGCACACGAGCCAAGGAGGCCACACGGCCGCAGCTTATCCTAGTTTCTACCTGTAGCATGAAAGCATGAACCAAGTCTCTTGTCAAAGGAAACAAAACGATGGTAGGGACTGGGCCTGAATTCCAACGCGCTAACCACTACTTATACACCACCAGGCCCCCAAAACGCAAAATGAATCAAACGTAGATCCCAACAAATGACCAATAACCATTTGAAAGTACCTGATATCCACATCCTTATAAAAGATTGGATGATTAGAGATAACTGGAAAAAAAGACCGAAAACAGTGCAAGGGTGAGACTGGGCTCCGACAGTCTTCACAACCAAAAAAGTATTCGCAGAGACATGACAAAGTCAAATCACCCAGCAACTATACTTTACGAAATAACAGCAGGCAAGAAATGATCTTCAAATAAAGACACACGGGTTTGAGTTTAAAAAAACATGTTTCGGATGATCTACATCCATCCAGTTTCAAATGCAAATAAGACCGCTAGTCGGTGTGATATAAATGCAATGTACATAGAATTTTAATTACTAAAGAACAACATGAATATGAATAACTGAAATACAATGGTGTTGAAAACGCAAAAAAAAAAATGAAAAAGGTGAAATTAACAAGGACAATTAAAATGAAAGAGATAGATTGACGTGATTGACTTGTTTGTTTAACAAGGGTTTTTCCCAGGAAAGACGCTGAGGCGGTGTCAAGAATCGAAAAGCAATCTTCTGAACACAAAGTTGTGCATGTGTTTGAATGCGATTGTTACCACTGTCAGACACAACAATTCTACCATTACTTAAGACGGCTGCAGACGATGGGTAACTAAGTTTTCCTAGGTTGCTCTGTGATTTTGCTTTTCACAGACTAGAACATCATTTGAGTTGCTCACTGACAAACCGTAGGGTTGTTTAAACTCTTTATTCCCTTCTCCCCTCTTTTCAAACTGATAACGGTAATCACCCTCCCCACTAAACACTTTAACACAGGGTTCATTAAAGTCTGACACTATGAGACATTCGTCACACTGAACACAGTGAAATGGAAAACCGAAAGAGCCAGGACCACCTATCTTCCTTAGAAGAATTCTATCAGGCGAAAACATCATTGATAATAAATTTGTTACGTGAATCAGCCACAATAATACTACCATCGCTATCCAAGGATAAACCACAAGGATAAGAGAGCTGACTATCAAGGACTCCAAACCAACCAAACACACCCATGTACCTACCCTCATCATTAAAAAACTGAGCTCTATCGTTACCATTCTCTGATACCAATATATTGCCATTATAATCAAAGCAAATTCCACAAGGGAATTTAAATTCTCCCTGACGGGTACCTTGACGACCGAAGGATCTTATAAAGTTGCCACTGCTGTCAAAAATTTGAACCCTGTGGTTCCAATAGTCAGTTACTGCTATTTCATCCCATGAATTCACTGCCAGCCCATGAGGATGCTTAAACATTCCTACAGACGAACCATATTCTTCAAAAGTTAAAACAGGTCTGAACTGAGATTGTTTTAATAACAAAGCCTGCCAGCAAGCTCCCTGATCCGATGAAACTGAATAGCGCAAGGCACTTGGGGAAAGAGTGTGCTCCCCGCCCTTTTTCTCCCGATTAGAAAGATCCCGAGAGCTGAGAGCCTGCCTGCGAGATTTTATTAACACACTAAAGGGACTGCCGCAAATATGTTCAGCGTTTACCTTAACAATTATTCGCACTTTTGTTGTGCAATCTAGTCCTCGTTCGTCTTGGAACAATACAGTTACACGGTCACGTTGATTGTACCGTACAATTTTCTCGGAGTCTTTTGTGATCAAATTAAATTGCGCTTTACTTCCAGTAAATGCTTCATTTAATCCTTTCCCCTCAGCGATGGATTGCCTTGCATTTGTTTTCTCGGATTCTCTTGCGATTAAATTACATTGTGCCTCAATTTCAGCAAATTCGACGTTTTTTCCTTTTCCTTCAGCCATATACTGTTCCATTTGTTTTGTGCGGTTTTTCCAAAAAAAACAATTTCTTCGTTGATGACAGTGTCTAAAAACCTTTTGATTTGCCACGAAAGCTAAAGCTGAAAAACCTTCAGGGCTAGTTTCAACAACTTGCTCAGATAATGTGTCCAGTGATTTCTTCAGTTGTATAAGCTCGGCGTTCGTACCTCGAGTTAAAGGTTGTTCAGCTGTGTTAAGCGATGATCCCATCTTTTTTTATTTCAGCCTCTATATTGCTCTTTTCAGTTTGTAGACATTCAAGTGTTTTCTCTATTTGTTTTTCAACCGCGGCGACAATATATTCCTTTTTTGTTTAAATCGCCCCCATCAATTTTTCGACAAATATCTGGACTTTCATCTTTGTGTCTTTACCTCGTTGAATCACTCTCTGAACGAAGTTTCCATCAAGCTGAGTAAATGTGTTTTTCTTTGCATGCAATTTCTGTCTGTGTATATTTTTTAAGCAGACTTTGTGCTTCGTTTTTGTCTTTCAGCTTCGCCTTCAATGTCTAAAGCGTGACCAGAATGAGAGCTACAATTCTGGCAATTCTTGCAAAAGTATTTCAATTCTTCTTTCTGATGTCGTTGCTTTGGACAACCGCAGGACGACTTTATACGTCCTCGAAGTCCTTGTCTTGAAACTCTCTCAATGCCAGGGAACGATGGTTTGCGTTGCCTCGCATTTTGTTGTGTGCAGTTACACGCACTTCACAATAAAATATACAACACTGGAAACAGTACGAAGCCTCGGAGCTTTTGTGGTCACAATTTCCACACGTTACTTGGGTGCTGTTTGATTCTTTATTGGCCAGCACATCAACCAAGCCTTTCACATAAAAGCTTATTGAAAGATCTTCGAGATACCCACTTTCAGGCACAGTGCTAACCGCTCTGCAGTTCGGGCAGATGATGTTATCTTGGACATTGGTTGTAGTTTGAGTTGTTCGGTGCCATCGTTTTAAGCGCTGTAAACAGGAGCTGTGCAAACAGAAACGCTGTCTGGGATCAGTTAATATTTCTGAACACACAAGACAAGACACTTCTGCGCGGAGATTATAAAGCAACGTGTTAAAGTGTCCGATCGGAAGGGTAAATATAAATATAAGTTTGGAAAGCAGGGGGAAGGGGACGGGGAGTTTAAACAGCCCGAGAGTTTGGCGGTAAACAAGTCAGACCATCTTTTGGTTTGTGATCGGGGGAATCATAGAATACAAATCTTTGACTTGAATGGGAAATTTCTTGGTAAATTTGGAAAAAAGGTAGCAACTTAGGAGAACTTGGGAACCCAACTTCTGTAGCCGGTTTAAGTAATGGTAGAATCGTTGCTGTGTGTGATAGTGGTAACAATCGCATCCAAATATTTGAATGAAAGTTGCTCTCTCCAGCCAAAGAGAAAACTAATCACGTCGATTTTTGAGAGTGATTAAAATTTAAATTACAAAATCAGAAATTACCACGGTTTTTGAATTTGCAAGGTTTGTTATGCATGAAGGTTGTGACGTACATGGTTTTCAGTTGTGAAGTTTGCTGACCTCGGGTGGGGTGGGGTATAATGCTCTGAATTTGGTTTTGAAAACAACGGTTACTGTAGCGGTTACTGAAACATATTAATTGTGCAAAGGGATTAAGATGTTTAGTGATTTTGTTGATAACGAAATGTCTGCAATCGAAAACTTCAGTTTAAGTTCCAAGAAAGAAATAAGATCAAGGTTATTAAGTTGTCATTTTCATTTATCAAAGTATAATGCCGATAACGTGACAATGGACGAACCTGTGTGTTTTTGGATCAATTAAACATTTTTGTGTCAAGGCAAACATTCAATTGCATTATAGTGAATAATATTACTTCTATCACTTAGGGGCGCGCTCAAGTTCTAAATTACGTTTGGAAAGAATCCCAAATTATTTTGAAAGCAACTAGTGACAAAACAAGGGGAATATAGGAATAAGGAATATTTTGCTCAATACAATTTGGGCTTTCATACAAAGACTCAAATGTTACAACCACTTTGAGCTTTGTGAATGAACGATTACCATATTAGTTTCGCAGTTATCGCCTGTGCTTACAGGAAATTTTAAATTAAACCAAGGAGTTAGAAAATTGTGGCTATGAAGAAATATATCTCGCACTGTTGTGAAACTAGGAAATAGCTCTTTTAATAATATAATTTTGATAAATAAAAATATAGTTGCTGGGTGATTTGACTTTGTCATGTCTCTGCGACTACGTTTTGGGGTCTGAACACTGACGGTGCTCAATTGTACTCTTGCACTGTTTTAGGTCCTTTTTTTCTCAATTATCTGCTCTTGGGTCTAATAATCCAATCATTTATAGGGTCTCGGTCTCAGGTTCTTTTAAATGATTATTAATCATTTGCTAGGATCTGAGTTTTGCTAACGGCTAAGGAGGAATTATTTATTGAGTCATAAAAGCCATACTAACTCACGAGGGACTGGTTATGAAACCTTGCAAGTTTTAAAGGCCATAAAAAAGGTGCTGCAATTTATGTTGAAAGTCGTACGACCATGCACAATCTTTTCTTTTACGTTCACACACAATGGCTGAATAACCTAATAGTGACATTTTTGTTGGTTAGTTGCTCATGCAAAATTCAAAATTTATCGTTGTTTGTTATCGTTATTTTTTTCCGGTCAAGGCTAAAAAAGGTAACTTAAAAATAAAACAAAGGACTTGCTGAGCTTCATAACCAGATTCTGTTATAAACTATGTCAAAGCTGACCTTCATTGGTGACTCGGGAAGTTAGTATTTTTAGAGTTTTTAAGTAAACTGCAGGTAAAACATCCTTTGAATCCAGAAGAGCTGAATTAACTTGTACACATCGATGTGAATTTGGTGGTAATTCAATCAGAAGTGTACCATCTCCCCGGCGTTCACTGGAAGGAGTATTGGCTAATTGGCTGGCGCATCGTATGTTTTACTTATGCGTCGGTAGCCTTAATCTATTCTCTGCTTTCATTTTATTTTCTTAGACAAGACAGGGACGGCGGAGCGTATTTTGAAGTGGGGGGGCTGAAAACGAGCGCCGGAGGCGCGAGTTGGTAGGGGGGTCTGGGGGCATCCTCCGCCAGAAAATTTTGAAATCTTGAGTCTCGGAAATCGTATTTACAGCATTCTCCAAGGTTGATTTTGCTACAATTATTGTCTTGAGAAATGTTCATGTTTGCGCTACTCGAAGCTACTCTGAGCTGTCTGTAGCTACAGAGGTTTTACAGAGAGAGGTGGGGGATCAACAAAGACCGAAGGTGGAGTACCTCTCTTGGTCTAGTTTCCGTCCAAATAAGGGTACCCTGGGTAGGTGGGGGAGGGTTGGAGGAGGTTGGGTATACTGCAAGGCATTGCAACTAACGCAAACAATCGTGTTTTTTACTGACTAGTCAGTAGTCTTCCACTGGAGTCTCAGCCCACGAAAGCCCTACTGGGCAGGGGTCTTCTCTAATTGAGCTGGCGAACAGTACTCCCCACTGGGTCGGAGCCCACAATCCCAATTCTCCTGAGAGCCTAGCCTGCTGGTTAGCAGTCTTTTTTCTGACCTGATCCGAGTCAACGGTCATATCCTGAGACCTGAGCCTGCGATCTTTATCAGTCAACCGTTTTTTACTTTTAGACCGGAACCGGCAACCTAAACGGACGTCGCTTTTCCCTGAAATGTGAGCATGCAATCCCTACCGGTCAGCATAGGGTCATTCCCGCCACACGGGAGCTTGTCAAAATTAAAAAAAAAAGCTAAATAAAATATGTGAACCTACATTCCCAACAGGTCAGCAGAGTCACGTGATATATTATTGTTATTATTATTATTATTGAGATCCCAGAGAAATCGTTTCCCTTTGTACTCGCCCTTGCAAAGAATCCTGGGCAAAGACAAGAGGGGTAGGGGGCTACCCCTTCATTTATTGCCACGTGACAGGCCTCGCCCACATGAAAGGTATGACGTGACAGACATCACGTGAGTCACCCGCTTCGTGGAGATTGGTTGCATGACACCTGTCATCTCCACCAAGATACCTGGTTGGCCTATAATGAACCCCACCCCCTATTTTTTCCTCTATTTCTCCCAGCACCCCTTGCGTGTTGCAAAGGGGTACCCCCTCCTCTAACCACCCAAGTATGATCCACGCTTTCCAGGGAGCGTGGCAGTACTTTTCCAATTTTTTTTGACACTGTTGCTATGGCGACTGGTGTCGTGGGGTGCCCCCTCCTCTAGCCACCCAACGGTGACATTAAAAAACAAGAAATATAACAACGTTTGCAACGCGCCAATACAACGTGGCAAAACATGGACACAGACAGACTAGGGAGGGGGAGGGGGGTCCCCCCACCCCTTCCCACCCGTCCCTGGGGCATCTCGTGCCCTATTTGGTCATTGGTCCGTTCCATCACCCCACGTGACCTTTCGGTCTCTATAAAACACCCCCTTCCCTTGGACCACACACACACACTACATTCTGGTCATTCTCTGCATTTCTTGTATCGTGGCCTGACAACCTCTGGGAACTCCTTCCAAAGACCTTCATCTTCCACTATCCTTCTATGTTCGTGGTGTTGGGACCTCCTCGTTTGGCATTCTGACGTCTCCCCCATACGGTTTCACGACCCGCATCCCAGTCATCGCCGTTACGTTCAACACGTAGGCAATGCCGGCGAGTATCGCATCCCCGCCACGGACTTCTTCGTGGATGGGTACTGCCAAGACACCAATACCGTGTATGAATTCCATGGTTGTTTCTGGCATGGGTGCCTCCAATGTTATCCCAACCGTCACGAAGAACATCTGCGTCTCTGGGATCGGACCATGCGGGATGTGTACGAGCAAACCCAACAAAAAACCAACCTGCTTCAAGCCCTAAGGTACAACGTGGTGGAAATGTGGGGATGCGAATGGAGACGCCTCAAAGAAACCTCTCCCGACATCAAAACGTAGGTGGATTCCTTGCAACTCATCGACCCTCTCAACCCACGTGACGCCTTCTGCGAGGGTCGTACCAATGTCGTCAAGCTGTACCATCGCGTGACCCCGGGTCAAAAGATCCATTACATCGACTACACCTCCTTGTACCCTTGGGTCAACAAAACCTGTGTGTACCCCAAAGGACACCCTCGCTTCATCTCGCAACCGGGTCACACCGACATCAGCATCTACTTTGGGGTCATCCAATGCCGAGTCCTCCCCCGCGTGAATTGTACCATCCCGTGCTGCCTTACCGCCATGAGGGTAAACTCACCTTTCCTCTGTGTGCTACTTGTGCCCAAGAAATGGTCAAACGTCCTTTGGAGAGATCGACCCAGTGCGCCCACTCCGACGAGCAACGCGCTCTGACCGGCACGTGGTGTAGTCCCGAATTGCAAAAAGCGGTGGATTAGGGTACGAGATCCAGTACCTGTACGAGGTGTGGCAGTTTGACCAAACCTGTGAGGGGCTCTTCCAAGATTACGTCAACACCTGGTTGAAAATCAAACGAGAAGCCAGCGGGTGGCCTTCGTGGGTGGGGGACGACGAAACCAAACGTCAGCAGTACATTCGCGAGTACGACGAGCACGAGGGCATTCAGTTGGAGTACGACAAGATCGAACACAATGCGGGTCTGCGCACCCTGGCCAAAATGATGTTGAATTCCATGTGGGGCAAGTTCGGACAACGTCTCAACAAGACCCAAGTCCAACAATTTGACGATCCCCAAGCCTTTCACCATTTCCTGGATACCGATACCTTGGACGTGCGTCACGTGTCCGTCATGAACGACGCCATGGTGGAGGTGCATTACCTGGAGGAAGAGGGTCAACCCAACCCGGTCTTGGGCGATTACCTCGGCGAGTTTACGAGTGAATTGGACTACGACGATACCATTGAAGAATTTGTGTCGGGCGGTCCCAAGAATTACGGGTACAAAACCAAATAGGGCAAAGTCGAATGCAAAGTCCGTGGGTTTAGACTCAATAGTGAAGGCAAAACCCAATTGAATTATGAGGTCATGCGTCAGAACGTGTTGGACGAAATCCAAAAGCCTCAAAATTAACCGCGCCAAATCCATGTCGTCAATTCCTACCAGATCTTCCGAGACGCCAAAAAGTACCAACTGGAAACTCATCCTGACTACAAGCGTTACCAATTGGTGTACGACAAGAGAGTCATTGATCCTACCACCTTTCAAACCTACCCTTACGGATACCAAGCCGCCTAGTGAATATCAGAAATAATGGAATGAATAACAGAAATGGAACGCCGCTGACCCCTCCCTACATCTTCTTCTTCCCTTGGACCCAAACCTCCCGCGGTGCCTGGATTGGACTTTGGACTCTATCCCTGGGAAGCGGGACCATGAGGGTCCGCATTCCCACTTGTAACACCCAAGGAAAAACTCTGGATTAAATCATTGTTAGGTTTTCAACATGGCGTCTTCTTTGTCTGATCAGAGCCCCCGGTTTTCCCTGCCTGGGTCCGCGGTTTCCCACCCCAAAACCACGTGGCCTCCGTCCGCCATCTTGAATGAGCCCGCGATCCTTTTTTCCCTACCGATCAGCGGTTTCCCACCCTAGCCAGAGGGCTATTCTGATACGTCATGTAAGCGTCATGAAATGTCCTCTGTTTTTTCCGATCTGAGCCCGCGATCCTTTTTTCCTACGGGTCCCCGGTTTCCCACTCCAAAACACGTGACCTCCGTCCGCCCTATTGGATGACGTCATTTCCGGTTCGATCATGTGACCCCCTCTCCACCAATCAGAAGCCACCAACCTGTCGACCAATCAGAAGCCACTTATTTTGCTCTGTGAGCCCCCTTTACTACTGGCGAGGCACGTTCATAGACTAGAATAAGGAATAATGGCAATGGTTTCTTATTAATTGTGGAGAAAGCGCGTTCGGTTCTGCTGAAGGAGGACTTTCTATAAATACGGTCTTTAATTTTAAGCCCTTCGCTGTTTTGGCACCGCTTACATGTAATTATTTAGCGCTTACCGTGTAGCCAACTTGAATAATTCGCAAAGGTAATAATTTTCTGCGTACCGCGTATCGCGGGTATTCTGTGGTTAATCGGCCGTTGAATCATTGGAAATAAACTAAAAGCTATCGTTTGATCGGATACTAAAGTTGTTAATTCATTCATACCTTCTTCTGTGACAACAAATCTTTGCTTAAAATGCATCGAGCATAGTATCGAGTGCTTGGAAGGGTGCCGCTTTGCTCGCTATTGCTTTACAAAATCAACTCATTTCGTCTCTTCGCCTCTGGTCGTTCGTCGTCAAAAAATTCTGTATTTTTGTAGTGATACGTCTTGTGGTTCGTTTCTTTAGTTACTATGTCTCGGAGCAATACGAAAAGTCGACAGTTTTCTGTACATCTTCGAGAGCTCAAGAGAAATATAGAGATAGCGATAGAGATAGCGCGAGACTGTGGGTTCTTGATTTGACGTCACAAGGTGACTAGTCCCATGCCCTAACTGCTCGACCCTGAACCAAAATGGTGTCTATTTTCGCCCGATTTTCCGTACTTCAACCGCGCACAGAAAATCAGGGATTAAGCCAAATCAAAAACTTTTTGTGACGAAATGCTCCAAGTGATATTTGACGGGGAAAACATTTTTGGGGTTAGGTGCACTTTAAGGATATCACGGTTTACGATTTGAAAGCATCGTATAGAGGTCACTCGTTACAAACAAACGAAGTTCTCAAGTTGCATACATACATTTAATTCCTTACATACCGCAAGTGCAAATTGTCCATAACAGGTCACCGGAAACCATGAACTACTAAAGTCAAACCTTTTTTCTTTAAGAAAAGGGGAGGGAGGAGGGGGGTGAGAGACTATGCGCCGCCTGTAAATTCTTCAGAATTTCTTGTTTTCCACGAAAAAATAAAGCTGAAGGACCCTCACAGTCACGGGCATTTGGGTAAGTTTCAACAACGTACTCGGATAATGATTCCAGTAATTTATTCAAATGCCAGTGTACAGAGTACAACCTCAACATTTGTACCTCGAGACAAAAGTCGGTCAGCTAATTTATTACAGATGTTGCCATCATCTTATTTGAGCCTCTATTTTGCTCTTTTCAATAGTTAGAATTTCAACTGACTTCTCTATTTGGGTTTCAACCACTGCGACAATATCTTCCTTTCTTGCTTCAATGATCCCAATCAAACCTATGAAGCTCGTCTTCACGTCTTCGCCTTGTTGAATCACATTATTTTACACATTCTTCATCAAGGTGACCAACTATGTTCTGCTTGTCATGTAAGGTCAGTCTCTGTGTTATCACCAGAGTCTTTACTTCAGTCTTTCGCCTTTTAGCCTCGTCTTCAATGTGTTGTAAAGCGTGACCAGAATGTTCCAGAGGGCTACCGGCGTCAGCGACCACTTTTCCAAAATACCAAAATGCTCTAAGTCAAATCACTACCACGGCGGGGGGCGGGGGGGGGGCTACTCAATGATGTTTTATACCGGGGAGGCTCCGCTCAGAGGTTCACCCCATTACCCTTTCATATACTAATTTGTACTGACATGGTACCCCTTTCACATACCTAGAAGAAAATTGCACCCCTTTCTTATGCCTCAAGGATAAGCCAAAACAATAGAATGGTAGGTAAAACTTTATTTATACACGGAATCCATTCATGTTACATGCTCTTCCATCGAGCCGTGTCTAAATTAATCAATTAACTAATTAAAATATCCAACTAAATTACCTATCTATACAAGATTATCTTTATTAACTATTATTTCCTATAATCGCCACGTTTTTCCCTGGTTTTCAGTCGTTCTTATTCAGTTGCGTAGTCATTTCTGCCAAAATGTAGTACCCTTTGATGTACTTCACTTTAGCAACCATATCTTCCACTTTGCAGCTGATTTTGTGACCCTTTCGTATACTAAGATGGCATTTTTCCCAACCCTTTAAAATTCTGCAAGCTTACAAAAGGCAGCCCTTTCGGGCGGAGCCTCCCCGTATAGGCGACCACCTATCGTAAGCGGCCACATCTTGGGCTGACAGCTTCAATTTTTCTATTGTTAATAACCTGGGGTAAGAGACCACTTGACACATGATCCCTTCTCACCGGGTGCAAATTCAGGGTGGAGTCGTTCTGTACCTACTTTCTACACCTGGTCTTCGCTGAAGTTGAGGGCATTAAAGGATCCTAGTCAGGCACGCCTTTGTTATTGTTTTGATCTGAAATTTGCGATCAAATTACTCGTCGAACGTGACAAAACGTCTCAACAGTTCAACTGGTAAAAATATAAATTGTAGCGTGAAGCTGAAATTTCTTGGCTTGTTTTTGCTTTTAGTGCCAGTAAAAGGGCTTTCGATTATTTTCAGCGCATTTTGGTGGCTATCCAAAAACCTAGAACTCAAAGAATGTTTGTGTTCGCAAGCCGGCCAGCCTCCCAGTCCGCCTACCCAAAAGCAAACTATATTCAGCGAGCGCTCGCGGAATATGATTTTCAAGCGAATCTAGAATCATAAAGGTTTGGAATCTTGTTTAATTGGGTATTCTTGACTTTCCCATCGCCATAAAACACAAAAGGCGAATTCACGGAGGGCAGAAATGTTTCCAAAACTCACTCCATCCCGCCGCTCTGACCACCGCTCCGAACCGCATTTAGTTTTAATTGATAGCGCCAGGTAAAGCGAGAGCATTTCACATTCCTTTCAAATAGAAGAAACTCTTTTGTTAACAGCTTTTATTTTCTTTGTTATCATCGCACAGGATGGATATTCATTTCAATTTTCAAAATACATGATTTGCCATGAAAACAAAACGTACTGCAGCTACATTGTAGCTAAGGTGTCGACTGCAGCTAACAGATCTGAAAGTTTCTGTTCGCAAACCATTCTTTCTCCTCCTTTTCTGCAATTCCAGGGATTAGTTTATGGAAAAAATTGAAGTGTTGTTCTTAGGCATCGAAGTCTAGGAGGCTTCCGCTTTAGCTTCGCTACAGGCACTGCAGATAGAGTCCCGTCGTCACATTTAGAAGACCAAAACATTTCAGCGCGTGAAGAACGCGCACCGCAATGAAGTGAAATGTCGGCGAATAAGCTTGTCCAGCGTTTCAATCTACTGGATATCTTTTGCTTCACTAGTGCAATAACCAAGAAGATCCCTTGAATAATGATTTCTTTCATAAGCTTGACTGTTTTGGTACTGCCACGCGAAGGAGAGCATAAACCGCTTAGAGTCCTGGCGTTGTCTCGCACATTTCACGAGAAAAACAGCAAACAACACCAAAATAACCGGCCAGATGTAACCGCTATTAATTTTTTAAGGCCAAAAAAGTAAATGAAGGCCCAAACTGGCCGTATTGGCGCGGATGTAGCCGGATTTCAATTCACTGTGAAAAAATCGTGATTTTAGATGGCATAGAAAATGGCGGATTTCTCACTCGATGCGCGCAAAGCACTGTGGGTGACTAGGATCCTTTAACCCTTCAAGTCTCGGGAGTGACAAGCATCTCATTTCTCCTTACAATCTCACTACTTGATCAAACATTTATAGGACATGAGAATAAAGATGATGATCACCAAAGATATAATGTCTTGATGTTTACACAAAGTCTCCCTTTTAGTACCACAAGAAGTATTTGAAGAACAGTTAGGAGAACATGCCTGTTGACATTGGGGCTTAGGGGGTTAAACTGTTTAAGATTTGTACTACAAAAGATCTATCACTCTTCATTTGGGCGTACTACTGGTCTGTGCTTAGATTATTGAAAGAAAACCTCTGAATTTAGAAATCACAATTTTGACTCCCTCGGTCTGACCTGTCGCAAGCGATCACTTAGGCTTGACACTAAAGTTTTAAGTGGATAATACGGAGTCACTTAAAAAAGGTCTAGCCGGAGAGCTCATTTTAGACTCGGATACCCTGATTTCGTTGTAGCAAAGAAACCTACCGTCAGGACATGAGAGCTGTGTTTTTTCTTCTACTTCTTTCAGAGACAAAATCAGCCTTTTCTTGTAATGTCTAAGAAAATCGAAGGTCTGTAACCAGGATTCATACAATTACAGTGCGGCTACTCTAACCGGGCCAGTTGGAAGAAAACTGACCAATCGCGACGCTAATTGAAAACAAAAGATGGCAAAGTTTTTTGTAAACAACCAATAACGTTGAAGTAGGCAGACGTTCGAAAAAATTTGACACCGTGACCTCTGATCTAGCCTCCCACGCAGTCGTTTTTACGAGAGTCGTATTTCACTTCCTCCCAATACGACTCTCCTAAAAACGTCTGCGTGGGAGGCTACCTCTGATCATGACCGCTCGGGAAACTGTCACGTCTACGATTGGTTGCTCTGGTTGCTTTCGATCCTAAATGTGCTAAATTTTGAGCAGAACATTAAGATGTCGAATTCGCAATTGATAATAAAATTTTCGCCCACAAACAAACCTTAAACAATACTTTCGCTTCAGCAGTACAGCTAATGCATGAGTTTGTTTGTAGAACAAACCTCTTCCGAAATGAAATGCGGTAACGCAACAAACTTGCTTGATTCTGATAAGCGTTCGCTCAGCGCAGCGAGTATCAACAAACACAGATCTAAAGATAAATATCGACATTTGCGCCCTTTGATCGTTTATTTATAAACGGAGGTTCCCAAATCTCCTCATTCACTAAGGGTGCGTTTCTTTGGGAGAACCCGGAAACGGATTTGTAATGCCAGATCATATGGATTCTTCGACACCAAAGAAACGCAAAATCCGAACGAGCGGATCCGTTCGGATAGTTCGCAGTTGTTTTTTAGATCTTACTACTGTTTTGTCTTTGCTGTCTTTGTTGTTCAGTGTATATCAGTGTTATCAGGAGCAGGATTTGGTTGCATGATAGAGAGCGTCACCATTAAATGGGTAACAGGCAGCTCAAAATTAAAGAATAACGGGGAAAACACGAAAACGTAGTCTGGCATTTGAAAAGAAATATGCTATCAGAAGTCTGGGAAATCTATTTTTTTTTCGTACTAACAGAATGAATGTAGAAGAATACTTACATAATTAAAGAGAAACGGACGTTGGGCTAGTTTTTGCGTGTATATAAGTTGTTTGAGTTTATTTAAAAACTTGTGATTGACAAAATTTTACTTTCGTGTCAGAAATGATGCTAACATTACATATATGTAAACATTCTACTAATTGAATTATGAAAATCAAATTTAAATATAGCTTTCGTGTCAGGAAAACCTCAAGAATATGATCGTTCTAAAAGGCTGAGCGCCGGAGAGAAAACACAAAACATTTTTGCAGCTTAATGCACCTTAATGACAAGGATTTCAAGAATCTTTCTGGTGATCATCAAAGAACAAACATCATTTGGGAAGTTCAGAATAACGAGTAAATCGTCAGATCAATGTCATAACCACGAATACATTCAACTGTGGGAACTACGAAACTAAACTGCGGACATGAAATACAGAAACCAAGAAAACTTCAATAACGGTCGATTCTGGAGAGCTCAATAACGGGAAAGAGTCAGGCCTCTTCTGGGGGAGAGTTGAAAACACTGACCCCCAGTCCGCGGACTACCCTACGGACTACTCCACGGACTACCCTACGGACTACTCCGCGGACTACTCCACGGACTACTCTACGGACTACCCCTACGGACTACCCTAAATAATCAACCAAATTTTCTTTTACGGGGGAAAGAGATACAAGAAACCTACCTGCGCTAGCTACGCGATCATGAACAGCCGCCATCTTGCTTTTCGCCCGTTTCCTCGACCCAGTCTTTTTTCAGTCTCGGCCCATTCTTCACCGGCCACCAGCCAACACGCCGTTCGACAATGGCTGATCGGTGAGTGTTACGTGAAAATTTTATATTTAACACAAAGCAACAATCTCGTGACGAAAATTAAACTTGAGAACAGCTCTATTTATAATTGTTGTTATTGTTAAATTGAATTGTCTTATAACCATTTGTTGTGATCACACGAGTAAGTGTTAGCTGGCATGTATACCAGATAACAGTTCGAGGCTAAGTAACATCTTGCACTGTAATTTTCGTTCCACATTAAATGTCTTTAAACTATGAAAAAAAAACATAATAATAAAAGAGTTTAAGATTGACCCGTGGGTCTTGCGCTTGCATATAGTTCTCACCTGCATGATAGATGACATCAGCGACACCATCAGTCTCTCGTGAAATACGTGCCAGCCGATGATAGCTCATATTTCATAAAACCAGTCAATCAATGACCAAAACACCCACGGAAGTCGCCATGTTTGAAGTCAGCTCCTCAATCTCTTACGTAGAGGATCGAGATGTACTGGGCACGAAGTTAGGTTGCAATAAGAAGGACTGGGTCGAGGAAACGGGCGAAAAGCAAGATGGCGGCTGTTCATGATCGTGTAGCCAGCGCAGGTAGGTTTCTTGTATCTCTTTCCCCCGTAAAAGAAAATTTGGTTGATTATTTAGGGTAGTCCGTAGGTGTAGTCCGTAGAGTAGTCCGTGGAGTAGTCCGCGGAGTAGTCCGTAGGGTAGTCCGTGGAGTAGTCCGTAGGGTAGTCCGCGGACTGGGGGTCAGTGTTTTCAACTCTCCCCCTCTTCTGGCAATGATGCATGGAATATTTTTAAAATTTATTAAATCGCGCGTACGGGGAAAATCCTGACTGGCCGATAATTCCGCGCAACATACACTATATATCAGCTCAAAGTAAACCACATAAAACTGAAACTGAAAGCTGTCAATAAAGTCCTTGAACTCTGTAAGGTGTGGATGATTTTTTTGATAGTTTATAACTTAAACCCGTACAAAATGCAAAAGTACACAATCACCTTTCGTGGACTTCATTAATTATGACCAATTATCTCCCCCAGACAACTTATGCATAAAGAAATGTTTGCACTTGTAGATCAGAAACATCAACACAAAAACACTTCTTTGCAATCTTTTCGACAGCAACTAAACTTAACAACCAATTTCTTTCCTCGTCCAGCTGTTCCTAACCCGCTGGCGAACGCCAACCTAAACTGAAGACTAGCGAGTCCTAACATGCTCCTGAGTAAACGTTTCCTTCCGATTCCTTCCTGCGTTGTCTTTGCGAATCAAAATCTACGATATTTTCGAGGATCCAAACACTCCGATTTATTCTTCATCCACAGAGACTGCGCAAAACTTGGTTAAGAGCCCCTCAAAACCTGTGTATTACACCTCGAAGGATTCTACTTTGAATGGCTTTGTGGGTTTGTTGCCAAAAAGTTAACACACTAACACGACTGTTTACGCCAGGACAGCCCCAATAGTTCTCAGTTGCTATAGCAACTGCGAACTAAAAAGGATTTTTTTGTCATGACAAGACAGGTTGGAGGCACGCAATATATATATATATATATATCAGAACGGTATTTCTATCGTACTGCCCTAGAATTCAACGAGAATGGAATACAAATAATTTATAAACAAGGACAGTCCCTGCAGTTGTTCAAGTGAACTCGCTATTTGCGTTCACAATTAGCAAAATCGGGTCCCTGACTTACAGAAATGGTACACAAATAAAGCAATCCTGACGTGTCAATGCTTCTGTCTGTACTTTTGGAGAAAACTTTTCAAATATACGGAACGGAATAATCACCTGAATTTTCTTTTTCACGATCGGATGTTTTGTCACGCAAGATCGAGAGAAAATATGGCGAGACCAGTAAATTTGCATGGAAGACCGCTGGACAGATGTACTATTTTTGGATCCGTCCCCCAAAGAAACGCACGGATCATGAATCCTAAAAATCTGGATTTAGATTTGATCTGATGTATCTACTCGGAGTATGGATTCTTCAGATCACTAAACCCTGATTAATCCATTTTTGGATTTAGTTAAAGAAATGCAAAATCCGTTTTTGGATACAATAATCCGGATATGGATTTTCCCAAAGAAACGCACTCTAAGTGCTTTTTGAATTAACAGGTGGTTATCGTTGATTCTGGCTTCTGCAGCCCTTTCGCAGCCGCGGTGTCAATACTGCAAGAAAATCCAAATCCTTTCTGTGAGCGTGGTGCAAGTCTGAAAAGTAATCTCGTAATAGCTGGGAATGTCGGCGACTGTTGCCGTATATGCCGCCCTCTCGATTCAGTCTTACTTGTTTTTTCTGGGCAAAAGCCATTTTGGAAACATTTACATTTACAATAAGCTTATAGCTTACGTGACGCGTAAAAACAGTCTGCCAGATTTCATTCACATCGAGTCAACACCGCACCGTCATTGAAGCTAACCAATGAAAAAATTCGACTATTTCCCGAGAGGTCCGCAGAATGAGACAGTTTCAAATTTATTTGGAGAGGTATTGTCTAGATCCTTCAACGTTATTGGTCAGTTTATGAAAAAATTTTGCCTTCTTTTGTTCTCAATTAGCGTTGCGATTGGTCAGTTTTCTTCCAAGTGGCCCGGTTCGAGTAGCTGGACTGTAAAATATGAGAAACATTTCTGGTTAAGTTAAAAAAACTACGAGCTTTCGACAACCTGTCTGTTGTCTTCGAAGGATAAAAAATCGGCGGTTATCGACGGCTACACGCCCACCAGGGCCTCCATAACCTCATCCTCAAAACCCGTTAATGATTTTGAAAGCCTTTCATCCCAAGGTCAGAGAATCAAAAAGGCAGACCATCTTTCGTTTGTACATATAGCAACTTCGCTTTTTCGTTTGTGCCTTCTTATGAAAATACTTGAAGCTGCTTCACTTTAAGTTTTCCACTTTACAAAGTCGTTTTTTAAACATACCAGGGGTATATATCAACATTTGACACATAAAAATCCGTATATATCAAGAAACGACACAAATCTAGATAAATTAAATAAATAGATAGTAAATTTTTGCTATTTCGGGCTGTTACGTGATGTTACGTTCTGTTCCGGTGTTCCGTGTTCCGTGTTCCGGTGTTCCGTGTTCCGGTGTTCCGTGTTCCGGTGTTCCGTGTTCCATGTTCCGGTGTTCCGGTGTTCCGTGTTCCGGTCTTCCGGTGTTCCTGGCTTTAGTACACGCCGTACAAGATGGTTCTATCCTTTGAGAGCGAATATTAAATCTTAGGGTGTGACCATCCAAATGAATTTGAGCGATAGCGGTAATTTTAAATTTTGTAATTTAGGTACATAATGTAGAAAAGTAAATGAAATTGAATAATTTTAATCAATTAAAAATTTGTATTATTACTTTTATCATTGGCTGAAGAAGACTTTTTTTCCAGTTTTCTTCCAATATTTGAATGCAATTGTTATCACCAGGCTAAAGAATACAGTAACAAAATGATCCTAGCTACCTACCTTCTGTTCCAAACTTACCAACACCTTTATACAATAAGTTGGTGAGACAGTTCAAATAACAAAATGAACGAAAACTATCAATAAACACTGATAAGGTTTATTAGCTATAGGGCTCAACATGATTGCAGTGCAATTCACTAGTTTTACAGCTGTATTTGACACACGCACACACCTGTCATTTTCTAGCTGCTTTTACGGCTGAATTCATTTCTTGTTACCCACGTCCCATAAATGAATTTATCAATCCAAAAATCATTAGTTAAAATAAAACTAACAAACTTTTAACGCCGACCAAATTCTGGTATCATTTCGCTCGATGAAACATTCGGGCCGGGAAGGCGACCCGCCTAAGAGAATATGACAGCGATGCTAAAATTGGGCCTGATCGCAGGCTAAACAAACGGTAAAATTTTGTGAGCTACGGTGAAACTTTTCTTGTTTTCTTTGAATGGGACAAGATAAATCTTTCCCAATAACAGTTCAATCATTAGTCCTTAAACGCGGAGATCCTGTGTCCTTGATCACACAACGTTTTGATGGTTTATCTTTTGGGAACGAGCGAGCGATTAGGTGGTTCATTTTTATATTAACCTACAGTTAAATAAGTGTCTAAAAAGGTTGCAATTTAACAATGCCTTTCTCGCCCGTAAGCGGATCCGTGATACCTATGGTGGGCTATACGTCCATGAGCCAAGTCCCAAAAAATGGATTTTCGTAGCACCCCCCTTAATACCTAGTGAAACAGGTATCAAATTAAAGCTAAAGGACTGAATTTTCTAAAACTACTTGTTACCAGGATGATAACTGGTGCATAAGGGAGATAGGGCAAGGTTTTTTCGAGGGGGTGGTAGGGATGCTTTTTACCTTGTAAATACAAGTGATGAAAAAACGTTGATACAACTCACAAAATACTAGACCAAAAATGATTAAATCTTTTACAAATATGCTTTAAATAAGTATTTTGTCATATCTCACACTTTTCATGATTTTAAAACCAGCCTTTTGTAGCCGTTGCCATGGAAACCATGTATATTTCTTATTGTTCTGTATCTCGTTAATTACAAATGCTGTTTATCATGATTACAACCCAGTTATCACGAAAAAATATTCTTTTGTTTTCTCCTTGTAATTTCATTTGTTTATTTGTACAACAACGAATGTCAAAAATCTTTGTTTCATCATGTACTAAGTAGGCAAAAACAATAGAATGCATGTAATAACAAATAAGGCTACACTCAAGCTAGAGAAATCAAAATACGTTAAGCTGAGTCTCTAGATAACTGCGTGTTGCTCTGTTATTTAGCAATACATTTTCTCGATAACAATTCAGCACGACATCACTTAATGTTGAAGAAATAAAGAATATTACAACAAACAGATTGCAAATGTCAGTATTTTACAACAACAAGAAAACGACAACACCGATATTCGTCTGGAAACGGATTTAACTTCATGCAAAAGTCTGTTTTAGCCATAGCCCGAGTCCAGTGCTTAACTAATCATTTTCATCCTCGTCGTTGTCAACAACATCGTCATCTCCATCTTTAAGGTCTGTTGCACTGTTTGTGCAGTCTTCAGAGCACGTACAAGCTTCTGTGCAAGGCAAGCCATTACCGACACATGAGCACCGCCTCGTTTGGCAATTGCCGCGGCACCCACAGCAAACTAATTCCATCACAGCCTGTGGAGCTGGGGCCAGGTCTGTCCAAACGATCTCAAGGCGTCCTTCGTTCAGTTGCCATCCATGGTTTACCGGTTCTTGTTCAATTCTTGGCTGTAATGCTTTCTTCCACAGAAAAGCTTGGTAGTTAGCTCGCTTTAGGTGGTAGTGGAGAGCAGCGCTTGTTGGCGGGAGTTGATGAGATTGCACATTTTTTCCTTTGCAGAACATTTTGTAGCGTAGGTCATTGACCTGCTTGCATAGATTATCATTGTATAACCTGCAAACCACCTCTTCTAACCTGGTTATGCTGTGCGCGCTCAGGGGACGGCTCTCTCCAAGGACTCCAACACTGTCTCTTATGACTTGGTTATCTCTTACCATTTCAAACGCCTTTTTCTTGCCCCTGCCGGCAAATGAACTCACAGCGTCACAACCTGTTAACGCATGCAAACTAGGGAGGACTCGGCATACCCCAGGACCCAGCTTCTCACACAGTCGGGGAACGCTTATTAAGCGTGATCTGTTTCTTGTTCCACTTATCAAAGTCAGTTCGGCAGGAATGGCTGATTGGTGGTGGCATGCCAACACTTCAACATCTGTATCCGAGGAGACTATGGCGACCCTTTGATGTCCATGTGAAGATGCGTGGGACGCATGGAGGAACATTCGTGTATCTGCTTCCTCTTGGTCCGTGTACAGTTCGGTTTCGTCAGTTGCTGTCATACGTCCATGTTTGACTACAAGCTTTTTGCAATGGTTGCCATGGGTAACATACATAACACGGCTGTCGATCCTTTCTACATATTCTTGCTTCGACCACTCCTGAGACAGGAACTCTAGAAGACGCACTTTGTTGCTACCACATGACAAGTACTTCTTCCACTGGCGTGGACAGAACTGCTGGGAGCTAGTAATGGAGACGGCTAGTTGACCGGTATTGCTCCTTCTTTCCCTCTCTGTGTTCTTGATGGAGATGACTGGGTACTGATCTCCCACAAAGTCAACTCTTCTTGCTTGCCCTGCCTGCATCAGCATTCTCTTGAAAATCATAACTGCCAAGTCGGAGAATCTCTCTGGTATCTTCTTCATCGTTTGAAGCATTGCCATTGCATCGATGATGACTGCAGTTGTTTGAGCTGGCATGCGATGAAGACACTCTACGCCATCCTCTAGAAGTTTAGGTAGAGCTGCTTTGTCGGTTTTCACCGGCGCGCCATCAAACAGCGCCAGCGACCATGGAAGTGGGCCCAGCTCGTGGACTAGCAACTGTCGTAGATCCATTTGCCTGCTTTGGCCAATAACGAGTAATCGTGCAAAAAGATTTCTGTCTGTTCTTAGAATGACAGTCTTTCCTTCCTTTGACACAATTGTCTTCTTTTGAAGGTCACGGAACGTTCCAAGCTTTAACTTGGAGAGTGGGTCAAAGAAACCCACAGAATCACTCAGCAGTCTGTCCTCAACAAACGCGGTGAGAGCTACTGTTCCTTTGTCTTTGGCGGCCAGCAAATCTAACTTGATGGTTTCTGTCACTACACAACCAGAACTAAGACTGGCAAGTTCCTCTGATGGTTCAAATGGATCCGTCCAATTGCTGACAACCTCCATTACTTTACTTACATCTTCTTCATCGCGTTTCATTCGAGACTTCCCAGCTTCCTTGTGAGGTCGATTATCTTCTTTCTTGCTTGTCATCATACGACACTTGTCAACAAAACGGGCACGAGAATGCGCAGTCAGGAGCCATCGCTGTACCGCATTCTTTTTGAGACTGAAGCCAACGATGCCACCGTTTGTTTTTGTACTTCTGTTTAACGTCTGCTCTATGGTCTGGTCAACGGGCAGTTGAGAAAATCCATGTTCACTGTTCCTCTGTACGCCAAAATCTCCATTTTCTAACATCATTTGAGCTTCAGGGTGGGTTTCTGGGAGCTGAATCATGTGCATCAGGTAAACAGGAAGGTAACGAGCATAATTCACATGGTCGTAGGCGAAATACCATGGCAGAATTTCCCTGATGCACTCAAGATGGAGGGGCCAATTGCCTTCTCTGGTTGCTCTAATAAATGTCAGCAGCAACGAGACCATTTCAAAGTACGATCTCCAGAACATTTTTAGGGGACCATTGTCTTCCTCGTCATATAACTTGAAAAGATCTAGAATCTTGATGAAGTCTGCCATCGCAAGAAGCCTATTAAATTTCTCAGCGGAAAAGTCCTTTCTGATATCTACTATAGCATTTGTGAGTTCTAAGTAGATGGTTGGGTGACCGTTGTCCTGAAGCCACGACTTGAATCCTTTCCACTGTAGCCGCTGCAGTGCTTCAAATACAATCTAAAATGATAAACAGACAATATCAAATTTACTTGAGTGCCCTATTACATGCTGCAAAATATTTTTAAAATGTCTCACAAACACCAGGATACAGCGAACAAAATTTGCTCTCTTATTTTTTCGTCTGATGTTCCGCAGCTACCGAACGCCATACAACTCGTGAGTTGATTTGTCATTAACTATTTGTTACAATGAAGCCCCGATATTAAGAAATATTTATGGTCGATGTTTTGTGACAAACGTGAAATTGTCGGTAAAACGTAAAAATATATATATAAAAGCTGCAATGTTGCGAGTGGCCGTTTTTTAGTGGCGGAACAACAAGCTTTTGTCGGTTATGGGGCCATATCTCTTTCGAGTCTTGTGCTAGAAAAAGTGAAATAAGATTTGCTAAGTAGCGCACGTCACCTTTTGAATAATATTGAACTTCTTAACAACTTACCTTATGCGTACGTATTGCGCGATTGTGGTGGCGGCCCTCTAGCACCGCCGAGACAGATCCTGATCCAACAATTCCACTTTCCGTCAGGATGTCTCCAAGACCTGCATCTCCAAATCGCTTGCCGATCGCCGCCAAGAAAGAGCAAATTGTGTGAAAAGAGCCCATCCTAACAACGATGCGCTGAAATGTTTCTTGGTTTTGCCAGATGACTTCAAGAGCTTTAGCGTAAATAGCCTGATCAAGGACAATGATAACATTTTGCTGGCCAAGCTGATCAGCAATTTGCAATGATCTCTGAAGAAGGTTGTACACTGTTGGCATCTCAGTAGGGCTTGCATCAATAACTTGGCAGTAGCCTATAGAACTTTCACGAGGAACATCTTTCTGCTTGAGTTTAATGTTGAAAGCTGTCCATGCTGGGATCACTTGGCTTCGATCATTTGCCAATGTGAAGATACTATTATCAATGGGTTGTCGGCACAGCATCCATCCAAAGTCGATTGATCTTGCATATGCACGAGTATCGGGATTAGTCATGATCACATCTTGCACACCAATGTGAAATTGACTGGGGCCTTGTCGGGGACCGGAGTGGAAGGGCAGTACGTCTGTAGGGATGTATGTCAAGGTGCGGTTCCGTTTAGGACGAGACTCTTTGGCAGCCATTTCAGTGGGTGGCGCGCAAGTAAGGGACTTTCTCTGGATCACTATTCCATTCGTGCAATGGGTAGTCCCCTTCCCTAAAGAAAGAGTCCATGATTTAATAACAAACAAAGACACAGATAGTATAGTTATGTGTACTGTAGAAAGGTATCTGTAAGATAGAGGTATGCTAGCAAAATAAGTTAACTGTACGTTGAGAGAAACAATTTCCTCTGAAAATAAAACAAGTGCAGAACGTTAAAGCGTACCCGACAATGTCTCTTCTAGCAGGTCATTGTTATCCCAACAAAACACCGCTGGCACTCCCATACTGCACGAACCAGGTACTACGATCCCATCCTGTTCCTTTTCTATCTCCTTTTCAGCCAGTGCAGTCTCAAGTTCCTCGATTTGAGAGTAGGAAAGGGCATGGCCAAACCTGTTCAGTATTGTTACAAGTTCAGCATTACCCGTTAGGCTTTTGACAGTTAAAGGTAAAGTAACATGCTTAGGCGTCTTGATACGACCGCGACTTACACAATGAATCAGATCTTGTGCAAGCGAAAGGACTATTCGGTGAACGTCGGGTGAGACTCCACACACTCTCTTGTTACAATATTCAACATCGGAAGAGGAAATCCAGGCTAACATATTGTACAACATGTCTGGTACTATACTATCACTGCAGTCTAGATCATCTTCAGTGGGTGGCCATGACATAACTGGTTTCATTTCCGTCAGCAAACTCCGAATCATCTTAGCTGCATGATAGACGTGAAAATACTTTTCATTTGCTTTGGCTTCTGGAGGAACTTCCTCTGTCCCGTCCTCATCTTTCCATTGCTCGCCACTAGTACTTGCAATGGTTTCTACGACTTCTCCGGTTGTCACGCGGGAACTGTAAATTATCTCTGATTGGGATCGATCCTGAGGCTGGTGGTACGAGAGTCTGTTCCCGAAAGACTTGATTAAACGATTTTTCAACTTTGAGGACCTGTAACTGGGTGCAGACACTCCTTCTTCGGATAACTTACTAACGAAACGTTCTAGCAACTCTGAAATCTTCACAGCCTTTTCCCCCTTGAGGACTGCATCTTTAACAAATTCTCTAATGCTGCTGAACGCTCTGTTATAGCTTTCGCTAGCTATGTCCTCGTCTTCGCAACTTTTCTCTTCCAATTTTGCAAGGGCTCCTGGTCGCACATATTGAACGTAACAGGATTTGTGATACTTTATTCCAATTGCTATTGTGTCTTTGCCTTGTAATTGTAATAAAAGGCGTCTGTCATCCCGAATCTCAGCGGCCTTAAGTAGTGATGCACTGCCAGTGGCTGTCTTGTTTAAACTTAACGGCTCTCTTGATCTTGCTCCTTTGTTCTTTGTAAGCTTTGTTTTGTGTTGTTGACAAATAGCACATTTGTTTATGTCAAACGCATCAACCTGGGACCTTAACATGCGTTTTGCTGGCGGAGGCTCGGTAATAGAATCATCATTATCTTCCACAGGGTCTTGGATGAGAATATTGCGTTGCTTCTCAACGGCCCTTGCGACTTTGACCTTATCAGTGTATACTTGATAACATCGTCTGTGGTATTTGCCCTTTGGCCCTTCCTCCCAGAAACCGTTCATTTTGGACCATATATCATCTCTCCGTCTCTTTGCGCACGTTTGAAATGTAAGCCAACTTTTTCCAGAAAAGTTAGTTAACGTTCCTGACTCATCTTCTACGTGACACAAACATTTATCCCAGTTTGGAGATTGACCTAGCTGACGTTTTCTTGGATGCGATGGTTGAACTGAGGAAGAAGGTTGTTTCTCTGCCATTGCCTGACCGTTACATCATCCATGGGAATAAAAAAACCTAAATGTATAAATCACACGAGGTAATTTTCTACTTTTGAAACAATTGCATTTAAATCTCTTAAACAAATACAAGTTCCATGCTCCTGTAACATTATTCGATTTTTCTATTTCAAATCTCATTATTAATTCAGATGGTACTGGTTCGTGATAAGTTCTTAAAATGTTGTTAAAATAACATGTTTATGTCAAATGGTCTATAAAATTCTTTAATCTACACTAAAAAACCGATTAAAAGATAATAGGAGACTTCTTTTGCGAAAAAAAAAACAATTTCCTACCTTCTGCTGATTCAGCAAATTTCCAAGATGGCGGACCCAGCCATGTGGTTCCTAAGTGCATGATGGGACAAGGGCTCGAAATGCATTGTGGTAGCAACAAGCTAACGCGGTTTCAATGGGACTACCCATAACAATGGATTTTTTCATGACAATTGGGTTATTAACGTAAGAATACGACATTTGTAATTAAAGAAATATCCGAAATGGTGTTTATTTACCGTTTCCATGGCAACGGGAAAAAGGCTCATCCGAAAATCACGAAAAGTTTGAAATGTGACAAAATACTAATTTTAAGAATATTTCTAAAAAAAATTAGCAACTTAGGGCGTGTATTTCGCTCTTTTTAATATAGATTTGTCATGACTTGTTTTTACAAAGCAAAACCTCTCTCCATATTCCCCCCGTAAAAACATGCCATTTCTCTCTTATGCACCACTTATCGTCCTGGTAACAAGTGGATTGAGATAATTTAGACCTTTAGCTTTAATTTGATACCAATTTCACTAGGTATCAAGGGGGGTGCTACGAAAACCTATTTTTAGGCCCCTTTTGAAATTTGGCTCATGGACTATACGGGGAGAGTCCGCCCGAAAATGGTGCCTTTTTCAGCAGTCTAAGAAAGAGCAGGGAAATTTATTGTTTTAGTATGTTAAGGGGTCGCTGTAATACATCTTACACTAAAAAAAACATCAGCCAAGTCTAAGTGCTAAAAATGCTTGCAAAATATTGGCAAAAATTACAATGCAAAAATATGCGAAAGCTTGGAGACTTCGAGCGATGGAGACTTGGAGACTCCGAACTACCGCGATGACCTACTGTTCAGTGGCTTATTTCAAGGTGTAAAACAGGTGCAAATTTCTGCTTAGGTATTCAACAGGGGAACTGTTCCGATAAAGACTGGTATATTGAAAGGTAAGGGTTTGAAGCTCCGGGTGGAGCCTCCCCGTACAAAATTTAAAAGAGTAGGGGAGTGCCCCCTGGGCTTTCTCACAGCCATAACAAGGCAAATGATGTGGCTTGTTAGTTTAAGTCTGTTGACAAAATCTTAAAGTATAACATTCAAGTTTTTTTTTTTATGTTTATGTACTTTTGATTGTTTAATGCCTTGCGTCCGTACTTTACACTCTTTACTTTTGATACATACAAAGTATTAGACGGGAGGTTAGGAGATCATAAGGAAGCTCTTCTGTATACATGTATACGGTATACATGCTGTTAATGACTTGTTAAGCACTCTGTAAGATTTTGATTTCTTTATATCATTTGGAAGACTATTCCATATGATCGCTCCCATATACTTTAGGGCAAATTTACCATAATTCACACTGATATAATTAATATGTATTCTTGAAGCTGATCGTGTATTGTAGGTATGTATGTTCTGTTATATGGTGATGTTTGCTTTGTTGTTCAAAGTGCTTCTTCCTTAGAGTCTGTGAGTGAATCCTACTATTACACAATAGCTGAAATTTAGTAAAAGCTAACGTGCAAACTCATTAGTTGTATTGTGATCATCATGTGGTGGTGAATAAATTGCAGCCTGCACCGGCTAGCAGTCTCTCTTGTACAATCCGTTTCCCTTCGACTTTTTTCCGGGACCAGTCATTACGTGAAAAATATTTACAGTGGTAAGTTTCCCTTGGTAAAAAGCGGTTACATACCACGAACAATTTTTACCATGGCAAAAGTCGTTTTTATCACGGTAATACGGAACCATTCTATAGCATTTACTCTTACAGCTTGAACCAAGTCTATACCTTAGTCTATTTTTAAGATTTATAACTTTTTAAAATACACATCTTTTTCATCTAATTTAAAACTCTAGGAAAATTAACTAAAACTCTGTCGTGGTGTCTCACTGTAGTAGGTGTTTATGATCTGTCTTCGCAAGGTCCCCATTCTTGGTACTTTTTTCCGTCAGTTATTTTTCTCATGGGAGAGGAACTGGGTCCTTCCTGAAGAGCACTATACACAAACGTATAAATTATTAGTTTTAGTGCCGTATACAAACTGTCCAATAGTATGAAAATTCACACCCACCTAAAAAGCCCTGGTTCGCCAACTCTCTACTTGGTAAAGGGGCCATGTCATGCGTATTTGTATGTTTTGGGGTCAATATTTGGTTAGATCAAAACTAGGAGCATTTTGGTATACACAAAATGGTCTCAAAACTCAAAGAGGAAGATGTGGAGCGAATCCTTGAGAGGAGAACGAAACAGAATCAGTTAATAATGGTTTTCGCTGGACTCAGCGAGGGAAAACTTAAAAAAAAAAGAGGCCCGATTTTTTGCAAGTTGCAATCCTTTTCCATCTTTACCACCTGTGGCCAAAGGCACTTATCTACGGTTTTAATGCACTAGTAGAGTGATTTTGAGCAAAACTGGACTATTATTTTGGGTTTGCATCTATACATCTCTTGGCTTCTTAAATTAATGCTAAACCTTGGTGACATTAGCCCCTTAATGTCGCTGTGGTTGGATCCACCAATAAAAACAAACCACGTAAACTGCATAGTTCTAGCCTTGTCTGACGACTGTGTCGGTTTGATCAAAATGAAGAACAAAGGAACAATGGATTTCGGTGTCCCAAGCATACATGGTGATTTATAGTCCTTTTTGTGGTTGGAAAAACAACACTTCTTAAAGGGATATCCCCGAAACCTACATAACAGGTTTTGAATTAATGGGGTGTTTCATACAATTGCAAATCTAAAAAAATCTCAGTCTAAAAAGGATTTCAAGGCCACAGCAGAAATCGAGCCCATGTCCTTCGCAAAGAGTGTGCTGCTCAACCAACTGACCTATGAAGCCATCATACCATAAGCAACTCAAGCATGTTAAGGCATGGCTTATTTCCTTGACTTAGAACCACTGCGAAGTAAATTATTTTTGCTTATGAAAGCAATGTTTTTATGCCCTAGAGATCACTTAAAGGATAGCATAAAGGATTTAACGTCCTTAAATGCCTAAAGGTTTACTTGTTGTGGTCACGTGTCTGATGACGTCATAATTAAGGCAAAGAGATGTTTTGAAATGGGCCAAGGATGGTTGACTTTAGCTAGAAAAAAAGCATTTGGTATCAGTTGTCTTACTACATATGAGCAATCTGTGTCCTGAATAGTGAAAACAATTCCTCTATTAAGTAGATATTAAAGAGCAAACTGTTTCACGTGACCCTTTTTATAAAATACCCCTTTAACTGTACATTGTAGTCAACCATTCGGGACAGATTCAAATAAAGGAGGACCATACAAACACGTTGACATTTCAATTTGTATCCATCATATACCATCTCAGTGGCTCATTTTTAATTTTCTTTTCGCGTAAGTAAACAAAGATAAAAGGTCACGTGACGCAAATATTTGACAATTCAAGTACGCGTTGGTTTAAAGTCATTAAGATTTATGCTGCTGCCAAGTGGGAGTCTGTTTTGGTAAATCTCTTGAAAGTTATGACTGTTTTCAGATTTTATGTAAATGAGGTTCTGAGCCATGCCTTAACATGCTTGAGAAAGGCTAAGAATCCACAGGAGACCGATGGCTAAGAAACTATAGGCATTTTAGGTGAGGAAAGGGCAATAATTACCGCTGGCTGGGCATCTGTTCAGTCAGGGTAGTTTTGTCTCCAGCTACACAAACATGGCCTGACATGTTGTTGACAGTCTGATGTACGTGATACTCTGAAACGTATTAACAAACATGGCAGAAGGAGAAAACATTGAAGCTGTATTTTTGTGTATAATGATAACCTGCGATCAGGCTCTATTTTCGTTTCGCTCCGTGAAACATTCAGGCGGGACGGGCGAAACGAAGAATAGAGCCTGATACAATTCTTCTACGGAACGTCTACCACCCACTTTTTTGATTGATTGACATTCAACAAAACAGCCAATCAAAATTTCTTCTGCTTGCACGATCCCCGGTATGTAAATTTCCCATAACGCCAATTCGCAAAAAGTGACGCAAATGTCGGCAAAATGAGAATATCATAGGCTACGATATATCTTCTAGGCACAAGCACTCAAATTTACACGATTGCTAACTTGAAGATTCGGGTACTGTACATGGTTGCTCTGTCTGAGCTGAAACTGAATGAAAATTCAAAACACGACGAGGTTGTCATGTACAAAAATATGCTGCATGCTTGGTGGTATCTGGAAATATTCTCTTCGCATTTGTCACCGATTTTCTGCGTAAAAACCTTGGGCAATTAAGAGAAATTAACCTTCAGTTTCATTCTTTAGAATAAAGATATAAATAAAACCGTTTATAAACAGAGGAGTATTTTGTAATTAATTTAGTTCCAGAAGTGATAAATATTTGAGATTGCAGCGAATTTTATCTCTAAACAGCAGCAAATTTTAAAACGAAGAACATTTATTAAACTAGTCAGATCCTTTGATGTCGATGTCAGAGATCAATAAAACGACATAAGTATTAAACAATGAATGAATAAACTGAAACTCGTTATTGCGACTTGATTGCGGCTCTCGCCAAACATCAGTTTACGGTTAAGTTTACCGAATTATCAGTTGACTTGTTGATCATTCTTGGCGAAAGATACTTGTTCGTCCGCTGTTCGTTTTGTTTCGTAAAACGCGGAAACAACCACTGCTCTGTTCATGTTGTCAATACTAGCTGAAAGCCGTCAAATGCAAATTCCGAGACACGATGCGATAAAACGGAATACATACTTCACTGTTGTTATACTTCTCTGCTCCAGGTGAGTGACAGGTTGCGTCAAACCGAACACCATTCTCAGGAGAGAAAGAAATGGTGACAATTCTCCTAGAACGACGAGAATTTATTAGAGCAACACATTTTTCTTCGGCAGACCCTTGGTTGTTCCTTAGCGATGGCGGTCGGATCGAAATTGTGAGCGAGTCTTGCAGACAATTTACTTCCGTTAACAGCTCTATTGTTAAAGGGCCAATCAGGTTGCGCGATTCCCGCGGCCAAAATTTGGCCGCCGACACGAACTCCTGTGAGAGATTGTATCAGGCCCTATTTTAGCGAGCAACCAACGTAAGAGAATATGAGAGTGATGCTAAAATTCGGCCTGATCGCAGGTTAGTATAATGAGTACGTTTTACACTAGAGTTGTTTTTTTTTTTTGGGGGGGGGGGGGGGAGGGATTGCTGGTAAAAAGAAGGTATGTGTTCGATTTGGTATTGCGTTACCTGATGTCTTCTGAAAAGTTCTGTAAGGTCCAGAGAGATCAATGATCACATAAACTGTAGATCTTCAGTACAACCATCTCTGGAATATCGGGCGCCTTTTTCTTGTCAACAGTTTACTCGGTCTCGGAGGGACCAAAGACTTTACGAACCCTACCTCAGTAAAATAGTCACCACTTGATACAGACAATACACTAGAGAAAGCCAAACTCATATAAACTCCTCCTTCGTAATATCGACACCAAAATTTCTACAAAGTCTACGTCTGTGATAAGGACAGGGCCTCCATAATACCAACTTTTCCTTATTACGAAGAGTTCAGTTTAAGTTAGGGGTAGGTTGCAGCTTCACAGTGGTCGAACGATTAAAAGGTTAACGCCACTTCCGGTAACCAGTGCTTTGTAAATTGAATCAGTTTAAAAATTAACAAGTTCGACGTTTTTCGTCCAAAAAACTGGTGACTAACATTAACCTACGTTTATTAAAAAGGCATTTTTAACATTTAAAAAAATGGCCTTATGTTCTTGGTTGAATTGGAGAATTCATCATTTTGTTGGATTTTGCTTTGTAAGATTGTAGTAGAAACGGTAAACGCGTTCCACTTTCGACCGCTCTAGAGGTCGTAACGGTAAAACCACGAGCGTAGGACAAAGACAAATTCTGAGATCCTAACTGGGGAATCGAACACATTATCTTCCGCACACCAGTGGAAGCCGCTAACTACTACTGAGTTACTAAGAGACTCGAGGCGAACTAGGCCATGGTCAACCTTGTCCTCTAACCATGGTTAGAGCATCCGACCATTCGACGAAAGATCATGGGTTCAGTTCCCGTGGGGGAACCAAATTTTTCCCACGCTAGTGACATACTTAATATCAAATCGTTCTTAAAATGAATCAATTTTTACCGATTTTTTCACACTGTATTTGCCCGTATTTCTGTAACTGATCAAAAGCACCCAAGGTAAAGTTCCCATCAGCGGCAGCCAGCGAGAGAGCTGCGTCCTCAGCCGTCAGTGAATCATCCACACCTAATAAAAGGAATAAAGTGGTCAGTGAAACTTAAGCTGCCAAAATCTTGAGTCAAGACTGAAGAAGGTCTTTTTAGTTTACACGGGATCTCGTCTCTGGAAACTGCTAAGCAACGTGAAGTATCCTAATGGCAATACTGCGACTACGTAACCTTGCGTGTGTGGTGTGGTGTGGTATGGTGTGATGTGGTACGGTATGGTATGGTATGGTATGGCATGGCATGGTATGGTATGGTATGGTATGGTATGGTATGGTATGGTATGGTATGGTGTCGTGAGGTACGGTACGGCACGATATTTGTCCTTAGAATTTATCTGTTCCACAAAGCTTACATTTCTGCTCTTCGCTGATGGGAATACTGTTCGCACACCTCTGAACTAACATTATGTCCGTGGACAAATTCCCTTGTACATTTTCGCGCCAAACAAATGATTGGAATTTACATGAGACAAGCGCCATCGTTGTCATTTTCAAGTGTGGTCTCTCTAAACCTCTCTAATTTTATTTCTCTCTAACTTTCTTTCTCCCTAATTTTTTTTCTCTTTGTCTTACTATTTTTTAGAATTAGTATCTTATGATCCTTGATTATGACTCATTTTTTTTTACTAATGTAATTTTTATTTACGTAGCTCTTAGATTTGAACTCAGGACCCTTCTGCAAATCACGTCCAGTGAAGTTGGTATCCTCAATAAAGATTAGCTTTATTATTACTGTTTACCTTAACTCTCTAAACCTAAAAAAGGCATGAACAAAAAGCAAATGCTGAAAGCGATCAGTTGATCATCCAAACTCAAGCTATATGCAAAGACTTAATCTTACCCACAAGTTGCACTTCTGGTATACAAGCCCCACCCGCGGATGAATCAGCAAGAGTCACAAAGTCCTTGCTTTCAAGAGCAATTGCATCGGACCCCCATTTGTAGACCAGACGGAGACTTAAAACCGCTCCTGCTTTTGTGCCAAGGGTGTGCATTTTGAGGGGACACTTAGTGACTTCCGACCTTCTCAATTTCACCAAGTCTTCACTTAATTCTCGTTTGATGACAGCAAGCACCTCTGATAGTTTCTCCTTTTGCGTTGAGCAGAGAACCACCAAAATATTTCCAGAGTCTTTGTCTTCTCGCTTTGTCACACACACTTCAGCGAAACGGAACATGCACCTGTCGAAAGTTTCCTCGTCAGATGCATTTATCATGATATCTAACATAAATGCTCCTTTTTTCGAAATTCTTCCATAGACATGTACATATGCAATGGCTTGAAGTTCTAGCTCATCTTCCAGTTCCTTCTTGATACAAAATTGCTGAAAGAATGTGTCACTGCAGCTGTCGTACTTGATATTCTCACTGTGACATCTCACAGGCGACTTTGCTGAGTCAGTGAGTTCAAATCTGACCAGCTTTGTTGGATCGAACTTCGCAAAATGAATAAGACTCAGTGAAACGTTGGAAAAATCACGTATGAACATTTCATCGGTTATGTCCACCTGACCAGACATAATGTCTCTTAGGCATTCTGAAAAGAACTCTAATCTCTTGTGCAACCTAACATCTTGCGGACAGTACTGGAAAAATGGCTTTAGAAAGTCCATCATGCAAATAATCCCTAATTTTTTCCCCCACTTTTCAATTGTGGAAGTGGGCTGCTTACCACAATTTTTCAAACACAACTGCTCAAGAATTTTGCAAATCTCACACACAAGTCGCAGGACTGCCTTATTTTGTTCAGCATCTTGAACATTTAACACAAATTGTGCCAGTGTTTCTTCGGGCAGTCCTTTCAAACCATTTTGCACGTCCGAAATACCATCAACAAGGAAGATATCCTTAGTAATTTGAATGAGGAAGGGAGCAATGGCGAGGAAATGTTGAACACTGGATTCTCTGGACGATGAGCATATTAGCCGACATTTCCCTGCAATATCTTTTGGTATTGGTCGATGAATCTCCAGGTAACCTACATGGCTTGTGCACGAGGAGGCTGCTTGCACACCTTCGGCGGAACCTTCCAACTCTATGCAACAGTCCCTTAACACGGTCCTGCAAAGAATTTGAGTTTTACAGCAGAAATACTTCATCAATTCAGCATTCTCGCTCTGTAAGCTCCGCGAAATCTTGATTGCAAATTCTGTCAAGTGCCTGACGTGCATCTGTCCTCTTTGTGTTACTTTGTAATCTGGTGAGAGTGAAAAAATAATCCCTAGGTAAAAATCAGCATAGGAAAAAGTGATTTCTATAGCAGATAATTAACTTGATTTACTTGTAGCATTCATCATGCAGAACGTTCAGCTGCTCACACTAGTGAAATACGGGTTAAACTCCAGGTCAGTTCAGTTTTTGACTACGTAAATATGTGACGTATGTAATCCTGCAAAGCGTTAAGTGTGGGTCATACTAAAGAGAAACATTGCATTATAAAGTAAACTGTATTAAGTAAACTGTTTTCAGTTTGACACGAACGAGGGGCCATTCTACTGGACAAGATTTTTAACAGTTTAAAATATCAAACAACGAATCAGAAGCACATCACAACAATAACATAATAAAAATGGGAAGCAAGAAGAAATTAAAAAGCTTGAGAAAATGAAAACCTTTTTCTTGTAAGTCCTCAAGATGTTTCCTGAGTACGGAAAGATCCTCTACCACATCATTTTCCTTCAACCAGTGTTGCAAAATCATATCCAGGTTCTCGTCTTCGTCCTTCAGGGACTTCGTGATTTGATTCACTAACTCGTCAGGTGTCTTAAGCTTTTGGGCAATAGGTTTGAGGTTAAAAACGTCTTTCTCTACCTCCAGTAGGCTTCGTACATAACCACACAAATCTGTAAAAATTGCAAATGTAAGTGAGCCAACAGCACTTGTTTTAAATGAATAAGCAACCCCTCATAAATGCACATCTGGGCCCGTTTGTTTGAAAGCCGGTTAAAGCTTTTGGAGAAATCGATCAGACTGAACTGTGTACGTTTTACGGTGTTTATTCCATTCCGCCAAGGCTTACAGTATGTGATTAGTGACGTAGAGAAATGGTTAATTATACGTACATAATTAACAGTTAATGTACTGATTTCATAACTACCGCTGAACCTGAACCTAACCCTAACCCTAAACCACCACGTAACTCTTAACCCTAAACCATCACCACCAGGCTAAGGCTAAAGGTCTGTTGTATATGTTATATACCTAATAACATGGGTGACAAATTACTCCTAAATTTTGGCGAGAAAAATTTCGGGCTCACATGTGAAATTGCAAAATTGCTATGGCAACGGGCCAATAGCTCAGTGCCAATATGGCGTCGAGGTTAAAGATGCTACGGATGAAGATGTTTAGTGCAGAACTACAGCAATTCTGAAAATATTCATCGAGGACACCATCGGTAATCTGTAAATTTTGATTTTTGATTGACTGAAATTCTCAGACACCAACTGCGATGCAAAAAGAAGAGATTATTTGTGATAGTGTGGCAGCGAAAATTTGTGAACGGCGAACCAGCAGGTGCTAATCGAGTGATTAACCGCGAACTCAGAGAAGTAATTCAGTGGATTTGGGCACTTCTTCGATTAGGAAAAAGGTCAGTTTTACACAAATTTGCTTCCGAAGTTTACTTTCGTTAAAACAAGTTTGCTGTGCGTTTTTAGATTGTATTTGTGATGCCTTGCTCTATTGCTCAAAATTCTAGAATCAGAATTAGAATTTCGACAAAACGCGTGTGAACGCGTAAAATTGTTTCCTCATTTCACTCGTCCCAATTTGATCACACATGCTAACATGAGTTTGAAGGAAAACCGGGGTACGATAGCTTCTAGCTTTATTTAAAATTAATTAGACTTTAAATTTTCTAGCACAAGAGAAGACCTTGTTGGGAATCTTAACCAAGGGTCAGTTTCCGACCAATACTTTTTCACGTCTAAAAAAAAATTGTCCATGTTTCCTTTAAAATTATCAGCACCGTCTTAATCTTTCATGTCAACATCACTCTCACCTCTAAATAACATGTGAGATTGATTGTGTTATTTGTTGAACTCACCGATTTCGCAGAAGTGTCTCTCACTGGTGTGGCCATACTCTCCTTGTACACTGATCATCCCGCAGAGAATTCTGGCATCTCCGATATCCTTCGTCCTTTTCATGGGGATTCTGATGACCTCTCCCATGTTCCACCAAACATGAGAACATACTGTGAAACTAATATGGCCATGCTCACTGTTACCCAGACTGTAGTCGTCCCCAAGATGAACAGAAACTTGAAGGCGTTCACTGTTGTAGATACGTTTTGCTTCCTGTCCATCAACGAAGCGTACATGTAGCTCTCTGAATCCTTCAGTTTTAAGCTGCACCAAAGATGAAGTCTCATGCTCTTTGTAGAACTGTTCATTGTAGACGTCTTGGCTCACGAAGACTAGAGCAAGTTCGTCGTTCAAGGTTGAGAGACAGTTCTTGTATAGTAGCAATGACATCATGTAATTGAAGCCCAGCAAGTTGAGACAAGAGAGAATGTCTTTGGTACGACTCAAAGTCATCCTGAACAATGCCACAATGAGCGAAAAATGTTCCACTTCAATGCTCACCCTGACAGTTGTATCATCAAGTATTGAGAGGGTTGAGGTACGCGTGATGTCTTCCCAGGTGATTTGTCCGTCCCTAGCCTCTGTGCCATTCAAAATGAGAACGTCGTCCGACCTAAAATTCTTCCTTTTGAACTTGGTTGTTAACGTTGCAGGTTTCTTGAAGACATGTCCATTGGGTTGAAGTTTGACGACGGGCGCACCAAGCATAACATCATTTTCAAGATCCTTTTGGACTATTAGACCATAGTACTTGGACGGCTCCTCCAATGTAATCGTAACATGCAAGGGTTTGTCAACAGCTCCAGGAGGACACACCAGTTTGACTTCCTCCCCACCCACTGCACCACCCTCTCTGGTAACGATGCCGGTTAAAATATTCGCGTGCGTTCGTGGTGAGTTGTCCACGATGTCCGTTGGCAATCCACCTTTGGATGTTAAAAAAAGTATATAACAAGATTGTGAATGCTGGTAATACCAACGCGTTAGTTGTATAAGTGGCCAAAGGGGACAAGGTACTTTAGGTAATTTTGTCGTGATCTTTACTTGGGTCCACTCTGTGTACGTGAGCTATTTTAAATGCGTAGTCACAAGTTATACTAAGAATGATAAAAATATATCATGTATAAGCTCGTGAGTATCTCATACAGTAATTAACAAACATTAAAGCGTAAAAGAAGCCTTGGCTGCATGTGTACAGCCTATCAGTTACCCATGCAATGTGTTGCAACCTTGGAGGGCTGTTTATCCTAATAGCACTCTTAAGCAAGGCCTGGTATATAAATACATACATACATACATATATACATACATACATACATACATACATACATACATACATACATACATACATACATACATACATACATACATACATACATACATACATACATACATACATACATACATACATACATACATACATACATACATACATACATACATACATACATACATACATACATACATACATACATACATACATACATACATACATACATACATACATACATACATACCTACATACATACATACATACATACATACATACATACATACATACCTACATACATACATACATACATACATACATACATACATACATACATACATACATACATACATACATACATACATACATACATACATACATACATACATACATACATACATACATACATACATACATACATACATACATACATACATACATACATACATACATACATACATACATACATACATACATACATACATACATACATACATACTTTATTATAGCTCCCAAAGGGGCTCTTCCGCTATAAATACACAAATAATAATAAACTAATAACATACATACATACATACATACATACATACATACATACATACATACATACATACATACATACATACATACATACATACATACATACATACATACATACATACAACATACATACATACATACATACATACATACATACATACATACATACATACATACAACATACATACATACATACATACATACATACATACATACATACGTACATACATACATACATACATACATACGTACATACATACATACATACATACGTACATACATACATACATACATACATACATACGTACGTACGTACGTACGTACAATGTGCGCGCGTACGTACGTACAATGTGTAAATATATGTATATATGTATGAACAATGTGTAAATATAGTTTTCGTATGTATGTATGTATGTATGTATGTATGTATGTATGTATGTATGTATGTATGTATGCATGTATGTATGTATGTACGTACGTATGTACGTACGTACGGGGGAACGGGCTTCCCGGTCCCCCTAAGACCATAGCCTGAATTCTTTCGAGAAGGCACGAACTCAGGTAGGAGGGCGCGAGACCATTCACACATTTATAGACCAGAACAAGCAAAAGCCAAGTGAAAGATCTTCTTTAAACCCTATCACATGTGGAAGCCACAAACATCGCACGAGTTCAAGGCTGTTCTGATGCGTGTTAAGCCTTGGACGAACAGTGATGTATTTGGTAACAACACGGATTATTTGGAAATGAACCCTGTGAGGTACCACAGAAAATCGGAATCTCACAGGTTCCACTCATTTACTGTAATTTAAGCTGTGTTTAGCTCCTAGCCAAGCCAGCACCAGGAACCGAAAAAAGGTCTATTGATACTAGGAGTAAAGGCACAAAAAGATTTTTCTTGGAGAAACAAGAAATGTGGTAAAACTCATCCTTTTTCCCAGTTCTGAAAGTCTTTGTTAAAATGGAAATGATCGCACAAACACGTTACTAACTTCCTCTTCTGCCCTGGCGTCCAAATTAAAATGCCTTATTGTGTTTTTAAGTCGTGTTAACTTCCAGAAACGTAATTTTGCATCCTGACTAACTGGCCGGTTTGATGTTGGTTTTACATAACCAAAACTATGTGCTGTTTGTTCTGCTCGCAAAAAAGACAACGCAGTTTGTCAGTTGTCTAGTTGTATCGCGTGCAGCCTTACCTTGGGGTTAAAAGGGTTCGGAAATATCGTCTACCATACCTGCTAGTCTGCTAGTAAGGACTGGGTTTCTTTCATTATCAAGATGCTTTATCCCGAGCCAGAGCATTATTGACAGAGAGGGACTGCATCCTTACTGGGCATTTCAGTAGCGATGTAGTTCTGTTACTTACGTTGTAAATTTGGAGCGCCGACGATGCAAAATACTTGGCAACAGATGTCCTTTTTTCCAAGACGGGTTTGCTTTACATGTGACGTCATTGACAATAAACAAGATACAATTCATCCTTTACAAAATTGAAAGTTCTGTTGGCTCTACTATGACAACTCCGTGAAATACTGCAGTGTAAACGATTTAGGCGGCACTTAATTTTTTTTAAACCATGAAACGTTCTCGAAAAAATAATCAGCTAGGTAGTAAAATGTAATTTTAAACCAAAGGCTTTGATATTAAGTTGACATTGTAATGCAACAGTAAATGAAAAATACTTTGGGTTACCAAGAAATTGCTCTGACGACAGTGTAAGGAGTGCTTCGCAAATTTAAGCTGCCAAATATTACCTTCACTGCTGCTTTCTATAATTCTCGTCCAGTACACTGTGCTTTGCATTGATAAAAAGTTAAGATGAACAAACGTGAATTACTGCACCACAATTCAATGCTTTGTCTTGACTACAAATGATTTAAGTTTTCCATGCAATCGTTAATGTACACAGTACCAATGCTAACTAGCTCACAAAACGCAGAAAACACCTCCAAACTTTTCCTATCCAGTAGTTTATTCTTCCGAGGATACTATGGCTTTCATAGCTTATACAGTAGGCAGTAGGAGTTTGCAGAAGCATATCAACAACGTTGAATTCGGCGGGCTGAAGTAAACCTACGCGCACGTGAGCTATTCTTTGTCTTCTCGTTATCATCGCATGTAAATTGTACCATATAAGGGATAACTCAAAAACGAAACAAGTGCAAGGATGATAACAATAATTTCAACAATACTTGGGACCGCATTGTACGAAATCAATTTTGTCAATGACCCCTAGTCAGTTCAATGTTAATTAATCTTTGTCCGCAATTGATTTCGTCGCATCTCGGCATATGTCCATGAAACAGAGAGAGATTTCCGGCTGGATTAAGAATCCCTCCAAGACTTTCTGCCATCAGTCCAATAGAGACTCGCACTGGGATTCCCCGAGATTTATAACTTCTGGGAATTCCACTTCTCACAGCGAATGTTTCTTGTCGTAAGGGTAAAAAGAAATGAAAATTCAACCATAAAAATGTATGCTGTAGTATATATAGCGTTCTGCTGCACTATGACCACAAGTTTTTAGAGAAATGTTCAAGCTGATGTTAGGCTAAAATATGAGATAACCGAACATTCTACCGTAAAACTTATAAACGGAAATATATTTGACTTTACATAAATTTAGAGTTTGCCTAAATGTACGTGGCAGGGATGTGCATGAAAACAGAAGGGGGTTAGAAAATTGAGAGGGCATTCACAAAAATGGAACTTTGGGATGATAAACATTTCCAAGCAAGAACACTGATAATACAGACAAGTAAAAAAGAAAACCTTTGACTTGAGGAATTGGGAGGACTGGAACATCAGACTGCTCTATTGATGCCGGTAGTCTTTCAGAAGGTGCAGCAACAGAACCAGGTCTTGAGCTATCCGAAGAAGGTGTTGGGAGAGGCTTTCTTGAAGCAAAACGAGGTGTTTGGACAGGCTTCCTTGCAGCAGGACGAGGTGTGGTTTTAGGAGGTTGTGCAAACTCTGGGATAGGTTGACAATCCTAATTATTGAAACAAAAGAAAGAAATTGGCACACTAAAATTATATTGGAAAAAATAGAAATAGAAAGGAAATAAGGAAATCAACGTATTTAATAAAACTGAACTTGGAAGCTGTAATAGACAATTACCTTTGGCTGGGAAGATGAAACACTGCCTGCTGAAACATCAACAACAACAAAACACATTGCAAAGAGTTATACACTGTATAAGCCAGTTTGAGGAGTTTTTAAAAACACTTTGCAATCTAAGATAGTACAGTCACTTGCCTAAATGCATTGAAGTAAAAAAATAATTTGTTTTAGGGCATAAATTGGCTATTGTTGTGACAAATAAAATACAGGTGAGTAATTAGAATTAACTCAGGACCCCTGAATCAAAGCATATTGAACTACAATAATCCACAATTCAACGTTGTTAAGGTTAAGATTAATTATATAATATATATAAGCATGTGATCGTACTCAAAGGCGAAGTCTGTCTGCGTTTGACAACAGGAGGAGGCTGTGGAGCAGTTGCTATCTTGTTCAATATTCCTCGTATGTCTTTTTTCTCCACAGGACTTGTTTTAGACCTTGAATGGAGCTTTCGTGGTCTTCCTATGAACCGCATGAAGGAAAAGTGGCTTAGCTTCACAGACTGTGTCACACACCAAACTCCTGTTATAACCCCAGGGGTACCCAGGGGCTTCCGCATAAAAGTGACCGGGTTTTCCATAGGAGGACCAAAATCCTGTTTTGTTGGCAGGGGTCTTTAATTCATTTTCCCCTCCAAGTAATTCTGCGTACATAATTACGAGCACATTGTGGTGAATGATACAGTATAACCCCGATATAACGTAACCCTATATAACGAAGACCGAAATAAGAAATCATATTTTTAGCCCAGTGATAGTAAATTGTGTAAAAAAGGGCCCGATATAACGAACCTCCATTGTACCGAACACATCTTACTAGTCCCTTAGCACTTCGTTATATCGGAGTTCCACTGGACTTTTCATGACAGATAAAATTAACGTTATTGAAACTGGCTTGCCATTAAAACATTTTTTATTTGGCTGTTGCCAGTGTTACTAAAATTAAGACCTTAATTCTACATAGGAGGCGTCTGCATTAACATCTGTGCTGAAGTTGGTAGATGGGCGCGAATAGGGATTTGTCAATCCACTGATTTGCCACCCGAATTTAATAATCGAACCCATTATTCCACAACTACTACTACTTTAGACGCTTTATTTAAAATCCTTTAAAATTTTGCTGAAACCTCTCAGTTACACACGGGGTGTCTTCCGTTCCCAACAGATGTTAAAGGATGACACCAAACTCTTTTATTAAAAGCTTTTGAGAAATCCCTCCACTGAATCAGAAAGGAAAGTCGTTGTACAAAATACATGATGGGAAGCCTTTTCCAGTCACCAAATTGTTACAATTTGTGAGCTGTTGTATTCACAGGATGTGCATATCCTTTAAAATCAAATGATTTCTACACCTTTTCACTCCTCCCACAAGTTTATACTGCCCAAGTTAACTTTCAAAACAAGAAATGGCAGACAGATGAACAGACCTGGAATTTTAGCCTTTTGATCATAGTCCGGTTGAGGGACCGGAGATGGAGCATCCTGGAATAAGAAATGGGTTAAGTTGGCAACTCACACCTGGAATGCTGAGACGACCCAGAATAGTTAGAAAAGAAGCCTACTGGGAATCACAGCTGGGCCACATAAAAAGCATTGAAAAAGTATTGTCTTTTTTTAAAACACATAAATGTGGCATGACAATTGCAATGAGTGTATAGTGCAAAGAGGAAGTTCAGTGCAAATGCTAAAACTGGATGTCTGTCAAAAACTGGAATAATATGGTGGGCGCTGTGTTGGCCAAGTGAAAAGTGGTTGACTAAGGCGATTTACTTACGACACACAAACAAAACAAATAAACAAACAAACAGACAGTATTACCAGAACTAGGCTCATCCCTGCAGGTAGCCAGGTTAAGAAAAGAAATACTAACCTGCTAAGCAAACTGAATATTCCGGTGAGGGGGCAAGTTTCTAAAGAAACTGTGGTGCTGTGTCGGTGGAAAGTGAAACAAAAATTTGGATTTATCAACTGAGATGATAAGGTAAATTGGCCACCGCAAGGAATTTGAATATTTGGGTGCTCTAGGCTGTTCCATTTAACTGAAGCATTGAATACACTTAGCCGCGTATTACAACTCGCAATAACTCCCCTATTTAAGAGCCAGTCCACGAGAGGTTCAAAATTTGCCTGCTAAAAGCTATTCATGAGCACACAGTAATTTTCAAAGAGTTATTTTAACTCCTGTAGTGGAGTTAAACTAACTCCTTAAGGTGGAGTTATTTTTTTGGGAGTTATTTTAACTCCAAAAGGAGTTATTTTAACTCCGAAAAGGAGTTACTGTATTCTTTAGGGGAGTTAAGTTAACCCCTAAGTTGGAGTTACGCTGGTGGGAGTTATTATAACTCCAATTTGGAGTTAAATTGTACTCCTCTGGAGTTAAATGTAACTCTTTTTTTGGAGTTAAATTTCAATTTAACTCAGTCTGCAAGGAGAGTTAAAATAGCTCCTTTCTCGGGGTCATTTTGGAGGAGTTAGTTCAACTCCCCTTAGGGAGTAATTAGGGAGTGATTTTAACTCTCTAACAAGGGTTAAAATAACTATCTTTTGGGAGTTATTTTTGTGGACTTATTTAACTCCTTTTAGAGAGTAGTTCTGGAGTGACTTTGATGGAGTCGTTTTGGAGGAGTTGGGTAACTCCCTATCAGAGTCATTACTTTATTATTGTAATTTTTACTCTGCTACAAGAGGTACATCTTATTTTGTGGGGTTAGGGTTGAAGGCGGAGTGCCGGGACTCGCGTATCATTTCGATGATAAACTTCGATCTCAATTTGATTATGAATGCATTTTTTGGAAATAAATAAAATAAAATAAAAGATATTGTGGTAATTCATCCACTGAAATCAAAAGTTTGGTAAGTTCCTGTCTAAAATGGAGTGAATTCTAATATTTCAATTCAAGAGCCGGAAATCAATGCGCCTGCATTCACTGGTCAGCAGTTATCAATATTGAGTCATGTGATCTTTGTAACATTAGAGCAGGCGCGATTTTGAAAGTGACGGTTGCTCGACGGAAGCAAGATTCATTTAGCTAGCATTTGTTCGTAGTTTGAGGACAAAAAAGCATCTCTCAAGTTAAAACAAAGGTGGACGATTGCATCTTTTGCATTGGATTACGTGCCAAGAAATGTTTTGGACCCTTGCATGTGGATTTTTCGATCGAAGTGAACAAATGAAATCGACGTTGTGAACATAAGTTCTTATTAACAACAGTGGATCAACGACTGTTTTGGCGGGTTGTGGAATTCGCAAGAGGCCAAACGTAGGAAATATGGACGTTTTGCCGGTAAGCTTAAGCTTGGAACTTCAATTTACTCTCAGCCTAAAGGCTTCCCTTCCAGTTTGTCCTTCAAAGGAGATGTTACTAGCTAGGAAGCTTAAGGTGAATACAAACGGGTAGGTGTAAAGCTGTACGCCTGCATCTTCGTGTTCAGTTCTTTTGACACTGTTTAGTTGCAATAATTGTTAGCAATATAAAGTCTGGGGATTGCCATTGAAAACTGTAGCATTTAAATGTAAAGAGTTCAACAATTCTTTAGTGAAAATATTCTTGTTTGAAAGATAATATTGGAAGGTAAACAATCTTAAATGACCTCTATGTTTTAGCCCTTTTTTACTCAATGAAAACTAATTTACGTTGCAAGAAAATGGAATGATATCATTGTGTTTTTGTAACAATGTTTAATAGGCTGTTGGAAACTATGTTGTTGTTGACCACATCTAAGGGCCTGCTTCTCTGCAGATGTCAATCATTTGAGAAAATGGATGACACCATGTTTGACTAAAATTCATTCATTTTATTTATTAATTGGCTGTGGTGGTCATTTAGGAATTGCGTTCATGCGTGTAGGTGCAATTTCAAGAAGCCAACTTTGACTTTTGGTGGATGTCAATTCATGAAAGCTGTGTTGGTAATATGGTGAACAATTTTACCAGTCCTTATACTTTAAGGCCCACCTTCACCCAAATGGCCTTGCCACCAGTTGTTATTGTTTTCAAATGGCTTTATTGTCCTTCTCGCGATCTGATTGGTTGCCAGAATATTTTTGCAACCGAGAAAATCGTCACATATATTTAAAACAAATCGAAACAGCGAACTTGTAGCAATTTGCACCAATCTACGTGAACGACCTCAATCTACAAGTCTTTTGGCTTCCATGAAATGCATTTACTCCCCAAAGCGAGAACTCAGTTTATGTTTGCATTTCTACATGTGCCAGCAAGCAACTAACATTTACTTTGACATTCGATTGTTTTTGTTAGCAAATTGCAATCTTATTGTCTTATAAAGTAACAGTGATTTTGAAGGTCTTTCCAAGTCATTATAGAGGTTGCTCCGAAGGGGAATACATGTAAACAGCGTATACCTGTACAACTGGATAGCAACTCACTGATTATCGCTCGCAAAATAGCACTTGTCCGGTGACTCCTGCATTACAATTGTAACCTTTGAAAGCCAGCCATACATATGTACTAATCTTTGATCAAATCAACCTGAACCTATGGCTAGCTAAGAAAACTATTATTGAATTCAATCCTACGACGATAGACACAGAGGAAGAAAAAGAAAACAGTTCATTTATTACACAGTCGCGAGCCATTCTGTTTACATCCCGCAAATAAAATCGAATGGTACGAGTCAAACTTACTTGTGAAGGTCCCACATTCGATACAATCAGATCACTACAGGAGATTCATTAAATCTGTTTTTTTTTTTTTGCTTCATAACACAAGCTCCTCTGAGACAAATACTGACAATATTTTCCTTCGGGATAACCATACAGCATCTTCAACTGCGAGGTATCTTTGGCAGCAACATATTGGACAGTGTAGGAGTGAAAAAAAATACGTTTGGCCAGCACAGTCACAAAATAATTCCTGGAAACAACAGCTTGATAATTGAAGAATAAATTCCTGCATGCTTATGGACGATTTTCAACAAGATGACTCTGAAGGAAACGGATTTCAAAGAAAACCTGCTCAGAAACAATTTCGCATTACATGAAATCCATAAAAAGCAACTGCGGTGCGCATAGCCTGCGTAGCAGGTGAAGTGGGGAAGGGGGAAGGGGAGAAAGCGCGGGAGAAAAATGGGTATCTGGGGGCTAGACCCCCGTTTTTCTCCCGCGCTCGCTCCCCTTCCTCCTTCCCCACTTCACCTGCTATGCAGGCTAAAGTGCGAAAGGCCTTTTGGGTGAAAATTTAAGCCGGTTGTATTTTTGTAAAAGGTTTGGACCCATGAGTCATATCATAAGTTGGTGATGTATGATTGTCCGGGTGAGTGTAGTCGGGAGAAGGAATGTTTGTGGTGACATTGACTGATGTTTCAACAACCTGAGCGAATTCATCATCAGGGTCAAGCCAGCTGGCTCTGATGATGTCAATGTCAGTCAATGTCACCACAAACAGTCCTTCTCAGGAGTACACTCCCCCAGATGATCATACTTGACAGACTTATGGTTATAATTTTAAAGAAAAGATGGAGTTGTGTTTGAACAAGCATGCACTGAATTTTTGCTTTATTCTCATTTCAATTCCAGCTTTCTTCAAATTTGAATTCATAAAATTTTGACTTTCTTACCTGGGAAGATCGTTCATCATTTGGCTCCCGACCAGTGTTTTTAAGTCAAAATTTAGTACAATCAATTTTAATTTTAATTAAATTTCCCAAAATTCACATGGTTGATCATGTGATTAGTAACCACTGTAGCTGATATTTGTTTATATCACAAGGAGCAAAAATGAAATCTGTAACCATGCATTTCTCCAGATTAATAGTTGGAGGTGACATAGCACATTGGTGTTTCTGAAGGCACATTTTAAAAATTATTGTATCCTGTTTGTTGCAGCCTTACTTATAAAGTTCTTTATGCTCCATACATGCCTGCATACATGCAGCTGAAGGTTGTGATATTGAAGAACAATCACATTAATTTTTGAAGTTTTTTTGAAATATAAAATACAGAAAAAAGTTAGAGTGATTTTACTTAACCCCATCCTCGGAGACCCAGGGGCAGCTAGTCGGGACGACGGGATTTTCATGGGCGAAAGTTTACAACAAGAGCGGGAGAGCCCCTGGGCACTTACTCTTACCGAACGAGTTCCAGACGTGTTTGAAATCCCGCCTTCTGATTGGCCAGAAAAACATTTTTCTGGCCAATTAGCGAAGAGGAACAGCCGGGCGACTCTCATGTCTTCTTACACGAGGTTGTTTTCCTCATCGAACGCCGTAGTAGCGTGGCCCGTTCAACGGGAACATTTTTGAGGAGAGCTTCAGAAAAAATAAATAAATAATAAATAAACGAAGTTGAGGAAATCGCAAACTATAACGTGGCCGCAAGAAAACAAACACTCACCGGGATTTTTCACGACGGACTTATCGAAGGTATCGTAAATTTTTAGAGCTAGCGACTTCCCCTTTCTCAAGTGTTACGCGAGGCTAAAAGCTACTCGAGTAAACGATGTTAATAATTATTTCTCCTTGTTCGTTGAACTACGTCTGAAACTTTCCACGGGAATCTCCGATGCACGGGCCACGCAACTATGTCGCTCGAGCGTGGCAACCACAGTAAACCAAAGCGTAATATGAGTGTTTGTAGGGAACTGAAATTCGATCGAAAATAATCGGCGGTTTTCCGCTGAAAATGCATTAAAATGGAAATACAGTTTGAAAAACATTACCTGCTATGTGTTTGCTGCGCTTTTATTGCTTTTCCGAGCTTCTGGAGGCCGATCTGGGCGATTTTCTGCTTAACGGTCGAAGCGACGTCATGTCACGTACTAGAGAGAACTACTTCTCTCTAGTACCTGACATGACACGCTCGATCAACATAGTTGCGTGGCCCGAGCATCAGAGATGGAAAGTTTCAGACGAAGATCAACGAAGAAGGAGAAATAATTAGTTACATTGGAGAAAGGGGAAGTCGCTAGCTCTAAAAATTTGCGATACCTTCGATAAGTCCGCCGTGAAAAATTCCCTGTGAGTGTTTGTTTTCTTGCGGCCACGTTATAGTTTGCGATTTCCTCGACTTCGTTTATTTATTTATTATTTATTTTTTCTGAAGCTCTCCTCAAAAATGTTTCGGTGTTGAACGGGCCACGCTACTACGGCGTTCGATGAGGAAAACAACCTCGTGTAAGAAGACATGAGAGTCGCCCGGCTGTTCCTCTTCGCTGATTGGCCAGAAAAGCGAATCAGAAGGCGGGATTTCAAACGCTTCTGGAACTCGTTCGGTAAGAGTAAGTGCCCAGGGGCTCTCCCGCTCTTGTTGTTAACTTTCGCCCATGAAAATCCCGTCGTCCCGACTAGCTGCCCCTGGGTCTCCGAGGATGACTTAACCCGTGAAACAATATCTAACAATTAGTGTCTAATAGTCAAAGCTGAACAAAAGAAAACAATGGAATTAGTGTGTAATAGAGCGTAATAGTTTAGTATCTATTTCACGGGTTAATTCAAATCACTCTAAGAGAATTGTTAATATATATTTTAAAATCATGTTTTAATTGTAAATCACTTGTACTTTCTTTATTTTCATTTTAGCTGTACGTAATCTAATTGCAATACTGTTGTCTTATCAACTCAATTGATACATACATGTATCTGACAATGTAATTTCCATGGCTTATGCATTCCTATTTGGCTTTGTTCTGTTCTCTTTTTTTCATTGTTCTATGACAACATTATTGCAATTAGGTGTATACCAGTATTTATAGTGACTTAAAACCCTTAAGGGGGAAAAAGTTTAAAATGGTTTTAAAGCACACAAAAGAAATTTTTTGTTCCTGTTCCAGATAATAATTTAAGAAAATTGAATTTTGAGCCAGTTATAATTTTAAACAAAAATAGTGTTGTTGAATTTTCCTATATTGTCATTTGAATTCCAACTTTCTTCAAATTCGAATTCATAAAGTTTTGGCTTTCTTACCTGGGAAGATTGTTCATTAGGGCTTCACCAGAGTTCTTCCGGTTTTTCAGTCAAAATTTGAAACAATTTGAAAAGGTTTTAATTAACCATGTATTTTCTGTAGATTGAATGATCAGAGGTTGTAAAGGACATCAGTCTTTCTAAACTACCCAGCCTTAATTATAAAGTTCTTTTTATGCTCCATGGATGCATGCAGATGGAGGTAGTAATATTGAAGAACAACTACATTTATGAGATTTTTTGGAAATATAAAATACAGAAAAATTTTAAGAGAATTTAATATATATATATTTTGAAATCATGTTTTATTCATACATACTTGTACATGCTTTATTTTCATTTTATATGATTATATACTTATATGATTATAGTGTCCTAGAAATTTACATTGTTACTGTTAATTCAAATTCTGTAAGAAACTATTGTTCCTATAAGAAAATGAAATAGGATTGAATTAAAAATGTTGTACCTTTTATAGTGGCAGTCAATTTGTGTGATGTTGCTTTTTATCTAAGAAACTAATAGGGTGAATGTACCGGAATTAATTTTACTCTGATTTCAGAGCAACTACAACTCTGATTATGGAGTTAAAATAACTCTAGTCTTCGATGGAGCAGAGTTAATATAACCCTAGTCTTTGATGGAGTAGAGTTAAAGTGACTCCATCGTTGGAGCTATTATAACTCCGAAATTGGAGTTAAATTTGGGAGTTAAAATGACCCCAAAAAAGGAGTTACTCCACTTTTGGAGTTATAGTAACTCCCATATGGAGTTTAAATAACTCCTTTTATAGAGTTAAAGTGACTCCTCCACTGGAGTTATTATAACCCGAAATTGGAGTTAAATTAAGGAGTTAAAATAACCCCCAAAAAGGGGTTATTTTTAACCTAAAATTTTAACTCCAGTTTTGGAGTTAAAATAACTCTTTGAAAATTACTGTGCAAGTAATCAAATCGACATTATTTTGTCTTCTAATACTTATGTGGTCACGTGACAAGCAATTTACTTTTGATGTCCCGGGGAGCTATGGTTGCTCCAAAAAATTTCTAAAATCTACCAACTTTGAAGGTCTCTTGTCAAAAAAAACGTTTCCCACTTGATGTTTCTTTACTAAAATGCCTGTCATCTTCATAAAAAAACAGATATTTCTTTCAAGCATTTCTTATCAGATGAGCAATATTTTTTAACAGAAAGAGTGGTTTGGCAGATTTGAAAAAGTGCCAATTTTAGGCAAATTTCAAAGGATTTTTTTTCTGTGTAGTACACAAAATCTGACGTCACGACCGGAGCCGGAAGTTTGGGAAGACTGCTTATTTGGCCGAGCGAAAACCGGAAGTCTGGGGTAAGTAACTTCTATAATAACCGTCCCACAGACCTGGAGATCTTGTGGTTGTTGTTTTTTGGCTTGTTTGTTTGTTAGTTTTTTTTTTTAATTTCTGCAAGGAAAGTTTTGTATTTTATTTCACCAATATGTTCATCTCCATTAATAAGGGTCCCAAAAGGGGGTCTTTGGAGACCTGGAACCTGGAAATTTTTGGTGTAAAGCCCATAGCTCGAAACCTTTATCCAGCTTGAAGTCTGGACAGAAATGCGGATTCTGGCCAAGTGGAATCCCGATTTTTCGAACCTCCTAGGGAAACGAAAATTGGTTCGGAAAATCAGGAGTTCGAAGGTGGCACGAAATTACGCTTGATTTACGAGGTATTGTTTTAACCCTATTTTGCCTGGGCTTTTTTGGAGTTCCTGTGCCTGAGCCCCCCCTTCCCCCCCCCCCTCCCCCTACAGATCTCGAAAAGTATTGACGCTCTTGTAATGAAACTTGGCACGGTTATAGCACGTCATTAGCTTAACAGACTGCGTTTATGACGTGTTGATTATTACCTATCATGACGTCACAATGACGTCACAAACAAGCCATTTTGAATTTTGAGGCCACCATCTTGAATCCCGAGCCTGCAGTCGAAATATATGAATTTGTGCTAAGAAACATACTTAATCAAAACAAGCACAAAAAAGTAAAGGATTATCTTCTTCTTACAAACGAAAGGGAAAAAACTGAAAAAAGGACTGAAAAAAAGAAAAAAATGGTTAAATGCCTCCTGAGTAGACGGTTGCTATCGAAACGTCAATCATTATAGACACGTCATTGACACAGGCAACTTTTCTCTGATAAAGTTCAGGAAAAGTCACGAGATTTCGTGATTATTCGTCTACCCGTTTAAAAGTTATAATTAGTGAAAGTAAGCGGGGGCACAGTGTGCCACCCTCCCCCTTTCCATGCTAAATAGGGTTAAAACAGCCCGGAAAGCAAACAAATACCATGACACTCTTGTGCAGTTTTTAGATTTCATTTAAATGGTCACACTTTAGGATTTTACTCAAGACTTTTAAGTTAGAACCACCTTGTACACAGTAACAAACGGCACCTACAGGAGAGCCAGGCCTAATGAGTTACCATTGGACTGAAAGGCACTGAGCAGTACTTTCCTTGGTACTGTTTACTGTGTAATAAGTGGTTCTACCTTTTGAGTCTGAGAATAAAATCCTGACGTGTGACCAGTACTTTCCTCCGGATTCGAGAAATCGAAGGTAAAATTCTTCCATAGGAGGCAAGAATTGGCTCGAAATATCGGGAATTTCGAAAAATCAAGGGTTCGAAAAATCGGAATTCCACTGTAGAACCCTTGAGTGGAGCGATGGAGCTCTAGAGCCCAGAATGTTGACCGTCTTGGAGACCTGGGGCAAGTTGCATACTGGCGTAACTTCTAACGTAATGCGTTCACTCCAGTCAAAGTCTCTGTTTTAACGTCTGACGTTAATAGTTACGCCGTACGTCCAGTTTTATGGAAAGCCATTTGGAGCCCTGGTTAGTCAACAATGGAGTTTGATCTGATAGTATAACTTTCTTTCTCTTGTCAGTCTATCTTCTGGTGAATTTTTTACTTATAAATCTCGGTTTTTCAATACTCGTATCCCTGTTGGGCTGATAATTGAAAGCATCTTCTTCTTTACCGCTCACTCTTAAGTTTGAAACTACTATCTGGTCTACATTTTCAAGAAGCATAGCCCAAATTGTCTCGATCAGACTGATGTAAATAACAGTAGGATCTTGTTACGAAACAACAAGCTTTATAAAAGTCAAGTGATCCAGATGGAAATTTATTCCATGCAAGAACGACTACAAAGCTTGAGCTTATTAACTGCCGCTCAAAAGAACATACTCTTATAATGTCATAATCTCTGGCTATTTTGCCAACTTTAAGTGGCCTGTTTTAAGTTTCATGACTGCTTAACTTTCATACAAGTCATCGATGCATTTGGAATAAACCTGCAGTTTCAGACACATTTGTTGGAACACTTTACCTATCCGCCCCAACGTTAATAACAATGGCTTGCTGCACGACCAAAATAAGTTCATTCATCATTGAGCGGAAGGAAGAGTCACAGATTCAGACAGACGAACACATACTATGCTCAATGACAGTTATTTGGGTCCATGACACACCAAAGCAAATTTTGCGTTAGTAAAGGGGTTCTGAAACAACGTCTTTTTTCTATGGGTTAAGGTGTTTCGATACAGTTTTTTTGGGACCATACCTAACTTTTTGAATCGGCTCTTAGACAGTCTTCACCTTGTCAGTTCAACGTGAAATTAGCAATAGTTGTTGGTTTTGGATTAAACTTTAGCGTGGTTTACATTTTGTAAAAATTGATATTTCCATGACAACGATAAACAAAAATCCTCCAACAGAAGGTTGCGTTACAAATTCACAGTTGGCAAGTAGATGGTAAAATATTCAAAGTAATGCGTTATTCATTGCTTCGTGATTTTTATCTGGTTTCTTTGTTCTTTGTTGCACTGTAGATTACAACGAAAAGTAAAAATCACGGAAGAATGCATTGCGCATTACTTTGAATATATTAGCATTTACTTGCCAACTGTTTATATGTAACGCAAGCCTTTCCGTCGGTTCATACATCCTCTTTAACGTTAAATCTAAAAGTGTTCCAGTGAATCAATGTTAATAAGACTCAAAACTAAAATTGGTCACATCGTCAAGCACGCATGTTTAATGTTTTAAAAAAATCTATCGAGCTGTTCTTAAGATTTTTGCAAAAGCGCTCAAATTAAAAAAATACCACAAAATTATTACGCGAATAATCTTAGAAAAACAAGTCTTTCTCGAGATCGCGAACACCAGTTTCAATAAAACTTTCTAGGCGTAAAATAGTAAGTAAAAGACACATTTTAAAAGTATTTACTAGCCATTTCATCAAAGCGTTGATTATTTTTCGGTGCATTTACTATTACTAGGCAAAAACTAAGGTTGAAAATGTTTTTGCGATTTACTTCAAAACAAACATACAGAATTTTTTTGTTCTTGTATATTTTGTTTGCCGTACACCACAGTTTATGATGCTGGTATTTGCTTTTCGAAGCGAAATCTGGATCGTGCAAAATTTCAATTTTACTGTTTTGGAGGATTTTGTTTATCGTTGTCATGGAAATATCGATTTTTACAAAATGTAAACCACGCTAAAGTTCAATCCAAAACCAACAAGTATTGCAAATTTCACGTTGATCTGACAAGAAAAACACTGTCTAAGAGCCGATTCAAAAAGTTAGGTATGGTCCCAAAAAACTGTATCGAAACACCTTAAAACGGAGTGCAAATTGAATTGTATCCTTGGCGGTCTGCATGTTCAGTTATCATTTTAAGGTGTTTGGGTGTCATGCTTCCTTTTTACGATCCCCAGAAAGGAGACACTTTTTTTAGGCCAATGTCTTTCTTCGATAATCTTACCCTTTTATGTTAGTTAGTTCAGATGAATATTTTTAGCAGGCAGCAGAATGCCAGAAATTACCTTCAAAGTCAATTGCTTTCATGAGCTTGTTATGTGAGGAAAAAGCTCGTCGAGAAGAGATAAAGCAAATTCTGGATTGATAAGTTTATCAAAACTAAACTGTTAAAGGATTTTTTAAATTGTCCTCAAACAAAATTGTGACGTGGTTGGATATCCAATTTGTATACACAAGTTACGAGTCTGACATTACGCACGAATCCAATACCACGACGGCACCAAAAAGTGTCCTTGTTTGCGGTTAGTTTATTGTTCATAGAGGGCCAATTTTCTTTTGCCACCAATTCAATGACGTATTTCTCTATTTACAGGTGAAACGTCGACTCATCAACTCCAGTATTGCCCCTTATGGTCTTCAACAAAATAGATCATAGTATTTGATAGCCTACACGCAGTTCGTTTAAGTCTATATCCTGGACTAACCTTTTAATATTGGGTTGTCTTTTTTGTCTATTGTAAATTTTAAATGGCTTTGACTACTGTGAGGTTTAGATTGAATCAGAGGTTAGTATAATTTAAGCACTGTCTCCATTATTATTACGAAATTGTAACATTGTGTCTTCTTCAATTACCGCCATTTTTACAAGTTCGCCTCTGTAGAGCGGTTTAGAGCACGGGTTGTCCGGGGGACGAGTAGGGTACCGGAAATTGTTTCCTTTAAGGTCCGCGCTTGTCTCTCAAATAACGTGAGGGTTGTCCAATACACACCATCTGACACGATCGGAAAAAGCTAAATTTCGATCCGTACTGATCGACAAGTAGGTTCGACCCGAGAAAAAGTGTTGTCGATCCGAGAAATGAATCTCATTAGTGGGACTTAGGAATATTAAAGATCATTTCTTGTGGTTAGGGGGTGTATAGAGGTCGTCGATCCGTTCGAATCATACGACTGGAGAACATCACTAACGACCCGAGAAAAAAAGCTATCGATCCGAGAAATGAATTTCATTAGTGGGACTTAAAAATATTAAAGATAATTTCTTGTGGTTAGGTGGTGTCTAGAGGTTTTCGATCCGTACGGATCGTACGAATGGAGAACATCACTCACGACCCGAGAAAAAGAGCTGTCGATCCGAGAAGTGAATCTCATTAGTGGGACTTAGAAATATTAAAGATCATTTCTTGTCGTTAGGTGGTGTATAGAGGTTGTTGATCCGTACGAATCGTACGAATGGAGAACATCACTCACGACCCGAGAAAAAAAGCTGTCGATCTGAGAAATGAATCTCATTAGTGGGACTTAGAAATAAAAAAGATCATCTCTTGTGGTTACGAGGTGTTTAGAGGTTGTCGATCCGTACAAATCGTTCGAATGGAGAACATCACTCACGACCCAAGAAAAAGTATTGTCGATCCGAGAAATGAATCTGATTAGTGGGACTTAGAAATATACAAGATCATGTCTTGTGGTTAGGTCAGTGGTGCTTAGAGGTTGTCGATCCGTACAAATCGTACGAATGGAGAACATCACTCACGACCCGAGGAACAGAGTTGTCGATCCGAGAAATGAATCTTATTAGTGGGACTTAGAAATATCAAAGATCATCTGCTGTGGTTTAGGCGCATGGTGTTAAGGTTGTCGATCCCTTCGAATCGTACGAATCGAGAACATCACTTACGACCCGAGAAAAAGAGTTGTCAATCCGAGAAATGAATATCATTAGTGGGGCTTAGAAATACTGCTTTGCATATTTTGGGGCTGAGGTATTGTGCACAGTTTGTCGATCCGTTCGAATCGTTCGGATGGAGAATGGCATTCACGACCCGACAACTTGGAGAGTTGTCGATCCGAGAAATGAATATCATTAGTAGGGCTAAGAAATACTGCTTTGCATATTTTGTGGCTGAGGTATTGGGCACAGTTTGTCGATCCGTTCGAATCGTTCGGATGGAGAATGGCATTCACGACCCGAGAAAAATAGCTGTAGATCCGAAAAATGAATCTCATTAGTACAGTGGGACTTACAAATATTAAAAATCACTGATCTCGTGGGCCAAGGTCTCGACTACTGCGTATTTCTTGTTGCAGTAGTTTTGGCTTGTGTATACAGGTTGTGAAGATCATGCACGACGTGGGGAAAGAGTTCAGGGTTGATCCATAAAGTTGATTTTATTGTTTGTTTACTTTCGATGATATGAACGGTTTGCGTAAGGGTGGGTTTTAGGTTTGACGATTATGCAAGCGGTTGATATGAACGTCACTTGTTTAGCCTTCAACGCTGGCGTTTCCATGGGCACTGTAGTGGAATCATCCTCGCGTGCTGATAGCGGAGGCGGTCATATTGTTCGGTCGCCACAGTAAGGTGTGATAATTTTCTGAAACGCATACATAAAACTATTTTTAATTGAAGCCGAAAAGAACATTTGTTTGTCTCTTTGTTGACATTTAAAGAATAAGTGCTTAGAAACCAGATGTTTTGATTGATTTCCTTCAAAGCGCGGCGGTTTTCCTAACGTGATTGCGATGTGCATGAATTTCTTTTTTTACGAACACTTGCAAGACAAGTGTAAAAGACTAAAAATCTTCTGAATTTCGCAGTTCGGTAAAACAAAAGCAGAATAAGTATTGTTTTCCTTTTTCAGAGACGTTAAACTGTTTGTTTGGCAAGAACGTCATGCTAGCCCACATATAAGGCACTAATGTAAAGGTAAGTGAGTACAAGTGAAGGGAAGTGAGTACAAATGAAGGAAAGTGAGTACCAATTAAGGAAAGTGAGTACAAATGAAGGAAAGTGTGTGTTAGTGGAGGTAGGTGCGTTAATCAGTTGGTGTATATATTCATATAGGATTGTAATGTTATTAGTGCCTTATATGTGGGCTAGCATGACGTTCTTGCCCTATATGTGGGTTAGCATGACGTTCTGGCCGTTTTTTTGCAATTAGTTAACCTACTATTAAGGTTGTAACAATGAGGTGTGATAATTTAGTGAAACGCATCACATGAACACATTAAAATGAAGCCGAATGAAAGCCAGGTATAAAAGCAGTAGAGATCAAATCAACATTGCTGTATCTGCAGCAAGATGGCGTCAGTCCAGTTATATCGCGAAGAGATCCGATATCTCAGCATGAGAGAAGTGGTAGAAAGACGGAAGGAATTAATGAAGATTATCGATGGTGACGCCTTTTTCCCACTAAACTCGTGGCCAAAAGACATGAAGTTAATTTTTTGGAAGAAACCAATGAAAGACGAAGAAACTTTCAAGCTCGTGCTCTTTCTGATGGGAAATGGCTGCTCGCCAGATTTGATCCGGCGCTGGATCGCCGTGCTGGCCCAGTACTGGGCAACTTCATGGCAGCGAGCAGAAAAGAGGGCTAGACAAGTTGACTACGAGTTGAACAACGTGGACCAAAAGCGGAACTCGTGGTTCTTTTTCGACATAGATTGCAACCGACAGCTCTACTTGAATGGACTGCCAAAAAGACCTTAGCAACCACACGCGTCCAGTCGGGACGATAAAAAAGAAAAAAAAGGAAAAAAAAACATTGAAAACCCTGCATTGCACATCGCAAAAAATCCTGCAGGTCGACCTATTTATTAGGGAGACATTGCACTCTGCAGGTAAAAAAAACGGCTCTTTTAGGAGCCACCACATGCGAAAAAAGTATATGACGAACAAATGAACTATTTACAATCCCTGTTACCTATTAAAAATAACAATTTTAACAGAGAGCCTGTTTGGCTGAGTTCCAGCGCAAACGAGAGCGAAATTCTCTGTAGCCATGGGACATTTAAATGACCATCAACTGATCGATTGTAATTTCATCAGATTTAGACTAAAACAGCAAACATAGTCAAGAATAACAATTAATGAAAATTATAATGAAAATTTCAGCAGATCGCAATTACAATTGCACGCTTAGAACTAGGACTTGTCACCAGTTATGAACAAGGCATATCATGCTTTGGTTGTTTCGGCACTCCTTTGCGCCAAAAGTCGTCTGCTACTTAAGTACATGTTTGTTTGTCGTAAACACTGGATGTGGCGAATTTGCACCTCGCCAAAAGCTAATGTTTTGTAGCCTCACGCTTAAAGAACGAGGCATAGTCATATTTGCATGGTTTCAGCGTTTTGTTTGTTTCGAGCGCCCCTCATGTTTTAGGCATACTCATACCTGTATTGGCTATGTGTTCGGTTTGTTTCATGAAAGCGTATGTTCTGGAAACATAGGTCTCGTTTTGGCCACAAGTCGTCCATTACTTGTTTGTTTGTCCCAAACACTGTGTGTAGCGAATTTGCACCTCACCAAAAGCGAATGTTTTGGGGTAACACGCTTAAAGAACGAGGCATAGTCATATTTGCATGGTTTCTTGGCTCTGTGTTCGGTTTGTTTCATAAAAGCGTATGTTTCGGAGTCATAGGTCTCGTTTTTGCACCGTGCCAAAAGCGAATGTTTTGGGGTCACACGCTTAAAGAACGAGGCATAGTCATATTTGCATTGTTTCAGTGTTTTGTTTGTTTCGAGCGCCCCTCATGTTTTGGGCATACTCATACTTGTATTGGCTCTGTGTTATGCCTATTATTTTCACTCTCCGCTGTTAATTAATGAATGCAATTTTCGGATCGACAAGTCTATTGTACGAATCGTGCATACAATTATCCAATCGTTCGAATCGAACGAATCGACAACCCTCCTGTGAACATGAGGTCGTTAATGAAATGCAATCTTCGGATCGACAGCTCCATTCAACGGGTCGTCTTTCTTTGTTGATCCGTATGGGTTGTACTATGGCTTTTTCGGATCGGGTCAGTTAGAAAGAACGAGGAATATTTATGTTTGCCTACTATATTGCGCAACACGCTTCCCGGTTGTTAATGAATGCAATTTTTGGATCGACAAGTCTATTATACGGATCGTGCTTAAAATTATCCAATCGCACTGATCGAACGAATCGAGAAACCTCCTATCAACATGATGGTCGTTAATGAGATGCAATTTTCGGATCGACAGCTCTATTTAACGGGTGGTCTCTATTTGTCGATCCCGGTGCGGGTTGTATAGTGGCTTTTTCGGATCGTGCCAGTTAGAGAGTATTGGACATGAGTGAATAACGTCTTTGAAATTTAATTAAAATATCCCAAAGGCTATACCAGAGGCCTCTCTCTCTGCTCTTTATGGCTTTTGCTAAACGTATTTAGTTGCCTGTCTCAATTAGCCTTTGCTACTTGTAGGTTACCAATAAAGATTATCAACGTTTTGTATCCAAAGTGTTAATTAAAAGTGATTGTGTGAAGTTTACATGCTAAAACCTGCCTGTGCAGTTCAACCACTCAACACATAGCCTGCGTAGCAGTCGTTTCCATTTCCTTTCAGCCAAGCAAGAGAAGCGTGAGCCAATAGGAAGACGCGTGAGGGTATGGAGCCAAAAGGAGAAAAAAATTAGTAGCGGGGTGCGGGGGAAGGAAAGGAAGTAAGTACTTTATATATGATACATGCTGCTGACCGCAGAAATTGTACCAAACGCTGTTCACCAACGAACAGGAGACAATGACGTATTACGATTGGTCAGTCGTCCGTCAATCAAAATCGTTCGCACAAACAACATCCGGTACGCGCAGATCAGAGCAATTATGGCCGAAACTGCTCTCGAAGAGAATTCTTCCGAATTTGCTCAACAGGGAACTTCCGCTTGGCTCACGCTTCTCCCGCTTGGCTAAAAGAAAATGGAAACGACTGCTACGCAGGGTACTCAACAAAAAACTGTTTTATTTGATCTTACATTTACTCCCTTTGATTTCCTCAGCTGTCTCATAATTTCATCTCGGCTAACATGAAATCTAAAAAGAAGATAACAAAAAGGTATATTACTATCGTTTTATTAAACACGTCAAGCTTGTAACGGAGGCTTTTTTTACTGTATACAAAGCAAGTGAATTTTTTGGCAAAAAAAAAGACAATTAGAACGATAAAAGAAAACCATGAAACCTTCCACATTATTACCACAACTATTAAGCTCACGTCGTTTTATTAAGCAGAAAATAAACAGAAGTTAGGTCAAATACAAATAAATATTAAACAATTATTGGTGGATAATTAGTGGTGGATATTTGCGGTGCCGCGAACCGGCGAGGTTAATATCCTCCCCTCTTCACCGGCACTGAGGTGAATAATTGTTTAGCATATTATATACCTTACAGTGAATAGCCAGCACCAAAAAGTAGCTTTTTTCTGAGAAATGAGAAATAACTCGTGCACGAAATGCAGAGCAACGCCTGGGGATGAATAGCAGATACTATCCCTTGTTTGAGTATCCAATCAGATCGCGCGAAAAACACTTGTCCACTTGTTTAATAAATACTAAATGTTATTATTCTGCTACTAACTTCTCTTCATCTTCATCTGCAACGTCAATAGATTCTTGATGATGAATCAACTAAATGGAAGACATAAAATATAGTAGATTAATCACTGAGGTGGTGGTGGAACAATAAAATTGTGGTGGTGGTGGAGGAGGAGGCAAAATACAATTGTGGAGGAGGAGGAGGGAAATAAAAATTGTGGAGGAGGAGGATGAGAGAAATTCATGGAGGAGGAGGAGGGAAATAAAATTGTGGAGGAGCAGGAGGAGGAGGGAAATAAAATTGTGGAGGAAAGAGAGGCCGTGATGAGAAAATTAGGATACTGTTGAGTCAAAGAAATTAATAACATAGAAAAATGTTTGTCTGTTGAAATAAAATGTTCACTTAAAATCTGTGTGTAGTTGGTTTGTAGGCGCCATCATTAAAATGCACAATTTATGAATCAGGGAACCGAAAATAGTTTTCTATTATATAATAAAAATACTTGTCTGCAGTAACAACAATAAAAGCGGCAAGAAATGAAAGCTTGCGCAAGAACGTCATGGTTCAGTGATTTTCAATCACTGATACGAATTGGAAACCTGTCAAACCGGTTATACGCTAATAAGAATCCACCTCATTTTACTCATACGATGAAGACAATAGCCTATGACGTCACGGATGTTAATGTATTCCTGGCCTAACCGGTGCCTATCGTACTACTGGAGTTTAACTCCAGCTTGTACGGGCCCGTCTTTGTCAAATCACAGGTTTTCTTGTTTCTGTTTTTTTACCCCAGATTCTAAGTCCAGTCCTTAGCAATAGGCAATTTGATAGTTAAACAACAGTTTTCTTTCTCTGGCATATTCCATTCGTTTGGGCTAAGAACTGTATCGAAACTGTAATAGTCAGGGTAAATCCCTAGCAGGTGTCTTTGTGGAGAGGTTCAGCAAACATACCTCAGATTCTGAGGTCAATGATTTTATTCCACTGCTGCCAGAACTACAAGTACTAGTAGTAGCTACAAAAGCAAGACAAAAGAGACCATCAGAGAAGGCACAGCTTCTCACAAGATATTTACAGCACAAAATACTTTCTTTTAAAACAGCAGCAATATCTGCTTTAAGAGCAAGGATTAAATATGTATGTGTGCACGGCAGAAAATTTTGTCTTCAGTCCTGTTATTGGTATTTTGAGGGGGTATCGCCGCTCCGGTCAAGTGGCCTCTTTGTGCAAGCCGCCTAATAAAATAAAATAAACTTTAGAATGTCTTTATTTTACAACTATATATCACTGAAACAGATCCATTTATATCACTTTGGCAAAATAATCACTTAATATTATTTATGTAATTATAAACATAAACAATTTTTTTGAGACTGGCAAAGTATATGAGCTTCTGCTATTCGTCACTAGTTTTGCTCAATTTTTCGTACTTCTCGCAACACGTGGACTTTCGTTTCTTTTTATGACATATTCAAAATTAGACTACAAGCCAAAGCACTCTGTTGAGTGCTGTAGAACTTCCATATTCTAGCTCAGTTGAAAAGCTGTTGCTCACACAAATTGCTATTGTGGTGAAAAAATGAAAGCTTCTGTTTTAGGTAAAGTGCATATCAATATAACGTTTCGAATTATGGTCAATAATTGCATTCTTTCACAACGTAGCTTAAAGAAATTTATAAACAGTCTTGAAATAATCTCAATTTATAATTAGCTTACTACAACTTGTGGTAGCTTTTGAACTTGTTGACCCTCTTCTTGGCATTATTTCCTAGTAACAGAAAGATATGACCACGGATCTGTCAGTAATTAGATCATCTATTTAAAAAAACCCCAACACTATGATTATCCATTAAAATAATCTGTAAATATTGCTAAAATAATACATGGCTACTACTTCCTTGAAGAATTGGCAGTAATGCTGAAATTAGTTTCGCGCTATTGATGTTCTAATGCCAAAATACTCCGAATGGATGAAAATATTAATACCCTTAAGATAATATATAGATTAAGCCAAGCTTAAACGCGGAGCTACTCATTTTGTTTTTGCAGGTACTTGTGAATTTCTGAAAACACACTCATTGAAGTCGTTAAAAAAAAAATTTATCTTCCTCTCTGAGAATTGAACCACGGACCAGCACTTCGCAGGTATCTGCGATGATCACTAGGCTACGCCAACTACATCTAAAGGATTTGTTCAAGTTTAACACTTATCCGGCTGTTTATTGATCGAGATATACAGGCGGGTGTTTTAACTGGGAAAATGTGTTCGGACCTCTAAAAAAAACCATGTTTGTGGACAGAAAAAAAAACAGAAACCACTAGCTCTGCTATATTTGGCGTCGAGACCGCTGCCAAATGCTGCAAATTCAAGCGATGTGCCGACCAAGTTCGCAGAAAAAGACAACGAAGTTGAAGTCCTCGAAGGCAAATTTCGTAATTTGTAGCTCTTTACCTTCACTCGCTTACTATAAGCAGAGAGGTACCAAGACTCTGGGATTGCTCTTCAAACTTTATCCCGTTGTAGATCACATCTTTAGACTACAACTCGACTCTCAGCTACCATGCTTCTATTAACAACTGACAGCAACTACACAACTACTTCTCCTACTTCTAAGCTTAAGCTTTTAAAGAAACCTCCTTTTCACAAGCGACAATGGTCATGCAATTTCCCGCCAAGGAAAATGCTGGTTGCCCAAAAGCACCGCGCGATTTCCCGCCAAGAACAGATGACATTCTCCTTCCCCAGTCGGGTTGGCTTGAGACTCCTTTCCCCCTTCCCCAGAGTTTGTACGCATGGGCGTGCGCTGACGTCAGAACCCAAATTTTTCGGATCGATAGGTTACCAAATGTCCTTAACCATAGTGCTGTAATCTCTAGTATTCAAGTGGCAGAGTCTGTATTTTCACATGACCACCAACACATACAATAAGGAAAAATCGTTTCCACCCATTTTTTGCGATCTTATAATGATTTGCAAAAATAGCAAAACAAAGGTGTCAAATACAAAGGGTATTTTGTAGGGTCTTTGTCCTTTTTCATTTTTAAAAACTTTACCGGAGGTGGTGGTGAGAGCCCCAGTTTCTCCATCATTTGACTGGCAACCTCATCTGTTAGCTTTCCAGACTTAACATTTTGCTCAATAAAACGTTTCATGACCTCTGCTTGAGATCTACCTAAAACATTTGACAATAAAAAACATTACCTCTTGTTGCGCCGCAAAATGTAAAAATCGCCGCATAATGTAATACTAACGCAAAATGTAATAACTTTTCTAACGCATAATAAAGCAAAAAGTAATAACTCACGGCTGACATGTATGGTATTTCGAAATCAGTATCATGACTCGACTCAGTGGCGTTTACCTAACGTAGGCTATACGTGAATTGAATAATGGGTGTACAGGTTTTGCTCTCAACTCTTAAAAGCGTCAGATCGGGGGACTGATACTCTCTTACTATATTCAGTACTCGCCGTTGGCGATTATTAATTGTTTGGACTTTTTGGTGCAGCGCTTCTTCAAGGTGCCTAATCGGGGTTTGCGTTAGTAAAAAAAATCCTTTAAAACAATCATTTTTAGATAAAAAAATATGTTTGTTTTTTAATGTAATAGGAACAAAGAGACTCGTTTTAAAAACTCTGTAGATCGGAATCAGGCAGTACATCGGGGTGTAACCTTTTTCATACTTTCACAATCTTCCGCTCTAGAGCTCTTGTGCTTCGAATAAGCGCCGTGTTGTTATTGAGGGGTGCCGCGCTTATTCGAGGGTGGAACTAATTTTTCGAGTAACTAACTAAAGGTATATGATTGAAATATACGGGTATGTGCCACACCAAAGAGTGTGGTTTTTTAAGCCTTTCTCGTTTGGAATAGGGTAAAAATTGTGACCATGTTAGCCTGGTTTGATATAGGGTAAACTATTAACCTCTTTGGTCTGAAAACAAAATTAACAGTTGAAATAGGGGAATGTAATCATCTTTAGCGAACGAAATCGTACATTTTGTTTTGAACTTAAACAGGGTTAGGTTTCGAGCAGTTGACGGCATCCCTTATCAAATGTAATACTGGTCGCAACACAGTAGCATATTTGCTACTTCGTTTCAATTATTGCACATTTCCTGCTAGGTGTTTAAAGCTACAGACTCAGATTAAAATGCAAACACGTGATTGCTGTCTCACGGAGATTATTGGGTTACTGGGTCTTCAACAGATTTCAGTAAGTCCAAACGATTGTTAGATATTAAGACGGAATCCATTAGGAAATTGAGTAATTTTAATTTTCAGTGGACAAAAACCTTGTACCAGAATAATTAAAAGCATATCGCATGCTTTTTTACATTTTCTGAGAGCTACAGATGTAATTTGTTATCTGTAATAACCCCAAAGACAATTTCTTATGGGAGCCCGAGAAAATAAATTTCAAATTTCACAAAATGAAATCTTACGCATAAAAATTTACCTATTTTACCTGTGTTTACATAATTCCTGTGAAATTTGAATTTTAGTTTCATGGGCTCCCATGTCACTCGGCTCGTCCTTATTGACTCTGGATTCTGTGGCAGGAAGCAACAAGGATTACTGGAACAAGTGTCCCTGGATGGCATACCTGTCAATCTCAGGGCCACCCTCAGCAATTTTTCCCCGGTACCAGTAAAGGTTTTTTGTCTTAGGAAAGAACATGACGCAATGCAGAGACAGCCTCGACTACCATACCTCTGATCTTTGGACCAATAATTCGATAGAAGATCTGATATACCAAACGCTACAACATTACGCCCCCATGTGTGTTAATACGTGCTCATTTTACAAATCGTTAAATTATAAGAATGACAATTAAAGTCAGACTGCTTTGCCATTGACCTAGTTCGTAAGTTTACATGTGAGTCAATACTCCTCTCAGCTGTCTAGCTGCTTCATGCTAGGGAAACCAGAGTTATTTGTCGCCATGAAGCTCGTGTGTGGCTTTACTTTTTCCTTGGGATTAAAGGGCTCAGTGAGATCATGTGACATACCTGCTGGTAAGCACTGGGTTTTTCTTTCAGTTTCAAGCTGCTTTGCCCTTATGGCAGCAGCACTACTGGCCGAGCGGTTAAAAAGGACTGCATCCTGACCAAATGGCCGGTTTGATGTTGGTTTTGCATAACCAAAACTATCTGGTGTTTGTTCCAACCCTGCTTACAAAAACGAAAACATAGCTTAGTAGACAGAAGCTAGTCTGTGGGTACAATGTAACTACTACACATCAAAACGGTTAATGGCACTTAGCAATTCACAAAAGTAAATGCCGTCAAATCCCACTTTACGGACACCCATTAAATACACACAAGTCATTTGTTGCAAACAGTCTTCTTGCACCAAGGTTATACATTTTACCTAAATATCCGCTTTTGGAGGGTTTTAATTTGTACTTTGGTATCTTTTCTTTGATCCAAAATTTTGTCATGGTAGTTATGGCAGCTATTTCTTTAACATTCAAAATAAGGATTATCACCGGGTCTTTTTCCAATATAAAAACGAAATGGTACTTTTCTGATACTTAAAAGTATTGACCAATGGGAGAGGTGTTGGCTTGTAGGTAATTGGGGAATTAACTTATAATACATGGCTTCATTCACATTTCCATGCCATTTTAAATATCGCATACCCCCCCCCCCCCCCGGGAGGGGCGAATGGGGTTAGGGGTCCTTTATAAACAAAAAAAGCACAAACACCGACATGTTCATTTTTACCAGACCTTGGTCCATTGACATGTGGAGGTCTGTAGAATCAGCTGTGGCTCCAGGTTGCATGTCTGTATATACCTCCTCAGTGACATCATTTCCTTCAGGATTCATGTCCTCATAAAACTGTTTAGCATGATCGAAATCACCAGGAGACAAATTCCTTGGATTTCCATCTTGGTCCATTTTTACATAAAGCTGTTCATCATCGGCTGGATTTCTATTATGATCCATGTCTTCATATAACTCTTGTCCGTCTTGATCATCATTCCCAGAAGACAACTCTTCTGGACCCAAGTTTGCATATACAGCCTCGTCATCATGAGGCTCATTATGTCCTGCAATGTTAATGTAACCTTGCTTATTTGCCTTTCCATACTGCTTGTGACCCACTCCTTCTTTCATAGGCATGTAGTAGTAGCCACCAACTTCTTTTGGCATTTTCTCATAATATTCGCTATCTTCATTTTCCTCGTTTCCTTTCACATCTGCATATAAATCGCCTCCCTTTTTCAGAAAAAGATCCTCATCTTTTTCGCCCACTGTAATGTGAGGATCTGGGTCGCCTCGGTCCTTTACATATAAAAGTAAACAAAACCTACCATTTATATACATACATACATAATACATACATACATACATTTATTCAAAGCATCAAAATAACAAAGATTAATATACAAAAAAATGCTTTGAAAAGGGAGTTTAAGAGATTGGCCCTATGTAAAAACTCCCGAAAGAAAAGTCTTAAAAATATTCGATAAATATTAAAAATCTAATATAACTTTGTAAAAAGTGTAGTGTTGTTTGGATGGTATCGAGATAGTAGCCTATGATTGTCACATTTTACCCTTCCGTTACTGTCACGGTTCTAATTGTCAGGCACCTAGCTACATCAGAGACCTCTTGAGATGTAAGAACTCGGGTCCCGTATTTAAGATCTTCAAACAACCAGTTGCTTGAAAAGCCCATGGCTAATCTGAAAACGTACGGCGACAGCGCATACTCTGTGGCAGGACCGAAACTATGGAGCAAATTGCCATTGGACATTAGGCAATCATCATCAGTAACCGTATTTATAACTAAGCTCAAGACTTATCTTTTTAAGGACGCATTTGATTTGTAATTTTTATCATTAGCCTGTACAGTACTGGTAATCGATTTATTGTTTATAAATAACGTAGTTTTTAACCTAATTAAGAGTAACAGTATTGTTAAGTGCTATGGACGATTAGCGGAGTATGGTGCTTTATAAATGCTGTCTCCGATATTATCAATGTCAAGTTGTTTGAGGTCTGGGTAAAGGGAGTACGCAGAAAAAAATTGTTTATTTGCGATACTTTGACTTGGAAAATGAAAACGAAACCAAATATGGCACATAGAGAGTTCTCATCACCCTTACCGTAGGCTCGCTCGTGACGTGCCACGAGACTGTTGGTCTGATAAACGGTAAATATTTGACGAAATGCCAATGGATTCAGTTAAGAGATAACATCAGACATAAATGCTTACCAGATGCAGTTTAATTATGCCCTCCACGTTTGCGATCATCGTCTATTGTTTACTAAGCCAAAGTTTTGAGGGCAAAAGTCAACTTTTATTATCATGAAATTCCACTTTCGAACGCTTATGTATCTACTTTTAAAAATCGAGAACACTATTTTCAAACGTATAGGGTATAAGGTATGTTTAATCTTTATCGAAAATGATGCTTTATTGATCAATACAACTAAAATTCGATTTCAATTTATGATTTTTCGGAATTTTTACATTTTGGTCACGTCATCTGTCACGTGATCAAATTGTACGTTTAGGCAAAAGTGGAAATTTTAATGAAATTTTCCTCATATTGTACTATGCGATCTGATTGCGATACTCGTCACCTTCCTCGCCGTATAAACACCGCTCAAAAGTGCCCTGCATGGCAAGTTTTATCTCTTCCTGGTGTAGTCTTAAGTTACCCTGTGCCCTGTCACTCTGACTAGCGAGTTTGTATTGCGTTTTTATTCAGTGAAAGGGGCAGTATCACGAGGAGTTTGGTCTCGTTTGTAACACTTTATTTGAAAAGCCAAGTCACGTTTACATAAATGAAAACCTTACAATAATGGTCAATTAGTACTTCAGTGAAACTATTAATCATTGTCTTTGGCCATGGGTGGTTAAGATGGAAGCGGACTACAACCTGAAAACGTTCGGCGAACGTTTTCAAGTTCTGTTGTTGTATCTTGTAAAGATCATTGACAAATCTGTTATGGTTTGCACTTCTTGTGCAGATTCACTTGAGACCTCCCTCTTGGTGTTCCAGAAGCATTTTGAGTGTCAGTGAAGGCATTTAATCATACTTTTAGCAACGTTTTGACGAAACGGGAACAAAATCTTCGTGACACAGCTCCTTTAAGTTAAAGTAAAATAAGCTGATTTTGAAGCAGAAGCAAATTAAACAGTCCAATTCCCCCTCATATTTTTCGATGTGGCTCACATCATCTTCAGTGATATAACAAAATTTGAAGGCTGTTTGAATTTATAACAACCCTAGAAACCGTGCATAACTAGAAAAGGTTAAAAAAATAATCAGTAGAGCAGAAAATTAGAATACATATATACTAAAGCGTAAGTGTTAAATTAATTGATTAACTTTTCAGGTCGCGCTTTTCCCAACTGACGTGTATAACCTCCTTAAGTTTCAGCTGGAAATTGGTGGAGGCAGAATCCAGGATTTTGAAACACCTGGGAGAGCAGGCCTCTCGGCAAAGTTTAGAATCAAGTAAATGTTTGTGAAAATGAGAGGACCTACGCGAACTTATCTTTTTTTAAAACATTTGTTTCATTTTCCTTTCATTTGTTTGTGTGTAAGACATTTTAATTGTCATTTAATAAATAACAGCCTAATTGCATGTATTATACAATCACTTACATGAAAAGCACGCAGCTCATCTGCCAAGTGGACAAACCCATGATTATCTGCTATATTGTATGGCCTAAGGTTATGACAGTTCTTCATTGAGCAGGCTTCATGAGCCACTGGAAGTTTATAATCAAAACCGGAAATCGATTGTTCTCATCGACTGTGTATGATTCACAATCAACACAAGTAAAATCAAGATATGCTCCTGAGAACATATCCTAAGAACATATCGGTGTTCGCTGTCATCTAACGCTATTTCTCTTAAATTTTTACCGCAACACACTCGAATACTACTGAGTGTGAAATCATTGATAAACGACAGGAGTAATTACTCTTACAGCAGGAAACCCAGTTTCTCGTACATCACCGCCTAAAAATAACGAAAGTATCTCCGACAAGGCCACAAAACACAGCGAAATAACTCTCTTGGGTATACCATACATCACACAAACAACCCCGAATCTTCACGAGAGCTCACGAAAATAACGACAAGAATGAACCAATCCAAACACAATGTCTCGTGGTTGCGATAGCAACCACGAGATAAAAACATGTAAATAGAAGGTGTCCAGTCAGTTAATGACCAAATTACCTCCAGCTGTCTGATTGTACTTCTGTGTTTTACGTCAACCCCCAACAAGCATTTTGAACGCATTCTTTAATCTGAAAATACACTGCTAGTATATTTCATATTTACATCAAAGCAATTTTCTACTTGACTGAACTCGCCGCCAATTATCGATTTGCAAAATATGGATTATTTGCAGACCCTCGACTTCTGTTTGTTTTCTTTGTTCGTTGTTGTCGTTTTTCGCCTTGCCATTATTCATTTACGTAAAATGCGTGAAATAGGAGACGTCAGCACATGGCTACCATTTACATTATTTACGAATAAAGCTTCCACCTTTCTATGACATAGTTCTCTTTCCCACGACAAATAATCCAGAAACAAGCTACCGGTAGGCGAGATAAATTCGGCAACAAATACAGACAATCTAATTAGATATAGTTTTTCTTAGGGTCGTTGTGAGTTAGGCTCTTCCAAAAAAAAAGGGACAAAAACAAGGGAAAATAACAGAATCATTTACTAGACACATTCTTGGGCTAATGCAGAAAAAACCCTGTAATTATCACTGTTCATCGGTGCATGATTAGACTTTCAGTGTTTACATTTATCAGCGTGGTGACAGTTGACTATTAAGCGCAAGGGGTTTAGATGTTTTCAACATATACGTCTTCAATAAATCTGACACGGATTTAGTTCACCAGCTTTGCTAACATTTGCTAAGTTTCGCCTAAGATGGGAAGGTAGTACAACGCGGTATTGTATAAAAGCTTGTGGTCTGTAGTTCTCTCGAAGGCACTCAAACCCTCGTACCGCAAGTAAACAGCCCGAAACTCATGTTTCAGTTTTTGGTCCTTAGGTTATTACTCTTTGCGGGCTTCTAAGGGTGTTGGCGTGAGAAAGCAAGAAAATAATGACCGGCTGGTTGTATTCAAACTGCCAAATTGCACTGGGCATGTAGTTCGTCCCTCAAAGTAAAGATTCATTTTCCTGCATTCAAACGTTCAACAAGAGGTGTACACCAACCTGTTTTTCCAAGCCATTTCTTCCAGCTGATTGTTCAGACATTCTGCGTTTCACCTCCACGGTAAATAAAAACTCTACGGTACTTGGACGCAAAATGTCGGACTTCTCCGATCCCACTCAAAAAAAATTCCAAGTCGTTTGTCCTGACCCTAAATCCTTGTATGGAGTATAAGCTTGAGCGGAAGTCGTAAAACTGTGATTGCTCATAAGACCGTAGCGCTTGCAAAATGACCTGCATCTATTTCTGCCGTCTCTTGCTCGTTACGTTTGTCCTTGTGTACTACGAAGAAGACGGAGGGTCGGAGATAGAATAAATTATCAAACTAAATTAACAGTTCACTAAAAATAACTTCCCGGAGTCACCCGTGTTAAAGATTGGGAATGTATTCTTCCGAACAAGACTTGGTGAACCTGAGCTACATATTAACATAAATGTTCATAAATTTTCAGCGCCGCCGGCTTTGTCTGCTTCAGAATGTTGAAAGAACAGAAGCTCATAAGCCTCACTTTTTCCAGAGATGATTCGATCTCCTTGATTTCAAGGTCCATCTGTCTTTAATTTTTGTCGTTAAAGTTTAACGACTTCTTTGTTTGATTATACACCTTTACGAAAATATTATGTTCCTTGCTTGAGCGACCCCGGTCAATTTATCTGCAAACCCGTGCAGATAAATTGTGTCTTTTGCGGTGGTTCGAGAGAAGCGCAGGTTCCTTATTACATTTTCACAGTCCTTGTTTTGGAATTTTTTCAGGGCGAGAACACAGTGACATGGTGGTGGTTCGAATGACGTACGTTGTGTTCAATAAGGTACTGTCTTAGTACAAGGAAACGCGCAACAAGTCATATGATCAAATCCAATAAACAACCCATTTTAACATATCATTATTTTATATATTCACTATCAAAACATGCAACATTGGAAAGGGTTGGAAGCCTTAAAGCTTTTCTTGTTATAATTTACATAGCAGTTTACGCGCCAATACATTGACCAAGCTGTTAGATAAAAGCTTGTTGAAAGTTCCTTTAAACTGTGTCTAGTTATAGATCGTCAGCACCGACAGCTACCGATTAATGTTTTACTAGCGATTTCGAAGAAAAAGCGCTTTCAAATTGGTTAGACTTTTACTGCTTTGTCAGGAAAAACTTTGACGTGACTAAGTATTTTTTGGGTGAAGAAAACGTTTCAAAAAAGGGTTGTTTATCAGATTCTAAATAGATGCCGATAACCTCCGAAGACTTGCGCAGGTAAATTTTCCCCCAAGTAAAGAATGTTTTTCAGAGTTCCCAGAGTAATTGTCCATTGTAATTCAATCATTTTTATTGTTCTTCCACACTAAAACACAACAGTTACAACAGTTACAAATTACTTAACCCTACCGCACAGTTACAATATTACAAACAACTACACTTACATAATTACAACTCAGGATGACAACTACAAAAAGACAGTACCATATTGTCACTACAGTAGATACCAACTCGAAATTACACTCATCCACGAAAACTGAAAAACGAAAAAGGGAACTTATAAGAGACAGAGGGGTAACATAGTTTATAAGCTAACATGTGGCAGAAGCTTCTCCCATTTCTGGAAATGTCTTGTTAGTTTATTGTGCTTTGTTGCTATCGTTTTCTCCACTTGGTATACATCTCTAATCTTGGCCTTATAAACTCGTAAGGAGGGATTCACAATATTCAACTTACACTTGTAAATGTAAAATTTTGCTGTCAGTATCAGATTATTCAAAAGAATAAAATCATCTTCCGTATTGAAAACTCCAAAGAAAATATCCATTATTGTAAAGGGTTGAAACTTAATCCTACATTCACCAAGCCAAGAGCAGAGAGCTTCCCAGAAAGTCTTTGTCACATCGCAGAAGAAAAATAAATGTTCGAAGGATTCAACCTCTCGTTTACAAAAGGCACATAAAGGCGAGTCCGTCATTTTTAACCTAAACATCTTTTCATTTGTAAATACTATATTATTCAATACTTTATATTGGAATTCCCTAATTTTAGTTTTACTCGTGACTGTAAAAGGCAAGGAGTATATTTTCTTCCAGTCAAAAGGAAACTGTGAAAATTTCTCCTTAAACTTTTTTTGAGCAGTTGGGGGAACCTGTTTTTTACTTTTAAAAGCCCTGTAAAGCAATTTGGACGAAACATTTGTCAGAGCTACCTCAGAGTTTTCTATCTTTAACTGAATTGAGTCACTAATATTTGAAGGGAGGTGTATTGTGCTTTGTCTAATGATCTGTCTCCATTCACAAGGGATTGCGTCGCGATGCTCATTAATTTAAAATACTCTATTGGAGACAGATTTGCATTTAACACCTTAACACCCTTTTAGGAAGATTCCAGTGTCGGAAAGAAGATCGCCAATCGTAACAATTCCTTTAGAAAACAAATGTGTTTCGAAAAGCGAGAGCCCTTGAACAGTAATATGTTTATTGTTCCAAATAACCTGATGAACAACGTCCTCGTACGATAGTACCAAAGATTGATTTAACACGGACCAAGCGTCAAGGCACTCTTTATAAAAAACTGGAAGGTAGACAGGTAACTTTCGGGTATCAAAATTGCTCTAAAGAATCAACTCTCCGCCTATTTTAGAGAAAAAGTGGTTCAATGTTATCTTCCAAGCACTGGTATTATCCTTATCCGCAAATCTCTTTAATACCATCACCCTCTGTGCGAGGATCATCGATTGAATGTCAAACATCTTAAGTCCACCATCCTCGATATCGTTAATAAGAGCGGCACGTTTGATTTTATCGTTTCCTTTCCAAATAAAACGGTAGATTAGACTGTTTATCTCTTTAATCAAATCTCCTGTAACTGTAATCAATGCCGCTTGACTTAAAACTTTAGGAATAATAAAGGATTTAACAATCTGTATTTTTCCTAGTACGGTAAGCCCTCTCCACTTCCACATATTCAATATATCTTTGAAAGACTTGAGAATTGAGTCGAAGTTTGCTTTCATCCTTGATGATGTATTATATTTGAAGACAATTCCCAAAATTTCTATCGATGTTCGTATTTTGTGAGGAAAGTTAATTTGATCAAGACGATGTCTACCAATGGCAAAGATCTCCGTTTTTTCGTTGTTGACATGGAGGTTTGAGAACCTAGAAAAGAGCTGCAGAGTCACCACTAAGCGGTGATATGATGCAATATTACCAATTATTACCAATGTTTTTTAATTTTTTTTAAATAAAAGCTTTGAGTTGTATCTATGGTAGGGATACAAACATTCAGTCTCTAGTCAACTCTGTGTTTGGCCTAGGTGTTCACACATCCAACACTACAATTTATTATTATTTTTATTTGTTTATTTTGTTTTCAATAACACATAATCTCTTTATGTACCAGTCATTTCATTTTATTTTATTATTTCATTGCCCTTTTTAAGAAAAAAATTTTTCCCTCCATATTAATGCCTCAACTTTCAAACTTGTAATTCATATTCATAAATTCACAGATAACAAATATGCCAAGAAACAGCACCTCCAGGAAAATCTTAAAAAGAAAACTGAAACACCTCACATCTGAACATCCTACAAGCAGCAACACCACCATCTCAACACTCTCCACAAACCAGTACAGCCACTCAGTCTCTTCAACACCACACAACAACAACATAGGTCCTAAAGCTACCAACCAGCACTCAGAACCATCAACCAACTCTAACCATCAAAAAACATCCAATACAAAACAACAAGAAAAAAACAAAAAGAAAGAAAAGGAAATACAAGCTTAAACAAAAACAAAGGAATAAAACAAGAACGAAGAATAACAAGTTCAAAGGCACATCCTGCAGAACCACTAAACAATGGATATGGAAGACACTTAAGAACCAAAAGCTCATCCTTCAACAAAAGAAAAACCTTTTTAAAATCCACAACACTATCATCTTAAACCTACAGTCATCTCTCCTTACTGAAATTCACAAAAAAGCCAGCAACGACACTACAACCTCTCAAACATCAACCTCCACTATTTCCGCTACAGATCTTGAAGAATCAATTAACTCTCTCAAAACTGATAACAATGTCATCCAACAAAGAATAACAACCATCAGAAGAAACGAAATCAACCTATACACTAACAAAGTTAACAGCCTCAAGAAAACCAGCCAACACAAAGGATACTCCTTAAAAAAGCGCCTTAATTCTCTGCACTCCAACCTCCAACTTTTCCTTCGACAATTAAAAAACAGGCAAAGCCTCTCCAAACACAACACTGCAATCCTACTTCACCAACAAACTGTATCTGCACGAAAGATCCAACTGGAACAAGAACGAATTAAACTACAATCTACTAACAAAACTCCATAATTTCACTGAAACACAACTCCCAGAAGAAGTCACCAACCTACTCAATAAAGGAACAACCTTCATCCCTACCCAAGAAAACTTCAACCCTCTCCAACTAAGCCGCACTATATCTTCAGAAATCAACTCAGCCCTCGAACTTATAATCAAGAAACCAGCTCAATCCTCCTATACCTCCAAGATCAAATCATCTCGCAACAAAAAAAGAACAAAACCATATACAAAGAACAATCCTATTAAACTTCTTCGAGAAGAACAACTAAAACCTAACTTTAATTTTCACCTTATTGATTACGTCCATAACACAATTTCATACACTAAGCATTATCTACAATCCACAAATGTCAACAAACTCATACAACCACATCATACTAACATCACACCTTCAACCACAGAACACATTCTCAAACTTCAAAACAGCACAGACATCATCATTACACAAACTGACAAAAACATGGGATGGGCACTTGTGCCTATCTCATGGTTTACAAACGAATACAACCGACACTTTACAGACACTCATACATACAAACTTGTAAACAACTTTGACATCAACCAACACGTTACAAACTGCAACCAACTATTACAAAAACTAAAATCACGGTTCAAAGGACTTATGACACCAGACAAACAAAAATTGCTCAACTCCAGCACACTCAACAACCTACAAATACCTTACATGAAATTACTACCAAAAGTACACAAACTGACGTCAACAGCTTCTACTTCAAACCTCAAAGACCTAACTGGACGACCTATTATAACAGCACATTCTTGGACAACCTCTAACCCGTCACGACTTTTAGGAACTGAACTTGACACTATTATTTTACGACTGAAAGACCTTTTTGCTACAAAAAACATACATTTTCCTTTAATTTACAACTCAACAGAACTAACAGACCTTTTACAACAACAACACATCTCAGACATTGACAACTACTGTTTAACAACATTTGACTTCACTTCACTTTACACCAAAATCTCATATCAAGACACTATTGACGCCATCATCACCAGCTGCAGGCTTCTTAACCTCCCTAACTCTCACCGCGATTTTTTACTTAATCTTAACAGTTTCATTAATAACCGTGATTTTTTCACTGCTGGTAATAACATCTACCAGCAAACACAAGGTGTTGCCATGGGCAGCTACCACAGCAGGCAAATCGCCGACCTTGTGCTACTAATTAGGAATTAAATTTTTTTAGTACTTTTAACACTAATGGCATTTTTATTTTTTCGCGCTACATTGATGATGGTTTTATGCTTACTAACAATGCTAATCGTAACCAAATAATTACTAACCTCATCTCATCATATCCAACACAAATCCCAATCACATTCACATCCAACCACCATTCAGTCAATTACCTCGACCTTACCATATCACTCAATCATCACACAATCATGTACCACAAAATCCATTATCAAATCTATCAAAAACCACACCACAAATACATGTATCCTCATTTCTCATCAAACCATCCTCAACACATTTTCGCAGGCATCATCAAGACTGAAACAACACGATACAGTAGACTCTCCTCGACTTTTGACGATTACAACTTTATACGCAAACTATTTACACTCAGACTTACTAACTTGGACTACCCAACCAAACTAATCAACGACAACTCTTTCCCCTTTCTCCCCTACAACAGCCACAAACGAAGAACGAAAAACAAACAGAATAGACAGACCAAATAATACACAACTACTGTCTATTACAAAACAAAATACAACAAACATGCTCGAACTGACAGAATCGTACAACATATACTACACAAATACCACAACAAACACCTCCCGAAACTAACAAAAGCCTACTGTAACACCACCAAACTACACACCATGCTGCTCACAAACAAACAACTGCACAGCAAACTCATCCATGCCAAGACTCCACACACATCTTAATACTACACTCAATCACTTCACTAACAAATTTACAGTTCGTTAAGATATACTCTAATTAATATCCAATGTTTACTTAGCACACGAGATGCTGTTATAAGACAGCTAAAACCAAATCTAAACATGCAATTGAACTCCATTCATGCAAATTTAAAATAAATATTTTCCGTAATTATCATATTATATTTTCACACATAACTACCTTGCAATAGCGTCACGAAGACTACGACATGTTAGTTTCTATCATTCATTTTTACTCATCTATGTTTTAGCAAACCAATATTGATGTCATTTAAAACATAGTTTTAGCATTTATAACCAAGAAAGTGTTACTGTGACTCTATATATAGATATGTAAGTATACATATATATTATTTGCCGGCCGGGAGGTCCATATTGAGAAAACTGTGCCAGAGGTCTTGAGTACGGCCCGAGGCCGCAGGCCGAGGGCCGTGCTCAAGACCGAGGGCACAGTTTTTCTCAATACGGACCGACCAAGGCCGGCAAATAATATTTTTATTTTTTTCTTGTTGTTTTTCAAAAGTTAAACGTGTCTTGTTGTTATCGGAAAGCAACGTTTTGCAAGCGCGCGTAAAATGAACCATGAAACGAAGCCGTTTGTGACACCAGAGCAGCAAAATACGCTTTTTTACTCTGTTAAAACTTAGAAATCACAGGAAGCAATATAACTAAAAGAAACCCCTTTATTTTCCCAAATTTCGATACATGTAGCTAACTCCTGCTCGATTTACTCAAATGTTTGTCGAAAGGGAAGAGGCGATTTACATTGTACAACCTTCGGTATTTTAACAAGAAATTTTGGAAAGAAAGTTTTTAACGACAATGTACAAAAAATTTCAGAATTCTAAGTTTCGGAGAACGTTTTAAAGATTTTAAAGGTTTTAAAAACCCATTACAAAGTTTTTGTTATTGCCGTTCCGTTGACCGCGGTCAAGATCGGAAAATTCCGCCCGCTCCCGGAACCAATCAGATTGCAGGATTTGGTTCATCTTGCCCGCTCACGCGCTGAGAAAAAAATAAAGTTATTTATCAATAATTGAAATTTTCCTAAAAACTCAACATCTGTAAATAACAAAAAACTTCTATCAATTTAATATTGTTCACAAATTTCATGAATTTAACTTTACAATTAAATTAAAATTTTTTAAACTTATATTTGTCTTCGTTTATTTTATTCCCTTGTTTGTTTGTTTGCCTTAATTAAATTTAGGTACTCAATAGGACGCAAACAAAAAACCTTGCCAATTAAGAATTTTGAAGCAAAGAACGAGATAATATTATAGAAATCTGTTATGAATCGTATTTTCTCCCAGATCCAGAAGTTTCAGGCCTAAGTTGTATATCTTAGTTAGAAGTTTTTTAGACATATAAGTTACTACTGTTGATTTGAGATGACAACCAAAATATTCAAGAATTATTTCCACCAATTGGGGTTTGGTTTACAAAACAGATACTAACCTAATATTTAACCTTCACGTAACGATATAAAATACATACTCACTTTTCTCAGACACCCAGATGCCTCTCACTTTGGTACAACTTATCTCCAAAAGAACGAACAAATGGCGACGCATCAATCCATAACTCATAACTTTTCTTCACAAACACATGATTGGTTTCTCCACCTACATGATAGCGAATTCCAATCTTTTTCCATTATCATTACAATCAACGTTCTATTTCGAAAGATGGAAAACCACATAACCATTCATTGAACACATGCTTGCAAACCGCCATTTTGCCTTCTGGAAGAGCTATCCTGGGACGAGGTTACCATAGCAACCAACTCGTCACCAAAGTCACGTCATTTTGGCGTCAGCTTTGAAAAAAATTTTTTTTTCTTCGCAACATAAAGTTACTTTCGCCTTAAGTGATTTTTTTACGTGACAAGTTTTTATTTCTTCCCGCGTCTTCTCGACTTTATCCAACCCGCTACGTAAGTATTGTTCATTTTTATTATTATTTTCCCTTTTTCTACGGAAATGTTTCTAATTCTCCCTCTTTTTAAGTTTTTTATTTCTTACGTAAAAGAAACCCCGGCTTTTTGAAATGCCGCGGTCTCTTAAGGGTTTTACTACCCCAAGAATTTCGTCCCCACTACCGTAGTTGAATTAGTATAAGCTCTTTTTCTTTACCGCAGAATATTTCTTTTAGGTTTAGATTTGTATAATGCCGCAAATTTTAGTTCCCAAAGAATTGTTATTGTTCTTTTACCTCAAACCGGGTTCCTAAACTGCATTGTTTGTCTCCCATGAATTCTGCACCCGACCCATGTTTATATAAATAAATTATACAATAAATTTCGATTCAAACAATTTTAATTAATTCTCTTCTTCTTCTTTTTCATTTTATTTTTTGGTTCTTATCCGTAATTGCTGTTTCTTTCTGGAAGAGTCGGTTTTTTCTACCGATCACCATACACTTTTCTTTTGCTACCGTCTTACACTTTCTTGTCTCTTGCTATATATCCCTCGTTCTCCTTAATCTATTTTTCTAGGACTCGACACGGGGATGTCGGGCAAAGGTCTGGCGCCGGACTAGAAACATCCCTGCTCAGTTGTACTTTGCCCCTGACGACTCACAACATTACAGGAGCCACGGTGTCGATGCATCCTTAATCTTATATCCTATATGAGAAATCCTTTCAGATTTTTTTCTCTCTCTGTCTCCATCTAACAACAAATTTTATCTTATATCACATCTTCTTTTTTATTTCTCCATTTTATTCCTGTCTTCTCCTTCAATTATTCTTTTTGACCTCAGTTACCTAAAAAACAAAAAAAAATTTAATTATATTTATATATTATAATTCTTATCCTCTACAGACATCTCAATACTAAGCTGCACTAATGAATCACACAGACAACCATTTCTTCCTCAACCTCTACCAATCAAACTTCTCTAACAACTCCAAATCTACCACCATCCTGAAACGACAAGACCTCTTCCACTCTATCAACGGCGATGCATTCTATCCTCTCAATTCCTGGCCTTCCAACATCAAACGTATTTTCTGGCAAAAACCCATTACCGATAAAGATACATTCAAGCTGTTTCTATTCTTCATTGGCAATGGAGGCTCCCCAAATATTATAGCCGAATGGGTGCTTACGTCACAATATTGGGGAAATGAACGAAAAGCAGAAAAAAGAGCCCGGCAAATGCATTTTTTACTAAGCAACAGAGAAAGAAAGGCAGACATTTGGTTTTATTTTGACATTTCACACCAAGACTGGCGATTTTTAAATGGACGAAAGAGATACTCAGCAAATAATTAATGTACAAAACTTGTTCATTTTTGTAAAAAACTGTTACTTAATATTCATGTGGATGAAAATTAAAATTATGACAAACTTAAGAACGAAAATCTTTTATGCTGATACTCTATATATAATACTGGTTCCTCAGGAAAGCATGCTGAAATCGCAAAAAGACCACATAATTACACATTTTTATAGATCATTCACTCTAAGAAAATTATCTACCTAATCAATATTTCCTCTACATACACAAACAATACTACATACACTACACAATAAACCAAATTTCACACAACTATCACATGTCTACTAGATCTCGTCCACACAAACTAAACGCACAGATCCTTTACCATTACCTCTAAATACTATGACTGGTCCATTACACTTATATAGCTCGCCTAACTCCTAACTCCCCTTAAATTTAATTTAATTTAATTTTTGAATTTTTTATATTTCTTTTGTATTGAGCTGGCAGTGTGCTGCTTTGCAGAGGTCGCTCCCTCAATTAACATATAACCTTAATAAATTTATATGTTTATTTTACTACTCACAACAAACACCCCAATACACACACCCCATTTTACCCCTACATTGATGCAAATCAATGTCCAATTGGGAACCCCTCTAAAGGGATCCCATATTTCAACACCTAACAATGCCACATAGGTTGCTAGATATCTACCAATGTTTTTTAATTTTTTTTAAAAAAAAGCTTTTGTGGCTACTACTAGTACTTGTAGTTCTGGCAGCAGTGGAATAAGATCATTGACCTCAGAATCTGAGGTATGTTTGCTGAACCTCTCCACAAAGACACCTGCTAGGGATTTACCCTGACTATTATTTGACTAATTTGATTTCTTGTTCGTTAACTAATATACCTCTAATTTCATTATCTTCTCGAATTCGGCAAGCGACTACTTCGAGGGCTAAGATGAATAATAAAGGTGACAAGGGATCACCCTGCCTAACCCCACATCGGACTTGGAATAGATCAGTAGTAAAACCGTTGTTTAAAACACAACTGGACACATTAGAATAGAAAGTCTTGATCCACTGTAAAAAGTACATGGCATTACAAGATGGCAGATGAATCCCTACTGTTGTACGCGTACCTGCAGGTCTTGAAAGAAACACGTACAATTCTAAAGAATATTATTGGGACATGTTCATCTTGGACGACCAACTGTAAGATGTGTAGTGTATTAGTTATTCGAGCTTTAGGGCCCCGAAATGTATGCTGCGATTGATTAGTTGTGATGGCCACCAGCTGGTTTAAGGACGTTCGCGCCAATTGTTTCTGCGCATCCTTACTGCGCACGCAATTCACTTCGTGATGTCATGCCACGTCATGTATTGAGCGCGCGCGCTGTTGAAGAAATGTGGAGATATATAGCGCTAGTGGGGACTTTAATATCTATGCACGGGCTTAACTCTCTTAAATGTTCGGTGACCCCATATCTTCTTTTGATGGATCACTTTCTTTGTCGATTATCTACGTTTTGTGAAAAATTAAAGAAAATCTGTATTGTAGAAGTTTGATCTTTTTTAACTTTTCTGCCCTCGCATCATCGAATTCTACTATTATTGAAGCTGCACTGTGTTCGTTAAAGTCCATCTTAGAGGTTGAGTTTAACTAAAAGGGTGCCACCGGTTCAAATTATTTACTTAACAGACCCACTTAAGTAAAATTTGACTAAGAAGGTGGGTCTACAGCGAATCATTTTAAATATTTGTCAACTAACAAGCACTGAGGCCATGTCGAGTTACGAGGGCCGATTTGTCAAAACTGGGGTAGTTTTTGACGCGCTTTATTTCGAAAACGAAGTCGGTGACCCCCCAATTTTTTTCGATTTCTGACATAAGTAACTCATTATATGACTGTAGCCAAAGTATGAAAAAAATCTGTATTGTAGAAGTTTTTCGCGCGAACGTCCTTAAATAAACGGTCGGCATTAGATTCCATCTACCAAAACCCCTCGGCAGCGAGGGGCTGAGATCGAATTCTGAATAAATTACAACTCGTAACCGTCGATTCTCGTAAATTAGACGGATCACCGAGCCATACTTCCGAAGATAATAATCCCGTGATTCACAAACAAACAGACTGACAACATGGCGGGAATTTTAAGTTACGAACCCGCGTCGAGCATATTAAAGATAGCGAATAATTCTGGATACGTGCTTTCCGTGAATGATGCGTATCGATTGATAGCGGAATTCGAAACCAAAACAACAACTAAATTTTCTTGTATTAAAGTCGACAAAGGTTTCGGAAATATCGGTACGTATAAAAGTCATTATTGTAAATAATGGCACTGTGTGGTCAGCTTGCTAAGGGTTCCCTGGCCTCTTGTTTTGTTCTTATGTATTATTCGACAGATTACTCAAACAAATCTCACAGAATACTTTGGGAGGACCCACATGATGCCAAGGGAGCGAAAATTAGTTTTACCGGGATGCCTTTTGTAATACTTGGAAGAAAGGTATATGATTGCCGGCACGGCGTAGATAAGAAAGCAGGGGAGAAGAGAAAAAGAAAAGAGGCGGAAGAGGTAAGGAATCATTTTTTTCCTGGATTTATGTATTGCATTTATTCGGTAAGTGTAGCTTTATATTTCGTCGTCATGACTAAAGCGGAAAGCCGTAAGCCTTTAAAAAAATTTTTATAGTCTCAAGTCAGTCTCAAGGTCAAAAGCACATGTCGACATGTCATCGCATGACAGACTATACAGATTTATGGCTACGAGAGTGGACCCGAATTAGCTTAATCGAGACGTCTAATTATGCAGGTGACGCGGCTCGTTCTTCATATGGCGAGAAAGTTTGAAAAAAAAACTAGGGATCAAGGCCATCATGGAGGAAAAGCTGAAGGATCGTGACATGAAATGAATTCGGCCCGATTGTCACTCACCAGAAATCGGCTAGGGACCGCTAATCGTCCCGGGTGAACTTTCTAATGGCTCGTCATTGCATCACAGGTTTAATTAATATCTGGAATAATTTTAACAAATGCTGATCTCACCCATCCCTTCCACTCCAGCCCATCTCCAGTCCCTTTTCTGATTGAACCAAACCTTTTTTTGTTTATGTTGGCTTTTTACAGAAGGCAGATCAGGCAGTTTTTGCCTTCAAGAAAAGATTTCTTATTCAAGACACTCGCAAGCACCTTGCTTTCTTTTTTGTAACCTCATAAAATTATGCTGTATTTTAGTAGCTACATACAACTGGAATGTAGAAAATAAATTAAAACTACTAAGTAAATTGAAATCGAATGAAAATACACTTGTGGAAAAGATGGATGGCAAGCCAGTTTTGAAAAACTAAGAAGACCTGATAAAGGTGGTTTTGGTGGATGGTGGATGTCCATCCGTCAAAACCACTAATTTTTGAGTCTTCATGATTTAGTAACATATACAAAATTATTTTAGCAAAATAAGAAGATAGCAGCTAGAATCGTCTAAACGTACTAACATCTCTCGACCCGTTGGAAAAAAAACATGTGTACTGAGGCTTAAGTGCCTGCGTAATGAAAGGAGATGAATAGGGAACAATTGGTGGTTTTGGTGGATGTCCATTACGCCATCCATCAGAACCACCAAAATCCCAACCGACTACAAATAAAAGCGCATCTCATTTTACAGTCCTTTAATACTTACTTACCACCATAGCAGTACAATAAATGACATTCAGTTTGGCGACATTTGGGCAATTTTTCCAAAGAAGCATAACGAAAGCAAGAAATTACAGCTCAAACGTTTCTCGGCTTTTGCATTTCTATTGCATGTAAGTTGTCATGAAGTGTCCATCATTCCATCTTAGTGCCTCTCGGCTGAGGTGGTTTTGGTGGATGGAATCTAATGCCAACCTAAATAAACATGTTCTAGGTGAAATCCGTGTGATCATTCATGTGTATTTGGCCATCGTCGGACATAACATTGGCGACAAGAGTGAAAAGTACCCAAAGAACAGGAATTGCAAGTCGATTCACAAAACTACGGATGACACGGAACCCAATCACATCAAAACATTCGACTGTTTCGGAGATCAAACCAAGCTCGGGCTCTGATGGAAACGTTGGCTCACCGCTTTCGAACTGTTTGCGGATGGAAAAGGATTGATTATCAACGAAGAGAATGCAAAAAAACAAACAGAGAAGACGTGCCCTTCTCCTACACCTGGCAGGTCCTGATGTACAAGACATATTTTCCACTCTACCAGACACCGGAGACCCTAAAGATTACAAGAAGGCCGTCGAAGCATTGAACGCCTATTTCGTCCTTAAGGTTAATACAACGTACGCTCGACACTCCTTTAGACAAGCACCCGGGGAGACAACTCGACAGTTTGCCACAAGATTCAGACGAGCAGCAAAGGACTGTGATTATGGCGCTGAAACAGACAATCAAATACGGGCTGAAATCCTGTGCAAATGCAAGAACACATACAGTAAAAGAAAACTCCTCGAAGAAGGCAGCGGGCTTACTCTTGGTAGGACGCTCAAAATAGCCGAAAACTGTGAAAATCGACTCACAACTTGCGCCATGTCACTGGATGGAAAAGGGGAGGATTCAGCGACTGTAAACCGTATTCATACTGGGTCGTTTTCAAAGAGTGCTGGCAAAAAACGAAATCAACCGCGTGACACACGAAAAAACCGGGCGAACACCTGTTATAGATGCGGCTATGCAGTACATTTTGATAGAGACCTAACAGAAGAAGAAGAAGAAGAAGAAGAAGAAGAACAAGAAGAAGAAGAAGAACCAGAGTACGCATTTGCAGCGAGTACTGAGCTGCAAGAAAAGATCAAGTTACTATTGGAGGATGCAAGTTGAACATGATCATAGATACTGGTGCCAGCACAAATATCGTAGACAAGCAAACATGGGAATACCTGAACAGAAACAAAGTGAAATGCGAATCAGTTCGTGATGACAAAAGGCTATACACGTAGGCATACAAACACCTTTGGAGGTGATTGGAACATTTCATTGTGAGACTGCTGTTGGAGACAACAGTGTTGCTGCTGAGTTCTGTGTGATCAATGGTAAAGGAGAATCTCTCCTAGGAAGAGAAACAGCTATGAGCCTTGGAGTGTTAAAGATCAATGTACACGTCGCTGCGGTGCACACAGGATCAAATTAGAACATTGGAGACGTTTTACAGGATAAATACCCACAAGTCTTCAAGGGCATAGGCAAGCTAAAAGGCCGCACCGTACAGCTACACGCTGACCCAAACGTGAAGCCAGTTGAACAGCCGTTTCACAGGACCCCCTTCAGTTTGAGATCGAAAGTGCAAGAGAAGATGGTCAGCTCAGTCGTTGTTGTACCCAAGCCAAAGGGAAATATTCGTCTGTGCATTGACATGCGCAGGGCTAACGAGGTAACAAGGAGAACCTAGCCTGCGTAGCAGGCGAAAACGGGGAAGGGGAAGGGAAGCAAGGACACGGGAGAAAAATGGGGGACTGGGGGCTAGGGACGAGGGAACGCCTGCTACAAAGACCCCTATTTTTTCATTTCTGCGGCCGCCAGCGGCCGCAAATTTCTGATTGGTTAATTTTTGACAACAAGTCCCACGAGAATCACGTTATTTGACGAGGACGTGCTGTTAGAAGATTTCAACTTGGTAGCGAAATTATCTTGAAACCAGAGCGAGAAACAGCAGTTTAGAGCTCTTCTAAAGAGAAGAGATGTTTTAGCGGTTTTGCCAACGGGATAAAGTCCTAGAAAGAAAAGATTTTGTCATTGTCAGAGAAGATTTTAAACAAGCATTGCACCGTTTCACGCGTGAATTTCAAGGCAGTGTAAATATCCCGTTATCGGAATGAAGGCTCGCCTTTTGAGAACTATAAATCGGAAGAAGCCCTAAGAAATGCTCAACACTATAAGCGAAGAAATTATTCTTTGAGAACAGATGGTTTTTTTAAAGAGATATCTGCCGTTGTTGTCTTTGTAGGGAATCCATGGCAAAGTAAGCTTAAATGACATATTTGATTGTAAATTTGTATTGAAATATTTATTTTTATAGCTGCCCGTTTCTTCATATTATGGCTTTCGTGTAACTTTTGAAAAACGTGCAGTTCGGTCAGTTTAATGCCGTTCAAAATGTATGTATCGCGGTTCTTCGCTTGCGTGTTTTAAAATAAGCTTACCTTTCCTAGAAGCGAAAATTGAACGCGTTTGGTTTTCAGAAACAAAGGGGAGTTTATCTTAATACATCTTTTTATTGTGAAAAGCTTTGTGTCTCTTATTTCGAAAATAAGCGCCGTTGAGTGTTGTTCAATTACATCTCTTTGATTTGAAAAAGAATTCTCATCCTAACTTTATTTTAGACGCTTCATTGAATTCCTGCGTGAAGTCAGTCATGTAAAAACGCGCGCGCCTGTTTCTGATTGGTGGTTGCATTGACAGTTAACTTAATTGGATTACATAAAAATTGGTGGGCGGAGATGAAAAAATGTGGGTCTTTGTAGCAGGCGTTCCCTCGTCCCTAGCTCGCAGAACCCCATTTTTCTCCCGCTCCCCTTCCCCTTCCCCGTTTACGCCTGCTACGCAGGCTAGGAGAACCAGGCATCCTATACCCACAGTGGATGAGATAACTCACAGCATGAATGGTAGCAAGATGTTCAACAAACTCGACCTCAAATGGGGATACCACCAACTAGAACTCATACGTGAATCCAGGGGGATCACTACATTTGTACATTTGCAGCCTGTTCCAGTACAAGAAACTGCTCTTCGGGGTCAATTCTACCTCTGAGCAATACCAGTATGAGATCCAGACAGCACTAGCAGGCAAGGAATGACAAGCCAATATTTTAGACGACATCATAGTACAGGGCAAAGACCAAGAGGAACATGATTCGCGCTTGGACAGAATGATCCAGAGGTCGGAGGAAAGAGGTCTCACCCAAAATGCAGAGAAGTGCCACTACAGCACGGATAAGCTGACCGTTGTTCGCATGGTGTTATCTGGTTATAGAATTAGCTGCATAACAGAGAAAGTGAAAGGCATGACCGTGGCGAGAAAACCACGAACAGTTTCACAAACACCCAGCTTCCTTCGGTTTGTCAACAACTGCGGGAGGTTCATACCTGACCTGGCGACAATTTCTGAACCATTTCGCCGAGTAACGAAGACAGAAACACCCTTTGTGTTTGGAAGTGAACAACAGAAGGCATTCCATGAACTCAAGAAGAGATTGTTAAGTGCAGAAACGTTGGGATACTTCGACAAAGACGCGCTAACTCAAGTCATTACCGACGCCAGCCCGGTCGGACTAGGCACCGTCCTGAGACAGAGACACAAAGATGGACGCAGAATCATCTGTTACGCTAGCCGCAGCCTCACAGAAACAGATAAAAGATACTCTGAAACAGAAAAGGAGGCCCTGGCGCTGGTATGGTTCTTTGATAAATTTCACTCCTATGTATATGGCTTCCCATTTGAGCTTGTCACAGATCACAAGCCGCTAGAAGTGATTTATGGCCCAAAGTCAAAACCCTGTGCTCCCATAGAAAGATGGGTCCTGCGAATGCAGCCCTACAAATTCAAGGTTAAATACGAACCTGGACCAAAAAAAAAACATTGCCGACCCACTTTCAAGGTTAGTGGGTAATAATGAAACGAAAGGCAACCACTCCTCAGAAGCAGAGGAGTATGTACGATCTGTAGCAGTAACCGCAACTCCTAGTACCTTGACAACTCGAGAAGTGGAGGAAGCATCGGCTAAAGATGAACACTTTTGTGCAGTCAGGGAGTGCATAAATGGAACGCTGTGGCAAGAGCTAGCCAGCAAGAAGTACCTTTTGTACAGTGGAGAGCTGTGCACCATCAGTCAATTGATACTAAGAGGGACAAAAATTGTCATCCCCAAGAAGCTCTGACCCAGTGTAGCATCCCTCGCACATGAAGGCCATCTTGGCATTGTTGGGACCAAACAGAAGTTACACAGCAAGGTATGGTGGCCTGGTATGGAAAAGGATGCAGAGAAGTGTTGCAAAACCTGTTATGGATGCCAACTGACCAGCCGCCCTAACCCACAGGAACCCATCAGAACCACAACCTTGCCGACTGGACCGTAGAAGGACTTAGCCGTTGACTTAATGGAACCCCTTCCCAGCGGTGAATCTATCCTGGTGGTGGTGGATTTCTATAGTCGCTACTACGAGGTAGATGTACTGAAGTCTACAACTGCACCAAAGATCATTTCCAGCTTCGAAGAGATTTTCACGACACGATCCACCAGAAAGCCTAACGTCAGATAACGGCTCACAGTTTATTTCAGCAGAGCTGCAGAGTACATGGATAACCAGGGCATCAGGCACCACCGAACCACAGCAAAATGGCTCCAGGCTAACGGAGAGGTGGAATGCCAAAACCAGTCATTGCTGAAGAGAATTCAATTTGCACATGCCGAGAAGAAGGACTGCAAGAAAGAGCTGAACGCGTATCTAGCAGCCTACCGAAGCTCACCCCATCCCACGACAGGCGTGAGCCCAGCTAAGCTAATCTTTGGACGAAAGATACGGACCAAGCTTCCAAAACTTGACGTACACGTAGACCAAGAAGTGCGAGAAAAACACAGTGAACAGAAAAGCTGGGGAAAGGCATATGCTGACGCCAAGGGAGATCAAGTACTCGTGCAGCAAGAAAAGAAAACTAAGCAGTCGACACCATTTCACGCAAACCCGTACGTGGTAATGAGCAAGCATGGCAACATTTCGGCCGTGCAGTCCCAAGACGGCACTCAATACTCCCGTAACTCTTCACATATTAAGAAAGTGCAACAGAGGGAGACGAATGAGGAGACACAAAAGCCGCCAGTCGAACCAAAGGAACCGACCAGCAGGATATGAAGGGGCGAGCAGAGCAGGAGCCAGACAGTCCTGTACTCTCTACCCCTCTCAGAAGATCGAAGAGACACAGGGTGACACCCAGTTACCTGAAGGACTGTGTGACTTGAACTAATTCAAAGTGACACTTTCTTTTGAACTTGAATTGCCAGAGAAAATGTCGGAAGCTTATCCTACTAACTTGCTAATTTGCTAATCTGTTAGAGTTTTGCAGCCATTGTGCGAAAATCACCATGTTAACTACTCTCAATCAAAAAGGGAGAGGGATGTAGTGTATTAGTTATTCGAACTTTTAGTGCCCCGAAATGCATGTTAGGATTGATTAGTTGTAATGGCTAGCAGCTGGTTTAAATGAACATGTTCGAGGTTAAATCCGTGTGTTCATTCGTGTCTATTTGGCCATCGTTGGGCATAACAAGATGTAGCCTCGTTATTATTAGTTGTGAGAATCTCTTTCTGAGATGTCATTACTAACACAAATGAATAACACCTTATAGATCAAGGTGCATATGTTGGATCCTGCTTCCTCGGCGTTTTGGCTGTTGGCATCTGTTGAATTTAAAGGTGGTTATCCCTGATGTCAGTGTTGCCTATATTAAGTTGATCTATAATTTAGCAAGATCGTAAAGCGCGATCAACAGAGCAGTAATGAAGACAATACACTCACCGTGATGTCTTATATAAAGCACCAATACAAACAAGAAGTAATTTTTATAAATGGAGAGAAAAAGGTTAAAGTTGGTTCAGAATCAATTCTAAGTCCAAACAGCACATGAAAAGCAAATATTATTTAGACTGATGGGGTTTAAATGTCATAACTTTGTTTATAACTTCAGTTTGTCTTACTTTCAGTGGTCTGTGGTCTTTCTATAACAGAAAAACGGCCCAATTTTTTCTACCCTGATTAGGATTATAGGTGTAACAAGGTAAATTATAACACATGTATTCTTTCTAACTAGGATGGCAGGTAAAAATTATGAAAGTTTGAAAATGAGCTATTTTAGGTAGATTTCGTGGGGTGAAAATTTGCGTAAAACTAGTGCCAGGCCTCTCTCTTCCTATGACGTCAATATCGCATTATGTCACGTGACATGAATTTAGAATGCTAGTAGAAGCTTACTATGCTATTAGATATTCTGAGGGTCTTTTTGCGGTTGTTTTAATGTGCCCTCAAAGTTGACTCTCAGACAGGTGGTTTTTTGGTGATTTTGGGCCTCTAAATGGGACCCCAGCCCTTTGAAAGATTGTAAAGAAGCACTGTGTTTTTGCACAGCAGGGAATCAGGGCCTCTTATTGTTGTTCAAAATTAATGACAGAGTTAAACAACAAGAATCCCATTATTCATTTTCTAAAATACATGTGCTGAAAAACAAACAGCACTACAGGATCAGCAGATTAAACCAGCTTCTTTTTCAGTGGTCACACTCCTCCCTCGAGGTTGTCAACTCTGGAGTGAAAGGTTTCAGGAGCGAAGTGAGCTTTACATTCTGCACCGATCAAGGTAAACCTTTGAACAGTATCTTGCACAGGAAGCAAACGACCGCCGCATATTGAAGTTCATTGGCTTTTTAGGTGAAAGAGCTTGAAATAGTTTCTCATTGAATATTTTTAAGTGATAAGTTTTCTAATAAATATTTTCACAGAGAATGCTATGTTGGAACTACTTTATTCTAGAATCACTAGATCTGAAATCAACCAAACAAAAACGGTTTTTTTTATCATTGAAATAGTGGTGAAATGTCTTGCTATTTTGCAGTCATATGTCGAACTGAATACACAAACAATGCAAGCGCCAAAAACACCTAAATGCATTTGAACAATGAACAAAACGTGGAAAAAATCATGTATAATGCCATGATATTAACAGTTCTAGAACAGGACAAAGAGTATCTTTCAAACATAAGGTACACCCCATTCCCCCCTCCCCCTTAGCAAGAAAATTGTCAGTACAACATAACTTCATTTAAACCACACTGAAAAAATGCTGCGGACTCAAGCAATGTGGCGACCGAGTTCGCAGCAGAAGTACAGCGCTGCAAATGATCCCGACACCGCAAATGATCCCCGACCGCAAATGATCCCCAAATTGGACCGCAAATGATCCCAGGACCACAAATGATCGCAAATGATCCCGCTAAAAAAACGAGGAATGGCGTGGAGTTTCAGAGCTCGGAAGTTGAAAATATTGACAAAAAAATCAAAAACAGAAAAATTTCTATTGATCAGTGAAATAAAACATTTGACTAAAAAAGCCAGGCCCCCCTACCTTCCTTACAAATTTTCCCTCAGGTGAAAAGATCTTAATCAGTTTGTTACCTGAATCAGCCACAATGATATTACCATCGCTATCCAAGGATAAGGGATAAGAGAGCTGACTGTCAAGACTTCCATTTCCTCCAAACATACCAATATACCTACCCTCCTCATTGAAAATTTGTACTTTATGATTTTCCTTGTCGCTTACGAAAATACTTCCTTTATTATCAAAGCTTATTCCAGTAGGGGATAAATTTCTATTACTATCAAAATACATTCCATAAGGGCCGCGTCTAAGTTCGCCCTGACCGAATGATCTAATAAACGTGCCACTGCTGTCAAAGATTTGAATCCTGTAGTTTCCATAGTCATTTACTGCTATCTCATTCCTGTTAATCACTGCTAGCCCCCAAAGACCTCTGAACATTCCTCGTGTCGAACCCCGTTCCCCTACAGGTTTGGACTGAAATGGTTTTACTAACAAAGCCTGCGAGCAAACTCCCTGCCCTGGAGAGAAACAGCTAGAAGCACTTGGTAAAATAACCGAATGCCCCCGGATATATTTTTCCCAAGTGAAAAGATTCCCAGAGCCGAGAGCCTGCTCGCGGGCTTTTATTCGCACAACAAAAGGACTGCTGCAAACATGTTCCCCGTTTACACTAATCATAACTGAACATCTACCGTGAACTCTGGAGAAAAGCTTATCTGATAAAGTCCATTTTCCTTATCATTTATTAACACTTCAGCCGGTCGCGCATTCTCGTCCTTGTTCGTCTCGGATCTCTACCGTTACACGGTCTCGTTTACGGTAACACTGTTTTCCCTGTGAGTTTTTTTTAGTCAGAGTGACTTGTGCTTCACATCCAACAAATGCTTCATTCAGTGCATTCCCTTCAGCAATTGATTGCCTTGCTTTTGTTTGGTTTTGTTTCCAAGAAACCAATCTTCTTCCAAGAAACCAAACAGCTTTTCCTTACAGTTCTACGAAAACTAAAGCTGAAAGAACTTCAGGGTCTCGGGCATTTTGGTAACAACTTGCTCAGATAATGTTTCTACTAATTTCTTCAGATGTACAACTAACGTTGGCCGGGTTGAAAGTCGGTCAGCTGTTTTCAGAGGTGTTTCGATCATGTTAATGTCAGCTTCTAGTTTGCTCTTTTCAATTCCTAGACTTCTAAGTGATTTCTTTATTTGGTTTTCAACTGCAGCAAAAATATGTTCCTCTTTCGCTTTAATGGCCCCAATCAATTTTTTAGCAAACCTTTGAACACTCGTCTTTATGTCTTCGCCTCGCTGAATCACCTTAACGCAGTCTTCTTCAAGCTGACCAACTATGTTCTGCTTTGAGAAAGATGTTTTAATCAGTTAATGACACAGGCGGCTCGGGAAAAAAATCCGAGTTCTCCCAACAGAAGCCGAACCTATGACCTTCTGGTTACTAGTCCAGATGCTCTACCACTGAGCTACATGCAGGAGACTCGAGGGAGCTAAGGCCATTAAACTAGGTTCATGTGACAAACGTCCTGCATACTGCTAGGACTGAAATGTCGATGGGTGGCATATTCGCAATGATATAAATGTGATGGTGAATTTTAAGCCTGGTGAATATATGAGAAAGATGTTTTAATCAGTTAATGACACAGGCGGTTCGAGAAAAAAAAAAGCGTGACCAGAATGTTCCAGAGAGCTGCAAGTTTGGCAGACTGCCGTTCTGCAATTCTTGAGAAAATATTTCAAATCTTCCTTCTGATGACGTTGTTTTGGACAAAACGCGGAAAGCTTTAATACATCTTCATTTTGCTTGTCTTGGAACTCTCTTAATGCCAGGGCCCGATGATTTGTGTTGCCTCGCACTTTGTTATGTGCAGTTACATACTCTTTACAATAAGATACACAGCACTGGAAACAACAGTACGAAGTCTGGGAGCTTTTCTGATCGCAATTTCCACGACATTACTTTGTTGCTGTTGCATTCGTCAATGGCCAGCACATCGCTGCTTGCGATGATTACTTTGCGCAAACGGGCGCAAAGGGAAATTTATTTAGCTCAGACGTCCAAGGTCAATTAGATGTGGTTTAGTTGTACAAATTGATTCCCTTTAAGTGTTGCTTGTAAACAATGTTTAGGATGCAATCAAAAATATTGTTTTTCTGCTCTGGAAACATAATTTTTAAAACTAATAAAATATTTTCCTGACTCAGAGCGCAATAAAAAGTTTTTAACTGTTAAAATGGCTGACGGCTGTTAAAGTGGCTGATGAAGGTCGGTTGGTGCGAACGAAATATTCCATTTCACAGTTTAAAACTTTTTATTGCGCTCGGAGTCAGGAAATTATTTTGTTACTTTTTAAAGTGTTTATGATCTTGCTAATGACTGACCCATATAGTTTGAGATCTTATATCGCTCTAATTTAAAGTTAACAGAATACTTGAAAGATTGATGAAAAACGGCTGAAGTCGCTATTTTAAGCATGAAATTCTAAGGGGACTTGCAGTTAGATATTTGAGCCATTTGTCTTAATTAAGGTTACCGTGTACCTTCAGAGGTGTCTTCAGTCTTACGCATGTAGCGCTTCTCAGTTTCGCCGCAGATACCCCAAACCCTATATCAAATTAAAGCTTATAAAACTGGCTATTTTAATATGCCACTAACTTTTCACGAAAACGAATTTTTAAGTTTTTCGCGAAGTCTGAATATGAAGGACTAGATCGCCTTTTGAAAGCTCCAGCTCAAAGGGAATTTTAAAGTTTGCAATTTTTTTGCTTGGTGAAAGTCCGGAACATAAGGGCTAAAAAACCGTGTTGGGAAGAAAAACATTCGGAGTAACGGCACAGAAATGGTTCTTAACGAAAAAATATTTAGAATTATCGAATTCCCCGACACGTTCTTGCTGAAGAAGCATCAAGCTAGCGACTCTCCAAATTTGATTAAAATCGAACAAATCGCCTTTGAGTTGGAACTCTTTAAAGTGTCACCTTCAAGCGAAAAATGAATGCCGAGAAATAGCGCTCAAAAGAAAATCTTCGCTACGCAAACAAACACCGCCTCCAAACACCTTTGCCGACAGTAGACCAATCAGTGGGTGCTATTTTATCTTCCGGTCACCTCCCGCGGAAATTTCGCGCAATATTCTCTCCACGCAAATCCTAGTGTTCCTAACATTCAACCGTCTTACCATTTTGTCGAATTTCTTTCAATGTTGGACGTCGTTTAACTGATATTATCGTGATGGGGAGAACCAAAAGAGCGAAAACCTCAAGCCAACCAGCTGGGCCTAAACTGAAGCGGCCAAGGCGGGCAAAAAAGCGAACCGAAGTGAAACTGAGCGCTGTGGAGCGCTGTGATTGAATCAGTACAACTGCAACAGCTCTTTTGAACAGCGCTTCTTATATTGGTTGAATGAGTACTTACTGTAGTGTCAAGCTTAGCAAAGCTTATAATTGAACAATTGCTCAAAGGGCTTATTTTTACTTGCGTTATCAAGCAATCGCATAGCGCGTGTGCGACACACAATTGTTTTGTCCGTTTCTCACCGGCAAATAGGAAATTTTTAAAAGCAATTGTTGGTATCCAAAAGATTTCAGTATTGTTTAAACATATTTTTATCTTTCCAATAGCGTGTAATAAAGTAACAACAAAAGAGCGGTTTCATCGGGATCTGATAGGACGATGTACAAATGAGTGAAACTATTAGCTGTGACAGCAAGCGAGGTTCCCTGCGAAGAGATCAAAAGGTCGTCTCCCAGCGTTGGCTATATACCACGGGCTACACGTACACTGTATTAACAAATCTAAAATGATAAAATTCTTCTTTTTGCATTAAAATCAAAACATTGAAGAAAATCAAAAGAGAACACGGGTAAAACGAGATGAATTTAAATTCACCATCTCTTTATTGTCGGTTCTTTGTTTACGCTATAATATGCGGGAGCTGGTAAACAGTAACAGTTATCAGGTTACTTGAATGATTGTGTGTTGTAAACTGTATTCATGTTAGGTCGCTTGTTCAGGGCTGCTCTACTATCCCAGAGAGATCAAACGGAGGTACTACAATGTATTCCATCGAATTGCAGTAATAACAGATGCTGTACCTTTCCGCGTAGTTTGCGCTCGCAAAATATTATTTGGTATTAAATCGTCTGGTGATTCACTGTCACTATTGCGATTAAAATCAGTCCAAACATTCAATAACCCTCTTCCTTCCGTTCTAAGGATATTTTGTCTGCTCGCTCCGATACTTTCCTCGTAATTGGAAGGTTCTGACGGCCATTCCCGATGATATGAACCTTTGTCTGATGCAGCGAGGCTACAACGTGTTTCCTCTGTCATGCTTTTCTTGTCTTCTGAGTTTTCCTCTTTTTTCGCTTTTTGGAGTTAGCCCACGGACATTTCCGCGGCCTGTGGGTTTCCATAGCAAAGTCATAACTTAGAAAACCGGGCTCTAACGACAAAAATATAACATAAACGGACATAGAACGCTTCGGGAAACAATAAATATGGAGGCTCTCCCATAAACAATCTTTCCCGCGAAAATCGTTCTGGATGGCTGCACTCGCATCAATTAGCTGTCAATCAAAAATAAACTTCACTACCGGTGGAAAACGGTCATCCCATTTTCTTGGCGAATATTTGCTCTTTTTTCAAATTTCTTTTTCGGAATTAAAAGATTCCAAGGAAACGTTTATTTTTATGGAAAAAAATAAAAATCGTAAATTTACCATTTTTAACGCACACGGTAACCTTAACTCCTTGAGGTTTCATGTAATCCAGTAGCCTGAGAAAACAGAGGACTTTTCCCGCTAGCCACCACCTGTGCTCCCGCGTGGTGATGCGCGCGAAGAGTAATCTGTTTTTTCAGGCTAACAATCCAAAAGTGCCATCATAAATTTATAGTGCGACTGTCCCACAATTTTTTGTAAAGGTAAAGGTATGCAAAGAGGAAAAAAGGAAAAATTAGTGAGCTTTAGGAATATCGAAACATAAGGAAAAGTTAATGATTAATAGATTGACACCAAAGCAGTCCACTATTAACCCACTGAAGTGCCCTTGCGTGCTGGCGAACTGTCTGTTAGTGTGTCCAAAAATCTCTCTGTTTTTTTTTTCTTTTTTAAATTGTTTTTCTTTTCTGTTAAATTATTTCTTTCCTAAATCACACCCTATTCCAAAACAATTCAACTGGAGTCCCTCGCAGGCTACAGTCTCAGCAATTAGCCACGTCAGCTTGAAATACTTAGATACCTAATTAAGAAGGGGTTTCGTCAAAAACTGTTATGCCAGTTTATGTACAATGAGACGAATTATGAACAAAAAACAGTGGCTTAGAAAATTTTTTTTTTCATTTGAAGGGGGGGGGGGAGCATTGGTATGGGCCAGAGTTTCACTTAAGGATTGACAGGGGGGATTTTCCATCCTTCCTCCACTCAGCCAACCCCCCCCCCCCCGCTCCCCATACTCGGAAAATTTGTTATTTGATGAATTGAGTGTTTATGGCCGTTGAAAAGCCTATTATTTCGTACAGCTGTCAATAACTGAACTTACAAATCCAAAAGGCGTGACTGGTTGATAGCTGGTTTGCTTTAGAGAAAGCGTCTTGCTTTTTTTTTTCTTTTTTAATGAGACTTGACAAGAAAAAGTTAAGCACACATGACACAATAAAATAAAGGTCGTCGGATGAAACCTTGCTTTGCTCGTATGAAACAAGATTTAAAGAGTTAATTGCTTGCCGAATACCACAAATCGCATTGGGTACCTTGAATGGCTTTTGAAAAACAAGATCTGTAATCAGGGCAACAGTTGGTTTGTGTGACAAGCATGGAGTAAAAGTTAAGTGGTGGCAGGTCAAGACACATTACTTTAGGCAATTCACGCATTGGCTAACTGACTGCACTCGAACACTTACTGACTGACTAACTGACTGACTGACTGACCGACCGACCGACCGACCGACCGACCGACCGACCGACCGACCGACTGACTGACTGACTGACTGACTGATTGACTGACTGAGCAAACAAGCGAGCCAATGAATGAATGAATGAATGAATGAATGAACGAATGAGTGAATGAACGAATTCATGAGTGAATGGATGGATGGATGGATGGATGGATGGATGGATGGATGGATGGATGGATGAAAGGATGAAAACAATCATTATGATAACTCTTGTTCTCATTGAGAAAGGTTAAATAAGACGCACAAATCTGTTCTTCATTTTCCCGTGTTACGATTTTCACACTGAATGAATGGATGAAAAGATGAAAATAATCATTATCTGCATTATGATAACTCTTATTCACATTGAGAAAGTTCGATAAGACGCACAAAGCTTTTCTTCTTCTTTTTTTCGTGTTATGATTGTCACACATGACTCTAAAATGCATGGATAGAACTACCGCCACCTTGAAGTTTAGGAGTCCAGCTTTTCTGATGCTATAAGCAAAATTCAACTCCTTCTCAACAATCAGTGATTATCAGCGACCCAGGGGCAGGTAATCGATGAAAGAGAAACAGTGACAGGAAACAGTGCTAGAGTAAGATTGGACTTCGTAATTCTTCAGATGCTTCAATTTCCAGTCTATGTTTTCAAGAGTTCTTAATTGGCAGCCAGACGATTAGTTGTGGAGACATTGAAAACATCAATTGAAAGTAAAATCAATTGAACTACTTAAACTACCCCCTTTATTAATCAAAAATCAAACTGATTACAGAAACCATTACCTTATTCAGTCACAGCAGCGACAATGATTACATTTAAACAAACGCCTAATTTTCTAGGTTTACGGCTATTAACTCATTTCTTTCCAGGACAAGCTATACATGAATTTAATCAATATTATACAATTCACTTATTAAAAGGACAAAACTAACAAGAAATGTTCCGAAACATGGATACAATTAATTCCTTAAAAGTTGTTACCATGGTTACTTTAAGGGACCAGTCACTATTTATCACCTGGAGTGGGTCGGAGAATTTTGGTATGAAACCAGCTCAAAATATCTGATTCCCCCTCGAGCAATGGTCATATTTTCATGCACCTCACAAATGGGCAAAAAAATATCCTGTACACTCCCTCCCCCTCTTCCCAACTACTTTTCTTCTTGAAAACACCAAATCATTTTCTTGGTCGTTGTTTGTCGGCTCTTACACTATGCTTATGTACTTTTTTCATGTAAAAATGTCTGAAAAGTGTGCTGAAAAAATTTAAACACAAACGTATAGAAAACTGAAAAGGACACTCACTTAATATTGAAACTCACAAATACAATGCAGAATTCATATGTAGCGAAATGTTTGATATTGAAATGAACAAAGACGGTTCTTGAAAAAAGTTTGAGTCTATGGCTATGATGCGAAATTCCGGAAAAAGTGGTGCAAAGGGCTGAACCCGGAACGTCTGGAGCGCGCCAACACAAGGTAGCAATTATGAGAGAGGGCGAGGCAAGATCTTGATGAAACCATTTTGAGGGGTACGGAGCATGCCCCCCCTGGAAATTTTTATATTTGCGTCTTCTTATTTGGCTAGAAGTGCATCTAAAACTGTCATGCACTATGAAATTTGTTCATTTATACTCAATATTAATAACCCAAATTTCTAAAGCTGAAGCTATCATGGCAAAAGTCTCTGGCACGAAGCTAGTCAACATACTGCAAGATGAAAATAAAAGTGTTGGCTTTGACATACCCCCTTTCCGTCTTAGCTTCACTCAGTGAACCTCCTTTCGTTAAACGTGATATCATGTGAACTGCCCAAAAATCCTCCGCCCCCCCCCCCCCCGTACTCAGGCAATAAATAAATGACCGGTCCTAATCGAGCCATATTTTCCGTCATGTAAAATGGTTCTAACAATTGAGTCTGTGGATTAAAGCCAAAATTGTCATCGCTCACATGAAAGCTATTGATCAAAATACAGTCTTCATGCTTTTTGCTTTCAAAATTAATAAAATATATATATATTTTTTCAAAATACAGTTTCGAACTTCAGTGATCCTCGGACTGTAATCATTAATATTTTGCTATTTACACAGTAGCAACCAACGGGACAGCTGTTTAAGCAAAATACTTCACTGTCGTCTCCTGTTTAACTCAAATTGTTTCAAGACCGTTTAATATTTGTATAAGCTAAGACTGTTCGATTCCTTCGCTGAAGTCTATATCGCAGAAAATTCAAGGAAAAGAATCTCATTCTGCGAGTTTCCAAGTTGTTCTTAAAATGCTAGTTAACCTTATTCATCACTTATATATGCACAGGGGGCCTTCACATCAAATATATAAACATGAATAAAAGACCACCTTTGTTGTTTCATCGGGGACCGCGGCCATTTTGAATAATTCCGGCGCGGTCATCTTTTCGAGGTCTGGGGCGAGTAAAGAAGTTTGGAGGTTTTTCGGACTTTCCGATCGCGCGCCGAGAATAATCAAGAGACAAGGGATGAAACTTCTAGCCGTCTTTCGTATGTCTGCCACCATCAGGAGACTACGGAAATAGCTTGAGAAAGATGACATGAAGTTTTACTACTCACAGGCTGTAAACAAAATTAAAGGCCTGTTATTAAGCTGTTACACGGGGCCTATATTTAACAAATTTTATTCTACGAGGACGCGCTGGATATCGAATGATAGATAACCAACTCGGCGCATATCCAGCAAGCCCAAGTAGGGAATAATTGTTTTATTAAAAACTTAACCACTATATATTTTTTAAAATAACCAAGAAAAAAAGGGAAAAACGAAAAAGAGAGAAAAAGGGAACAAGAATCGATCACATGACTGATCGCAAAAGGCGCCAAAACTTTGCGAAGTGTTGCAGCGTTTCATTGCAAAGCTGAATGAATCGATGAAACTGCTCGAAAGTGAACGAAGTGGCACGGTTTTGGGAAAAAATCTTCTAATTATTGGCTCTGAAATATCGTACGTGTTTGATTTTTGTTGAAACATTGTTGTAATCATCATTCAAAGCGGATTGAAGATGTACGATTGCACCATATTAGCTGCTGGAGTTGAAACGGAACAAGTTTGTAATCCGTTCGCACAACGGAGCCATCATATGCGTGTTTGATCGAACTGAAGGCAGAACTAATTTGAACTTGAAGAGGTAATTTCTATGCAGCTCTCAAGCAAGATTACTGTAGCGAGGAACACTAGAATTCACCATCATAGTTTGTTAAACGTAAAGCACAAAACGCAGTTGTTCTCGGTTTAGAGGTTGCCGAGAGAATGGTAAAAACAACGCTCAACAACTGGGAAAGCGATTACATGGCATCCGATTTCTATCTGAACATTTGGACCTGTTGGAACACAGAGCTTCAACGAGTGCAGGTAAACCAGTGTCAATTTTGCGTGTTACAGCCGAAAAAAAAATTCGCCCTTCCTTCCTTCTTGGTAGCCGTTTAGTACTTGTTCAGATTGCTTCATGATTTTCGTACCGACTGGTCATGAATGTGTGATTGTTTTTATTATATGCTTCTGCCCTATTTCATTGTGTTTTATTTTGTCTTGTCTTGATATTTTGAAGCGGAAGCCTTCCTGATTAAACCCACCGTTTGTTCAATTTTTACGATCGACGTGACGATCGGTGAAAGAAATAAATTGTAAACACAACGCTTAATGCTTAAGCTTAAATTTCTATTTCTGCACAGTTTCTTGTTGTCTTAAGAAATCAAGCACTGCGGAACAGTTTGGATTTGTGTCTTAGTGACGCTGTTGGAAATTCCGCTTAATTTAAATTAGCTGCCAAGTGATTTTTCTCGTCCATTTTTCTCGCCGGGTTGCTCGCGAGGAAAAAACTTTCGGCTCACTTTGTTCATTTGTTGTTGCGTGTTCATTGACCATATTTGGTCGCGGCAGGTATATGAGCTGATAGCCTAGCTCCGTTCAGCCAATCAAAATTCTAGAAATCCAATATACCTAGTCCAGTTTTTAATGGTAGCGATTATTCTGATCTCATTAGGGAAAAGGCACACAAATTAACATGTGTACATCCCTATTCAAGCTCATGGTGACTAATTAGCTCCCTTGATGAGACGTATGAGCAAGAAATGTTCCTCAAAGGGAAATGAAAAATAAACCCTGCGGGCATCTTAAAAAAATTTCTTCCTTCGGAAGAGAATGTACAAATTGTAGCTGCAAAACTGATTGCACCGGCCAATTGGTTATCTGGCCGCTGGAACAGGATATTTTATCATTCGTTCATTACTTGTTCGATGAACTGTACATTCAAATACTGAAAGGTTTCATCCTCCTTCGAAACAACTGAAAACGGTCTTACCTCACATGGAAGTGATTAGCGTGCCTTGCGCCGAAAAACGTTGCAGATTTCAAATGTGACTAGTCGGAACGTACGAACTTTCTACTTCCGCCTTAAATCTGTCAATCAATTATTCGCATTTCTCACTTCCGTAACCCCCTGATGGTGGCAGACATGCTACGAAATCAAGCATCTGGAAAACAGGATGAAAAATAGGATTTGCTGTTCATTTAGTTGAATAGCAAATCCTGTATCTAATAGTGTATATTATTATAGTAATGTTAGTATGTTAGTGTGTTATAGTACTGTTATAGTAGTGTTAATTTTGAAGCTTGTATTTTATCCCTGTAATTCAGTTTCTTAACTGCAATGGTTATTTATTTATTTATTCATTTGTTTATTTATTTAGTTAGTTAGTTAACAGTTATTTATTTATTTATTTATTTATTTATTTAAAACGACATCAAAGCAACTGACAGTTGTGAATATTCTGACGAAATTTGCCCGTAGATAATTATTTCAACAGCTTACCTTGCCACAAACCTATTCTCGTGAAATTACGAAGGAGCTTTAGCTATGTAATTCCCCGATATTCGAAGGTTCTTCTTTCGGTTTCATCCCTTGTCTCTTTCTTGGAGTTCACGAACGGTTTCCGAAGGTTTGTCGGTCCCAGACCTCGAAAAGATGACCGCGCTGGAATTATTCAAAAGGGCTGCGGTCCCCGCTGAAAGACACAAACAAACTACGTATTTGATGTGCAGGCCCCATGTGGTATTTCATCAGAATGTCGTTGAATTTCTGTTTCGATTAAGATCTTCCTCGACAGACGTTCCACCGAAACGGCCCATTGGGTGCCCCTGTTTACACACTTGAATGTTTGAATGTTTATGCTTTTCTCCTCATTATCTCTAATAAAACTGATAATTGCAATAGCGTTCAAATGATTAAACAAAGTTCTTATGATAACCAGTTAAAATAAGTATTATCGATTTCCAACCTTCACACAAAAACTATACTCTCTCGTTTTTTAATCTTATTATATAGTTAATACCTTCCACTAAAAGTAAGTTTACGGCTAAAGTAACTACTGCTTTGAAAACAACATCAGTTAGAAAATTAGAAAAAAGTAATGCATGATTTTAAAATTTGAATACACATAACCGTAGACGAAATCAAATCTCTTATACTCATAAAAACGTTTTGATTACCTTTCTCATTGGCTGGACAGTGGAGAATTTTCATTCAAATATTTGAATACGATGATTATCATGCTCAGACACAACAATTCTACCATTCTTCAAAACAGCCACAGAACAAGGGTAACGAAGTTCTCCCAAGTTGTAGCCTTCTGTTCCAAACTTGCCGACAAACCTTCCATTTGAATCAAAGACCTGTATTCTGTGAGAGTGTTCATCACAGACTAACAGAAAGCCTGATTTGTCCACTGATAAACAACGTGGGTACCGAAATTCCCCATCCCCTTCCCCTCGATTTCCGAACTTAAACAGAAAATTTCCCTGCCTACTAAATACTTTAATACAATGTTCATAGTGATCTGACACTACAAGATTTTCGTCACACTGAACACAGTGCACCGGGAAGTTTACAAAGTCAGGCCCACCTATCTTCATCAGAAACCTCCCATCAGGAGAAAAGACCTTAATTAGTTTGTTACCTGTATCAGCAACAATGATATTGCCTTGGCCGTCAACAGATAAACCATGAGGATCATTGAACTGGCAATCAAGGCTTCCATATCCACCAAACATACCTAAGTACCTACCGTCCCCACTGAAAAACTGAATCCTATGGTTATCTTTGTCGACCACAAAAATATTTCCGTTCCTATCGAAACAAATTCCGTGAGGATGATTAAATTCTCCCTGATTTGAGCCCCTGCGACCGAACGATCTTAAGGAAACGCCACTGCTGTTAAAGATTTGAACTCTGTGGTTCAAGTCATCAGTTACCGCTATTTCATCTCTGTCACTCGCTGCTACCCCCCAGGGTTGGTGAAACATTCCCACAGACGAACCTTGTTTTCCAAAAGATAAAACAGGTTTGAACTGAAGGGGTTTCATTAACAAAGCCTGGGAGCAAGCTCCCTGCTCTGATGATAAATGGCGAGAGACACCCTGGAAAGGATGTTTTGGTGATAAAAAGCGAAAGGCACTCGAGGAAGGATTTTCCAGTAAAACGTTTCGACAGGCACCCGGGGAAGGTTGTTCCGGCAAAACGTAGCGGGGAGCTCTCGAGGAAGGATATCGTGGTGAAAAACAGTGAGGACCCCTGGGGGAAGAATGTTTCTGTGAAACGTAGTGACGGGCTGTCAAGGTAGGATGTTTCGGTAAAGAGTAGGAGGAGACGTTTCGGGAAGGATGTACCGATACAAAATAGGGAGCGGTGCTCGGGGAAAGTGAGTGCCACTCTCCTTTTTTTCCACAAGCAAAATCATTTCGGGAACTATGAGGCTGTTCACGGGCCAACACAGCAAAAGGGCTTCCACGAACATATTCCCCGTTTACCTTAACTGTAATTAAATACTTCCCTTGGTCTCTGAGAAAATAGTTGTCATTAATTTGCACTTCTGTTGCACACTCTCTCCCTCCTTCCCCTCTGATCTCTACTGTTACACGGTCACGTTTGTTGTAACACTGTCTTCCTTCTAAACTTTTTGTCGTCAAACTAAATTGCGCTTCACGTCCAGCAAATGCTTCATTCAGTCCTTCACCTTCAGCAATAGATTGGCTTACATTTGTTTTGTGCGGTAATTCCAAGAAACCAATTTCTTGGTTGATGACAGTGTCTAACAAGTTTTGATTCTTCACGAAAACTAAAGCTGAAAAACCTTCAGGGTCTCCGGCGTTTGGGTTAGATTCAACAACTTGCTTAGATAATGTGTCCAGCGATCTCTTCAATTCTATAATCTCTGCATTCTTACCTCGAGTTAAGCGTTGTTCAGCTGTTTTAAGCGATGATTCCATCATCTTTATTTCAGCCTCTGTATTGCTCTTTTCAGTTTTTAGACTTTCAAGTGTTTTCTCTGTTTGGTTTTCAACTGCAGCGAAAATATGTTTCTTTTTCGCTTCAATGACCCCGATCAATTTTTCGACGAATATTTGCACTTTCATCTTTGTGTCTTGGCCTTGTTGAATCACTCTCTGAACGCAGTGTTCGTCAAGTTGACTAAATGTGTTTTTCTTTGCTTGCAAGATCTGTCTTTGTGCTTCGAGCAAAGTTGTTACTTCAGTCTTTTGTTTTTTAGCTTCGTCTTCAATGTGTTCTAAAGCGTGACCAGAATGTTCCAAAGAGGTGCAAGCTAGGCAGACTGCCGTTTTGCAATTCTTGCAAAAGTATTTTAGTTCTTCTTTCTGATGTCGTTGCTTTGGACAAAACGCGGGTCGCTTCAATACATCCTCATAGTCCTTGTCTTGGAACTCTCTCAATGCCAGGACTCGGTGATTTGCGTTGCTTCGCATTCTGTTATGTGCAGTTACACAATCTTCACAGTGAAACATACAACACTGGAAACAGTAAGAAGCCTCGGAGCTCTCCTGGTCACAATTTCCACACGTTACCTGGGTGCTGTTTGATTGTTTAATGGCCAGCACATCAACCAAGCCGTTCAGATAATAGCTTGCTGGAAGATCTTCAATATCGCCGCTTTCAGGCACAGTGCTAAGAGCTTTGCAGTACGGGCAGATGATTGTACCTTGGCGACCGGTTGTATTTTGACTAGTTTGGTGCCATCGCTTTAAACATTTTAAACAGAAACTGTGTAAACAGAGAAGATCTCTCGGATCAGTAAATATGTCCGAACACACGGGACAAGTCACTTTTTCTCGGAGATTACAAAGCAACGTTTGGACATCCATGTTGTTTTCAGAAACAAGTGAGTTGTGACCTTCCAGGAATCCTGAGCTTCTATATTAAGCTTTTCTCGGAATCACTGAAGTACGGACCAATCATAGAACGCTGTCATTTCTTTCGAAAGGCTGTCATAAACAATACACCGACGTCATGGAATATACGAGAATTAACCAGATACCTGGGTTAATGGTCGCAATCGACTTTGAAAAAGCGTTCGAATCCATAAGTTGGAATTTCTTGTTGAAGGCTTTAAAATCCTTTAATCTTGGCGAATCCTTTATTAATGGATCTCTGTTTTTTATTCTAATAAATCCAGTTGTGTCACAAATGATTCAATCGATTTCATTTAATTTCGACGCCACTGCTCAAAGTTGAAAGAAGTGTTAGACAAGGAGACCCGTTGTCACCGTATGTTTTCATCATAGTATTGGAACTACTTTTAATTAAAATTCGAAATGATCCTTACACTATAGCTAAAGGCATTAAAATTGACAATGTGGAGGTAAAACTTGCAGCCTTCGCCGATGACCTGACAACATTTCTACATGACAAAGTCTCCTTAGAACGCCTGTTCATTACACTAAGACTCTTCCAAGAGTGTTCAGGCTTGAAATTAAATAAAGACAAAACGCAGGCCAAATGGCTCGGCAGTAGCCACAATTGTAAACAAGACTTGGGTATAGACACTGTTAATGAAGCTATGAAGATTCTGGGATTTTTTGTACCTATAATTCACGCTTAAAACATGAACTTAATTTTGACGCAACACTAGTTAAAAATCTTTAAAAAGAACCTTGAACAACTGGCAATGGAGAAATCTAACATTATTTGGCAGGATTCAAATTATCAAAACATTCGCAATGCCAAAACTCATGTTCCGTGCTTCTGTATTAAACCTAAACAAAGAATTTATGATAAAACTAAAGCCTGTGATGTTAAGTTTTTTGTGGAAAGGAAAAGATAAAAACAAACGCTTAACTCTGATCAGCGAGTATGAAGATGGCGGACTGAAAATGCCCACGTGGAATCTGCAATCAAAGCCCAGAAAATCATAAGTCTTAAAAAGTATACTGGCAAATTCCTTCTTCATTGCAATTATAATGTTGCTGACCTACCAAAAGACCTTCCTAAATTTTACCGCGAGTGTTTTGAAACTCGGGCTACTGTCAATGCTAAACAAATATCCTCGCTAGTCCACATCATAGATCAAATACTGTGGAATAAACAACATCTGCGTATCGATGGCAAACCTCAATTTGTAAAAAGTCGTATATGGCTGGAATCGAAAAAATAAAATAAAAGACATCCCTCGTCCGAGGAACGCCATAATACTAAAACCCGGAACGCTAGAATACTTCAACTCTAAATGATGATTTAATATACAAAAGATCGCTGAAAAGAAGAACAATTAATGTTAAGCCACGCTACATTATTAACGTTACCTTGTGACTCCCGCCAAAACCTGCGCGCAGGCTAGTTAAGATTTAGTGTCTTACCTCTTTTTCTGAGGACTTTGGCTGGGACTAAAGGAAGGGAATAACAGTTTATAATTTGTAAATGTTACTGTAAACGCTTTAAGTCAAAGAGAAAATTTCAGCTACATACGCTTACCTTGGTGGAGAGTCCTCCATGTCGATGCCAGTGCGAAACAGCCCAGCAATCCATGGGGAGCTTTGGTGAGCTCAGGATTTCACAGCAAGAAGTAATTCAAGGCGCGAAGTTCTGTCAATCTACTAATGATTTTGCGGTTAGTTTGGTTCCACGGGTGGTATAATAAATTGACATTCTACTGTAACATGTTAATTTACACATCAAGCATATGCCTGTGCAATCACTGTCGTAAATACATTTCGCCAACTATTTTCTTCGGTCAGTAACAAAACGACGAGGGGTGTCAACTCTAACATTTGCTGTTTGAACAGCACTACACAGTAATGAGGGTCGTCCCGAAAATCTGGAAAAACCTCCCGATTTTGTTATGAAGATCCCACAAAAATAACAAACGATATCAAAAATTATAGTTGGAAAGAGAGACGGAGAAGGAGACAAAAGGGAGCTCTGTATCTCCTCAGTATCAACCTGCTTTATCTTTTCGCCCGCTTCCACATTTCGCCAATCTTAGGGCCCGTTTAAACATGCGATTTTTGTGCAATTTTTGTCGCACATTTTAGTGCAATTTTTGTCGCGCTCAAGCTCACGATAAAAATTGCAAGTGAGTGTAAACTAGCGGCGATTTGTGTGCGATTTGTCGCTGCGATATTGCAGAGGTTTCGATTGATGCAACTTGGCGGCGGTTTGGGGGAAAGTGCAGCACATATTACACTGGAATCGCAGCGAAATTGCTGCTAGTTTACACTTGCGACAAAAGTTGCATTGGAGAGCGCGACAAAAATTGCACCAAAAATCGCATGTGTAAACTGGCCTTTACGCAGCTTGCATTTCCTATGTCTCTTCTGGTCGCTTACTCTTAGAGGTGACAGCTGAAATTTAGGCCACGTTCCTACTAGAATAGACTGTGGGAAGCTTAAAGAGGAGAGTCAATTGCATTGTGTTTACTGACTGTATTAGCAACGGCCAGCAGTTCTAAACGATGCTGTTGCAAAGTAAAGGCTTTCAGAAAATATGGTTAATCAGATAGCCGCATTGAAAACTAAAATGTCAGGAATTAGTTTCTAAAGATGCTGTGATGCTGGTTCGGTGGGTCCGGGAAGGTATCTTTTTCAAATTGATAACAGCTTCAGTTAAAATAAGGTAAATTGGCCACTGTAAGGAAACTCAAACACTTTTGATCTTTGTCAGTTATTGTAAATCTGCAGCACGCTCAACATGGGCACCAGACTGGAAAATGTATACAAAATACATGAAATGTCATTTTCTGTTTTCTCCGATTGTTTCAGGGCCTTCAAAATGGATATTAATTTAAATACGATAACACAGGTTGATCTGTTCGGATCCTGTAGCTAAAACTTTTTTTAAGTCGCAGAGCGTTATAGGAAACAAAATCTTATCGGCCGAATTTAACCGAGCAGCTGTTTGCTCTTCAAAAATGCTACCTGACTTAATTTCGTATTATATATGACGTATTTTATTTGTCCTTCCAAAAACAAAAGGAATTAATTTTCCTATGTTACAAAGGTTAGGGTCTGAGATGACATGCAGGCAAACATTTTCCCACGATTGAACCCGAATTTGTGAGGCGGTTATTATTTTCCGCCGAACTGGTATTCTAGAGAAATAACTGGTTGGATGCCCTGCCTGACTCAAGGTCCAGCGTGTGTTTTGTGCACATCTTTTGAGAGACCAAGGCCAAAGACAGAATAAAATTCTTCAGGATGTTTCTTTCCTTTGATCGGGGTCAGGTGTAAACACCTGTAAGTCGTGAAAACTTAAAGCAAGAGTAGACTTACTTTCGACATTTCTATGCATATATTTTCGTCAAGACAAGCTGAAGCAAATAAACGGGTCCATTTTTTGCACGCGCTGCTTCTTTTAGACAAAAGGTTGGCATATTTCATAATTTTGGAACTGGAATGAAATCGTATTTTTCAGTTGGCCTTGTCGAGACTAAAATAGCAATCGATCTATTGTCATTTTGACACTGGTGATAAATAGCATTCAAAGTTTAGTGCTTCGATTCAGTGGGTTGCCTAATTAAAGAATTTTTAGGATGCAACGTGTATGCCTGGGGGAGGCTCCTCTATTAAAAAAAGGAAAGAAAATTTTACAAGGTATCCTTAAGAGGGGCCAGCATCTCGTTTTGTGGGCAAAGTTATGACTCCAGTAGTATTTTTCCCGGATTCTACCTTAGAAGGGGCGAAAATAATTCTGGCTATTTCAGATTGTTAGTGCCTCAGTGATTACCTAATAAGAAAAGTGTTCACAAAGAAAAGCCGAGTTCTAGGAGGTATCTCTGTATTGTGTTTGGCAGACAGCTAGGCGACAGCATTTAAATTATCCCTCAAGGGTAGATTGAAACTATTGTTTAATATTTTTCACTACTTAAACTTTAAAAATAGCCGGCCTCGATCTAAACCAATTTCAGAGTGGCCAGCTCTGATATTTCAACGTTGCTTACAGTAAACAGGGTAAAGAAGGCATATAGCACAGAGAATAATAACTTTTATGTCCTTAAAATGTCCCGCCTATGAACAGATTTGGGAGGTACAGTCATTGTCTTAAGCCGCAGTTTCAGTCAGACCTTGTTTAAATAACCGGCCCATAAAGGTTAAGATTCCTGTATCGTCAGATTAATTCATGAGCGACAGAGCCGAGTAGAGTATTTGGAGATGCTGTTGTGCACCGTTGATGTGCACAGTTTAACCCAAGTTTACATGTTTGACTGATTAAAATCTCGCGTCATTGATTTCTCAGTACTTAGAAGAGATTTTTCCAAGATAATACAGCGGATCATTTTTAGCTAGAGGGTTAAATTAGTTTTACAATTTACAATTAACCATGCTCAGACAAAAGGAGACGTCTCCTGAAAATAAAGCGAAGTTAGATGCAAGCCCCAAATATATTATGTAATATTCCAATATTATTTGCAGTTTCCCGAATAATTTCTCGAGGCTCCCGATTCCCGGCAATATCTTGAGATTCACGAATAAATTTTGCGGTTCTCCCGAAACAAATATTCTTAGAGTTGGCACCCCCCGTAAAACGCATGATTTAGATGCGTGTGGGTATACAGTGGAATCCCGATTTTTCGAATACTCGGTTATTCGAAACTCCCGATTTTTCGAACCAAAAGTCGTTTCCCTTGGATTTGCTTCAGTCAAACACTGTAATTTTACCCCCGATTTTTCGAATGCTCGATTTTTCGAAACTCCCGATATTTCGAACTAATTCTTTCTTCCTTTCAAAAATTTACATTCGATTTCTCGAACTCTGAAAGCTCAGGAACCAACAAAAACCGGTTTTAGCCACATACACACCTGAATGCAATTAACAAATTCCGGAGAAGGTGTTTTCATGCGTTTTTTTTAATTACAAAGCAAGTGACAAATCTGTCATTGAAGTCATAAGAAACTACAACGCCGTTGTTACACAATCGAGGGTCTTGAATTACTGTACATGATCAGAGTTCCTTTGTTTACTTGCATTTTTCAAGCTCTTGCCGTAGCGCATTAATATTTTGCAGTTCCTTTAAACCGTGGAGTACAGGGTACTTTTTTTTCTTATACAGTAAGGGGAAGGAAATGCAGTCAAGAGTCCGCGCAAATTTACGGACACATGTATCAGTACAGTACTGGTTTTTGTTCTGCCGAAATTGGCTTAAATCCTTAAATTTTCGTTTTGTTTTAAATGTACGTTTTGTTGGTAAATAAAGATTGGACACACATTAACAAGAGTGATATACCATTGTTGTCTGCCTTCTTGGATCTTATAAAACAATTCCACGGTAAAACAGGTGTGGTTTGATGCCACCTTCGATATTTCGAACCCCCAATTTTTCGAACCAAGTTCCATTTCCCTTTGAGGTTCGAAAAATCGGAATTCCACTGTATTTTGAAACCAAAACTTGTCCGTTTTGATTGACGGTCTACATAACGAACGACAAAATCTATGCCTTGGTGTACGCATTATTTATAGTTTTGAAATGACTATACATTGGGAAACAGAGTACTGTATTTAGTACGGAGACAAGTCAATTAAAACCTCGCATACATTTCTGTTTGTGACAAGGTATTATTTTGCGATGCATTTCAACTTTCATGTGAAATTGAAATTCGACGTTTTGTACACCCGGTGTACACCAAACACTAATAATGTGTTCGTAAACCGGGCTCGCCGATCAGTTTGACCTGAGTTTGATCTGTTTGATGACGTTCTCTCATCAAATTATCCCTCCCGGCCACATTCAATTGTCTATCATGTACCATACTTCAATGTACAACATATAAAAAGCTTTCACACAGGAAGAGACTCAATTCGTAGATCTGATTGGTGTTGAAGACTAATAAGTTAAAAGGCTACAAAATCATTAATGTTCTACTTGAGCGAAAATAACAATCTACAGAGGACAATGAGTTTACTGTGTCACTGGTAAGCTCGATAAAATAGAGCTATGGCGTCGATCGCGCGTCGTCCGAGTATCCTTGGTAGCTTTCCGCATGTTTCCAGAGTTACTGGCTATAATCGGGACCCAGGAAAGCACTGGTATGTAGTCACTAAACTTGCGTACGGCTTAAGGCTTAAGATGAATTTGCTAAGAGCGAAATTTTCACCACTTTCCTGACGAAATACACTGTAGCATCAATACATCGGAAGCCCGCCAAGCGAGGTTGTGACTTCAACAGACAACCAAGCCATAGTTTTGTTGTGTTCGTCGTTTGAGCTTTATGCTAGATTGCCTCGGCAGCGAGAGTGTGCGAAAGACGGGTTGGCTCGCTCCTCAAAATTTGGCCCTGTTGTGGAATCGGTAAAAGGAATTGCTTTGGACTGTGACTCACCGTGTAGTTTTGGCGGGAAAAACTTCGAGTCGAATCACTGCCCTTTTAGGAAGCATATAGACATAGATAAAGGTAATTTTGCCTTCGCATTAATCTGCTCTGTGCCCTTTTAGGTAGCACATACCCAAGGACACAAGTAATTTTGCCTTCGCATTAATCTGCCCTATGCCCTTTTAGGTAGCACATACCCAAGGGTTCAGTTAACTTTTCCTTCGCATTAATCTGTTCTGTGCCCTTCAGTTTAGGTAGCACATACCCAAAGGTTCAGTTAATTTTTCCTTCGCATTAATCTGCCCCGTGCCCTTTTAGGTAGCACATACCCAAGGACACAAGTAATTCTGCCTTCGCATTAATCTGCTCTGTGCCCTTTTAGGTAGCACATACCCAAGGACACAAGTAATTTTGCCTGCGCATTAATCTGCTCTGTGCCCTTTTAGGTAGCACATACCCAAGGGTTCAGTTAATTTTTACTTCGCATTAATCTGCTCTGTGCCCTTTTAGGTAGCACATACCCAAGGACACAAGTAAATTTGCCTTTGCGTTAATCTGCCCAGTGCCCTTTTAGGTAGCACATACCCGAGGACACAAGTAATTTTGCCTTCGCATTAATCTGCTCTGTGCCCTTTTAGGTAGCACATACCTAAGGACACAAGTAATTTTGCCTTCGCATTAATCTGCTCTGTGCCCTTTTAGGTAGCACATACCCAAGGACACAAGTAATTTTGCCTTCGCATTAATCTGCTCTGTGCCCTTTTAGGTAGCACATACCCAAGGACACAAGTAATTTTGCCTTCGTGTTAATCTGCTCTGTTCCCTTTTAGGTAGCACATACCCAAGGGTTCAGTTAATTTCGCCTTCGCATTAATCTGCTCTGTGCCCTTTTAGGTAGCACATACCCAAGGACACAAGTAAATTTGCCTTTGCGTTAATCTGCCTAGTGCCCTTTTAGGTAGCACATACCCGAGGACACAAGTAATTTTGCCTTTGCGTTAATCTGCCTAGTGCCCTTTTAGGTAGCACATACCCGAGGACACAAGTAATTTTGCCTTCGCATTAATCTGCCCTGTGCCCTTTTAGGTAGCACATACCTAAGGACACAAGTAATTTTGCCTTCGCATTAATCTGCTCTGTGCCCTTTTAGGTAGCACATACCCAAGGACACAAGTAATTTTGCCTTCGCATTAATCTGCTCTGTGCCCTTTTAGGTAGCACATACCCAAGGACACAAGTAAATTTGCCTTTGCGTTAACCTGCCCAGTGCCCTTTTAGGTAGCACATACCCGAGGACACAAGTAATTTTGCCTTCGCATTAATCTGCTCTGTGCCCTTTTAGGTAGCACATACCCAAGGACACAAGTAATTTTGCCTTCGCATTAATCTGCTCTGTGCCCTTTTAGGTAGCACATACCCGAGGACACAAGTAATTTTGCCTTCGCGTGTATCTGCTCTGTTCCCTTTTAGGTAGCACATACCCAAGGGTTCAGTTAATTTTGCCTTCGCATTAATCTGCTCTGTGCCCTTTTAGGTAGCACATACCCAAGGACACAAGTAAATTTGCCTTTGCGTTAACCCGCTCTGTGCCTTTTTAGGTAGCACATACCCAAGGGTACGGTTAATTTTGCCTTTGCGTTGATCTGCTCTGTGCCCTTTTAGGTAAGGTAGCACATACCCAAGGGTAGGGTTAATTTTGCCTTTGCGTTAATCTGCTCTGTGCACTTTTACAAAGCACATACCCAAGGGTACGGCTAAAATTAATCTGCTCTGTACGGCTAATTTTGCTTTCGCAGCATATAAATACGCACGGGAATCAATCGCGCGCTCGTCACGATTCTACGCAGCGGGCGATTTTCGCGCTGGCTCGCGTTCTTTTTAAATTGGTCGACTGTCCCTAAGCGAAAACAGAGATTGCTCGTAATGTGTACATGAGCCGAACCTAACCAGAATCAACAAGCAACCCCCTTTTTATCGGAGACGCTAGAATGTAAATAATAGTTAACGTTACGGCAGAGGTTAGGTTACGCAAAGGTGTTATGGAAGACTTTCATTCTTCCTCTAACGTTACGGTTAAGGCGCCGTCTTGATAACGCCGCTCTTGCGGAAACTTTATTTTATAAAGGGTCACCCGGCGTGAAATATAAACCCAGCTGATGTACACATCTCACCCAACGCGCGCCGGCTTGAATCAGTATTAACATCTCGGGATCATTCACGCTGGTGGTCCAGGGAAATTTACACAGAACAAATCGAGAACCACGTAAAGCAGCAGAAATACTCAATGCCCAGGTTAATGCTACTTTGATGTATGCCCAGGATCCAGAGAAGCGATGCCCCGATGGCCTTCGATGTCCAATCACGTCAACAAGGTCGAATAAACAGTAGCAGAGATTGCGGTGAAATTTATCTCGCAAGCAGGCTTCCTCTTTGGCTTATGTCTTATGCAAGCTAGCGACAAAAGCCGGGGTACTTGTCCCGCCTGTGCCCTCGAAGTAACTACTCTCTTTGTTTGTTTGTTTTTTTAGTAGAAATCAGTTTAGTTACTTGACAAAAAATAAGCTGCAATCAGGTTAAAATTTCACTGCGATCTTGTTTTCATTAGTCATACAAAGGGACAGACAAAAGAAATTCAACGAAACCAACCCAAGAAATTTCTTGCGAACACTTGATCCACGCCGGCTTTCACGTTGTAGGGCAAACTGAAGTCCCTGGCAAAGGATGTTAAAAGCGAACAAATTTGTCGATCTTATGCGAAAAATTACGCGTGACCTGCGGCCAGACTCTATTTCCGTTCGGTTAAACGGGCCCGCGGTAACCGCAGAGCAAGAAAAGTTTTTAGCGGACGACCAAATAAGAGGAAATACAAAGAATGCTGCTAAAATTGGGCCCGATAGAAGATTATATTGCGCGCTTTATTTTCCTTTTTTTTTCTCTTCTCTGTTTGCCAACAGGTCTCAATAAATTGTAGTTATCTGTCAACATCGTCATATTTTGCAGCAAGAAGCTAACACCTCGTTTCATTCTTATGAATTCTTAAGGTGACAAATCATGGCGTTAAGTTACTGTTAATATTAACTGAGGGGGGATTCAATCCCCCTTCAGCTAATTTGCATAACAAATCCTGAAGCGATCAAAGCCCGTCATGAATAAATTATAATAATTATGGTTGGCGGGAAAACGTAAGGCAGTAAGGCAGGGGGTTGGGGAGGGGATAGTCCTGGATAGTGAGGAGAATGGTTTTGGCGGGAGTCAGAAGGTAACGTTAATAATGCGGTAACGTGGCTTAACCCTAATTGTTCGTCTTTTCAGCGATCTTGTGTATATTAAATCGTCATTTAGAGTTGAGGTATTCCGGCATTTCGGGTTTAAGTATTCCGGTGTTCAGGGTTTAAGAATTCCGGCGTTCCGGGTTTAAGTATTCCGGCGTTCCTGGTTTTAGTATTCCGGCGTTCCGGGTAAGTACATGCCCTTCGGAAGTGACATTCACTACGTTTGGCGGTATACTGCTAATCTAGAGAAAGTGCAGCAAAACCAAGTCGGAGCGAAATTTCAAAAGCAACTGAGACGTTTTTTGGGGTATCGTAGGTTCACATTTGGTGGAGCAGTACCCCACGATCAGGTGGTTCTGGGGGCTACATACTGCAAACTGGATCATAACCATTAAGTCGTCATGGACCAAGCTCCCACAACTGTTTTACCAAACAGAAAGTATTCAACGGAGGATATTTCTATCAAGTAGTAATATTTTTGCCATACTGACGTTTCGCCAGGGTCAGATTCCAGAATTTAACAGCTTGGATGAAACTAGAAGTTTATTTTCAAACATGTTAAGATGCTCCCCCAAAGTCCGAGTTATCACGTTATTTTACCTTGCTAAAAATACCAAAAAAAAAATAGCAACCACGTCACACACTGTGGTTATGTGCTTGCAGCTCTAAATTAAGGGCAAAAATTTGAATTTTTAATTTTCCCTCACGAGCTCTAACCCTTATTTTCAAATGAATTCACCCTTCATTGGTGAGCTATCATACCTTCAAATAGAAACGCGAGCGCAAAAGGTCTTTTTGTTGACATTAGCTACTGGTCAGCGGCTACTGCCTGAAAAATTTAACTCGAGAGAAGTAATACATGGAAAGCTTGGTCTAAATGAAGGCTTTTGAACAAAGAATTTTCCCAAAACCAACTGTTTTGACGCTTCTAAGATGATCTCTGAAACGCACGGATCTATATTTGATCGAAGATGACAGAATAATTGAGGTAATGGGTGCAAATGAAAACATAACAAGATGCCCTTCGTTGATTTCATTGTTTTGTTGGCCAAACAAGAAAACTTTAATTCGCTTAATGTCAATGGTTCGTACTAGCTGACATTTTGCTTGCAAAAGTCGATGAGCTGAACTTAAATCTGCCAAAGTTTGCTCGTCCTCTACCTTTTTTCTCGTCAGGCTTGTTGGCGCTTCATTTTAGTATTTTTAGAAGGAAACGGTCAATATTGTTGTAGTTTAGTTTACACCTTTGTCACCGCAAAGTGTAACCGGTCTAGATGCCGGTCTAGATGGGAAAATCTAGACCGCGGTCAATATCGATTTCAGCCAATCAAATTCGTGAATTCGGTAGTTCCCAGTCCTTGTGAGACACCGCCATATAATAATTTATTATAATTAAGACCAAGTCTTTAACTTTCCATGACTGCAAGGAATTTGCTAGACGAGGTCTCACTTTTTGTTAACATGTATTTTTGTTTACCCATTTTTCCTACTTTTTTAAAAGCTGTGAAATTGGGTTGTTAAAAGGAACTGTTTTAACTACTCAAAACAACTACATGGAAATGTCAGTAACACTGTAGGATAAGGAAGAGTTGTACCTATCAAACAACAGTAGAATTTTGTCCTGCATCAAATTTTAAGTGTTGTGAGGAGTTGCCAAAGTTATTGAAAATTGGCATTTTTGTACCAATAAAATGTCCATTTTTGCCCACCGGGGGACCCCCCTTGTAAACTGCCAAAGAAAGCATTTAGAGCCCAAACGAAAAGTGTTTTTAAAGTACCCAGACAAAGTGCAATTCACATACAAGATTTGAAGGAAATCTATTTTGTGACCAATTTGGGTTATGAGGATCTGAGGATCTTAGGGAGACAGCCTCTTAAAAACCTCAAGGAGACCAATCTCCATGTTAAAATACTTATGGCTGTTTGTCATGCTTTTGGGAAAGACATAAATTCTCTCCTATTTAAAGGAGGAAAAAAGTTATTTTCTAAAACACTATGATTCCGGTATTACTTAACCATGTGTGTCCCAAAGCTAAGCTGTGAGTCAGCTATGCTTGGTTACCGTGTTGAGCAATAGCCCTTAAGGCTTGAAATATAAGAATTTATATGGGAATTTTACTACTTGAAACTAGGAGACAGCGATAGGGGAACTAAATTGGGACTTTTTTTAGGGAAAAAGGCCTTAATCTGATCAATTATTTCTTGATATTTGGTCTAACAAAAGCACTTCCAAATTCATGGAGAGTCTTGGTTAACGCGGAATATTCACGGTCTCCTCAAGAACTAGACCAAACCGCCACAAATTCGCATTTAACTCAATTTACGTTAAATTCTAAGAACGAAGAAATCAACCTAAATCAACTCACTAGTAAAAGATTGTACTGGATTCTTGTAGCGGAAACACGTGTATACCCTACCGCAAGATTGAAATACAAGGCGTTATTTATAGACCAAATTCTTGACTGGAAACAGATTTATTTAATCCCACATAAAGTTACCCTAGACATAAAAACAAGAATGTTCCAATTCAAATTACCTAATCGTATAATATATACTAACAAATTGTTAAATAAAATGAAGCTAACAGATAGTTCATTTTGTACGTTTTGTGGAGAGTACGAAGAATCCCTCGAGCATCTGTTTTTAGCGGAGCCCGCGCGCTAGTGCGTCAGCGGAGACCATTGCTAAGCAAATTTGGTAACCTATCAAGCCAAGAAAATTTGGTAGTGACGTAATAGTCACGTGACCGTCCTTCCGTCCGCACCACAGGGTCACCAATATGAAGTGGCATACCGTTACACTGGATATAACCCTGTACTGAATCCCGTGTTTTTGGCGCGAAATCGCACGGTGACCCGCGTTGTAGCAAAACAAGCAAAGACAACAAACGTCAAAAACAAATTTGTTAATGGAAAAAAAAAGTTCAAAAGAATACTCAGTTGTCTTTCTGGTGGAAGGCGAAAAAAATTGGGCGATAAAGTTCAGGCGAAAAGTTCAAATTTGCCTTGTCGGTTTTGTTGCGAACTCAGTCGGCACACCGCTTGAGTTCGCAGCATTTTGCAGTCGTTTCGACGCCAAATATAGCAGAGCTAGTACTTTTTGGTCTTTTCTGTCCACAACCATGGTTTTGCGGCGGTCCGAACACATTTTGCTAGGAAAAACACCAGCATTTTTGTGTTGATAGGCAGCTTTCACGAAAAAAGAAATAAGTAGTAAAATTAACATCCGATCCGAGGATAACAATAAACGCTCATGGCGTGGCCTATAAGTTAGTCTATAGGTGTTTTGGAATCACATTTGTAAGTGGTGTAAGTAACTATTGTTGTGTTAGTAAGTAATCCGCGTATGTAAGCAATAGTATTGTATTTAGTGTAAGTGATTTCTATTGTAGTAGGCTTGTAATAGTATTGTACGTAATGTGTCGGTGCTGTAATAAAGGTTGCATTAAAAAAAAAGAAACAATAAATAATCAGAAGATCAGTGTAAAGATTTCTGGAGTCACACATCAGTTTGTACAAGGTGTTTCAAACTTTTGAGTTTGTGGATGATAGCCTATAATGTGACATTTACATGACAGCTACTTATCAGTATCACCGTTAAAAAGAAAGCTCCTGAGCAGAACTTTACCTTGGCGTTTTTTAGCATGCTGTACAAGTCGCTGGTTTAAGTTTGTGGATGAACTCCTGTGTGAGAATTTAAATTGAAAACTACTGAACAGAGCTTTCCTGTGGTTCTGTTTTAATTGTGCTTTAGAGGGCGCTCTTACTCTTTCGTCTGTGAATAACATGCTATCGTGTACTATTCAAATAAAGGCTATTGAGCCGTGCTTTCCCTTGGTATTGCATGTTAATGATGCTGAACCAGGTAGTTGTAACTTTTCAGTCTGTGGCTGAAATTCTAACAGAGTGACCACCCAAATCAAAGGTGTCGAATAGTACTTTCGCGTGATTCTTTTTCTTATGCTATACAACTCGTTCTGACTTTTGAGTCTGTGGATGAAATCCTACAGTGTGACCACTCAAATAAAAGCTACTGAGCACTTTTTTCATGTGGTACTGTTTATTACTCTGTACAAGGTGGTTATAACTTTTGACTCTGTGGATGAACTACCGAAGTGTGACCATGCATTCAAATAAAAGCTACTGAGCAGTACTTTCCTGTAGTGCTGTTTATTATGCTGTGCAAGGCGGTTCTCAATTTTGAGTCTGTGAATGAAATCCTGAAGTGTGACCATTCAAATGAAAGCTACTGAGCAGTACTTTCCTGTGGTGCTGTTTATTATGCTGTACAAGGCGGTTCTTAATTTCGAGTCTGTGAATGAAATCCTAAAGTGTGACCATTCAAATAAAAGCTACTGAGCACATTTTTCCATGTGGTCCTGTTAATTATGCTGTGCAAGAGGTTCTAACTTTTGAATTCAGTGTGACCATTCAATTGAACGCCGACTGAATAACTTTCTTTTCAGCAAAGCAATCACACTGACTGCAGTTCCAATTTAGTTCCCCTATCGCTGTCTCCTAGTTTCAAGTAGTAAAATTCCCATATAAATTCTTATATTTCAAGCCTTAAGGGCTATTGCTCAACACGGTAACCAAGCATAGCTGACTCACAGCTTAGCTTTGGGACACACATGGTTAAGTAATACCGGAATCATAGTGTTTTAGAAAATAACTTTTTTCCTCCTTTAAATAGGAGAGAATTTATGTCTTTCCCAAAAGCATGACAAACAGCCATAAGTATTTTAACATGGAGATTGGTCTCCTTGAGGTTTTTAAGAGGCTGTCTCCCTAAGATCCTCAGATCCTCATAACCCAAATTGGTCACAAAATAGATTTCCTTCAAATCTTGTATGTGAATTGCACTTTGTCTGGGTACTTTAAAAACACTTTTCGTTTGGGCTCTAAATGCTTTCTTTGGCAGTTTACAAGGGGGGTCCCCCGGTGGGCAAAAATGGACATTTTATTGGTACAAAAATGCCAATTTTCAATAACTTTGGCAACTCCTCACAACACTTAAAATTTGATGCAGGACAAAATTCTACTGTTGTTTGATAGGTACAACTCTTCCTTATCCTACAGTGTTACTGACATTTCCATGTAGTTGTTTTGAGTAGTTAAAACAGTTCCTTTTAACAACCCAATTTCACAGCTTTTAAAAAAGTAGGAAAAATGGGTAAACAAAAATACATGTTAACAAAAAGTGAGACCTCGTCTAGCAAATTCCTTGCAGTCATGGAAAGTTAAAGACTTGGTCTTAATTATAATAAATTATTATATGGCGGTGTCTCACAAGGACTGGGAACTACCGAATTCACGAATTTGATTGGCTGAAATCGATATTGACCGCGGTCTAGATTTTCCCATCTAGACCGGCATCTAGACCGGTTACACTTTGCGGTGACAAAGGTGTAAACTAAACTACAACAATATTGACCGTTTCCTTCTAAAAATACTAAAATGAAGCGCCAACAAGCCTGACGAGAAAAAAGGTAGAGGACGAGCAAACTTTGGCAGATTTAAGTTCAGCTCATCGACTTTTGCAAGCAAAATGTCAGCTAGTACGAACCATTGACATTAAGCGAATTAAAGTTTTCTTGTTTGGCCAACAAAACAATGAAATCAACGAAGGGCATCTTGTTATGTTTTCATTTGCACCCATTACCTCAATTATTCTGTCATCTTCGATCAAATATAGATCCGTGCGTTTCAGAGATCATCTTAGAAGCGTCAAAACAGTTGGTTTTGGGAAAATTCTTTGTTCAAAAGCCTTCATTTAGACCAAGCTTTCCATGTATTACTTCTCTCGAGTTAAATTTTTCAGGCAGTAGCCGCTGACCAGTAGCTAATGTCAACAAAAAGACCTTTTGCGCTCGCGTTTCTATTTGAAGGTATGATAGCTCACCAATGAAGGGTGAATTCATTTGAAAATAAGGGTTAGAGCTCGTGAGGGAAAATTAAAAATTCAAATTTTTGCCCTTAATTTAGAGCTGCAAGCACATAACCACAGTGTGACGTGGTTGCTATTTTTTTTTTGGTATTTTTAGCAAGGTAAAATAACGTGATAACTCGGACTTTGGGGGAGCATCTTAACATGTTTGAAAATAAACTTCTAGTTTCATCCAAGCTGTTAAATTCTGGAATCTGACCCTGGCGAAACGTCAGTATGGCAAAAATATTACTACTTGATAGAAATATCCTCCGTTGAATACTTTCTGTTTGGTAAAACAGTTGTGGGAGCTTGGTCCATGACGACTTAATGGTTATGATCCAGTTTGCAGTATGTAGCCCCCAGAACCACCTGATCGTGGGGTACTGCTCCACCAAATGTGAACCTACGATACCCCAAAAAACGTCTCAGTTGCTTTTGAAATTTCGCCCCGACTTGGTTTTGCTGCACTTTCTCTAGATTAGCAGTATACCGCCAAACGTAGTGAATGTCACTTCCGAAGGGCATGTACTTACCCGGAACGCCGGAATACTAAAACCAGGAACGCCGGAATACTTAAACCCGGAACGCCGGAATTCTTAAACCCTGAACACCGGAATACTTAAACCCGAAATGCCGGAATACCTCAACTCTAAATGACGATTTAATATACACAAGATCGCTGAAAAGACGAACAATTAGGGTTAAGCCACGTTACCGCATTATTAACGTTACCTTCTGACTCCCGCCTCTGACTCTCCTCACTATCCAGGACTATCCCCTCCCCAACCCCCTGCCTTACTGCCTTACGTTTTCCCGCCAACCATAATTATTATAATTTATTTGATTGCTGGGCTGTTTCGCACTGGCATCGACATGGAGGACTCTCCACCAAGGTAAGCGTCTGTAGCTGAAATTTTCTCTTTGACTTAAAGCGTTTACAGTAACATTTACAAATTATAAACTGTTATTCCCTTCCTTTAGTCCCAGCCAAAGTCCAGAGAAAAAGAGGTAAGACACTAAATCTTAACTAGCCTGCGCGCAGGTTTTGGCGGGAGTCACAAGGTAACGTTAATAATGTAGCGTGGCTTAACATTAATTGTTCTTCTTTTCAGCGATCTTTTGTATATTAAATCATCATTTAGAGTTGAAGTATTCTAGCGTTCCGGGTTTTAGTATTATGGCGTTCCGGGTTTAAGTATTCCGGCGTTCCGGCGCCCTTCCGGAGTTGATCACAGACTAGCCTGGGTAGTATGAGAACCAGGCTTAATCAGTGGAAGTTACGAGTATCCTCAGATTTTTGTTAGGGATTGAATAGCGGGTTGAGATACTCGAGCTCGCACAAAATTACTTCACTATAAGTTCTATCTCTACTAGACTACTCTTAATCTAACTGTACAGTAGACGCCCGTTATCTAGAACAGAAACTCGTTTCCTCTTGAATACTGTTTCCAGTCATTTACTACTGGCATTGCCGAAGGAATTTTTAATTTCCTTGAAACCCTACTTTATTTTAAATTAACCCTATAATGGGGGAGGGGGGGGGGGGAGTGCACGGACTCTGCCTTTGGGGACTTGAAACTTTTCTATTATTTTTTAATGTGTGAACAAGCACCGCCAAAATTTTATTGAAAAAATTAGTTGAGAGCAAATTAGTGTGGTAGGTCAATGTACAGTGAGATTCATGTTGCTGAGGCAGTCAAACTTTCAGGGTCTCAAAGGGGGGGTCCCTGGAGCCCTGGAGCCCTGAAATTTCTGCTTTGGAGCCGGGAGCCCGATCATTTTACTGACTGGAGCCCTGATCCTTTTTTGGCTGTGGAGCCCGGAGCCCAAAGAAATTTTCTGCGGAGCCCAGAGCCCAGCGTTTTTAAATTTGATCATTCGAGATCCCAGATTGCATTGATTCTTGTTTATTGACTGCTTTTCTGTTTGTTTGTGCGTGTTAACTGCCATAAAGAAACAGAATTTGAAGAGAGGGCAGTACATAATACAAGTATACGCGATTATCTTAAGCTAATAATGATATGCAACAACTTATTTGACGCTTTCATGAAAACTTTGTTATTGTAGTGAGCGCGATAAAAACAACTTAAAAGTATCCGGACGATCCTTTTAGCAGTTTGCTCGCAAGTATCAGTTACAGCAAACTGTATCAATATTCTAAAACGTGACAGATCACTTTGAAAATACAAATAATTATTGATGAAGATTTTTTAATTTCATTACTTACCCAGTCCTTAATAGATTTTATTGTTTACTGTTCATCTGATTCATGACCCTTTTCCATTCTGACTTTCGAGTGTGGATTGGCGGATCATTATCAGCAGCTGGGCCAAGTCCTCTTTGTAAAAACTTCCATAAAATTATCTTAAAGCGCCTTATGTAAATATGTCAATTGTCTATATTTATATTGCTGCTACTTTTCTTAAATTGCGCACTTCAAGACTCGTAAATTGCGCACTTTAAGACTCGTAAATTGCGCACTTTAAGACTCGTAAATTGCGCACTTTAAGACTCGTAAATTGCGCACTTTAAGACTCGTAAATTGCGCACTTTAAGACTCGTAAATTGCGCACTTTAGACTCGTAAATTGCGCACTTTAAGACTCGTAAATTGCGCACTTTAAGACTCGGAAATTGCGCACTTTAAGACTCGTAAATTGCGCACTTTAAGACTCGTAAATTAAGCACTTTAAGACTCGTAAATTAAGCACTTTAAGACTCGTAAATTAAGCACTTTAAGACTCGTAAATTGCGCACTTTAAGACTCGTAAATTGCGCGCTTTAAGACTCGTAAATTAAGCACTTCACGATTCGTAATTGCGCACTTAAGACTCAATGAAAACCCTTGAATTGTGCATTGTCAACGTCCACTTAGACACGTTAACTAGTACCTTATTGTTACTTATTTTCGCGGGACTTAATTTTCGCGATTTTCAAAAAATTGCGAAATTAAAGACCCGCGAAAATTAATTCTAAACGATTTCTATTGTATTTTTTTTGTGGCCAAATCGCGAAAATTTAGTCTCGCGAAATATTCCTGTTCCATTTTCGCGAAATTAAGTGCCCGCGAAAATAAGTAACAATAAGGTACCTTGTTCTCATCTATTTAATTTTTAAGGCACATAACAAAGGAAACAAATACAATAACAAAAACATTGTTTTATTATTGATCATCGTTTACATAGCTCTAAAAAAATAAATAATTTCTGAAACCATTTTGTTATAGGTAATTGTTTAAAATGTTCTTATTATTATCAGGATTAACATCAAATTAATTTACCAACTTTGTTATTGAAACAGTTCAAGCTCAAATAAATTTGTATTTGTAATGTCATTATTTCCTCTATTGATTAGGGATTCATACCACTTCACTGTCTAATTTGTACATTATCTATATAGAGTGATTTCATTTAACCCGTGAAACAATATCTACCGGTTTGTGCGTAATAGTCAAAAGGAAACAAAAGAAAACAATGGAATTTGTGTGTTATAGTATCTAAAAGCGTAATAACTATTTCACAGGTTTACTGAAATCACTCTATGTCAAAATTTTGACAAACTTTGCAATGTTAACATGGGAAATAACTTCAACGATACATCCTTTCACCAAATTACTAACACTGGATCAAATTTAATTTACAGCCATCTATTATTATACTACTTTTGATAGTTTCTCTCTTTTAATACTATCTGTCGACCGCCATTCCTTGTAACGGAAAGAATTTCTTGCTTACACGTAAAAGAAGAACTAAATGAAAACGCTTGAGGGATTCCAAACAACGGTAACAACTCATCAAACAAAAACTGAACGAAACCGAACTGTGATGCTCTTATTCTATATCCTTTGTCGAACACTATGTCAAGTATTATATGTTCTTTATACTCTGTATATACATGTATTATGTGTGTGTTGTGAAAGGAGATTGTAAACTGATTCGCCCTAGTGAGGCGGTCATAATTTCAAAATGCACTAATACTCATTGAAAGCAACATTTTCTCCCTGTTTATAATAATATGGTGTTATTTCAGGGCACTAAAATAATACTTTGAATCTTTTTCAATCCTAAAACGCTTTTCTTTAGGGTCAAAACCTAGCAAAGAATGCCTGTCGGCAGAGAGTAAATTATAATTATTGTCGGAAGAGGTTTTATATACATTTTGTTATCATTGTCACTTTCATGTAAGCAATCAACTTTGCTTCTTAAGGACGTTCCCGCCAAATTTTTCTTTTTTTTTTTCCTGCTGTCAGATAATTAATCACTTGTGACAGAAATGCCAATTTAATTTCAGAGAAAAAGTGTGTGCACAACTACCCAGATTTCGATATATTACTCCCCGCGCACTCAAATGACATGAATTACGTGCGCAGTAGGGATGGGCATACACAATTAGCGCAAACGTCCTTAAAAGATGGGTTTTGGAGAGGGAAGTAACCTCAAGGATAGATAAAATTAAAAAAATGTGTAACTACCTTGTGATTGCTTTCTCCATAAAAGGTCAAATGAATAGAAATTTGAAAAAGCCATTTCTACCAACCAAACACTTAACTATCCATTATTATTCAACTATTGCACCATTTTACCATACATTGTATAAGGGCAAAAGAACGCGCAAAATATGCCATGTTATTACACAGTAGAACAGGCCAAAAATACGGGCTGACAAACTTAAGGAATTCTGACCCAAACAAAGTGAAAAAATAACTGGAATAATAAATCCCTTATGCTAATGAGAAAGAGTAATAGAGATTTCTGATTTGTTTTCATACTAGCGTGCATTCCACCTATGTCTTACATGATATGCTAAGCGACAGCAAACAAAACTTTAAGCTATTTCTGACCTTAACAACGACCAACAAACAATTTCTCTTCATTTGACCTTTAATTAATCATTACCATCTAAGTTCTGTAATCATGATTTCATAACTGGTGTTAACACTTCCTTTGTCAACATTTTCATGGCGAAAGTTGAAACAGACATTCTAAGCCAAAGCGTGTTAAAACCGCTCGTTTGGAAACGTTTCATAGATGACATTTTTTCACTCTGGAACGTTAGCAGAGATGAAATAAGTAAGTTCATTGAGCAAGCAAATAAACACCACCCTACAATCAAATTTACGGCTGAAATATCTGAAACAGAAACGACGTTCTTGGATACTAACGTATACAAAGGCGAAAGATTCAAAAAAGCCGCAGTACTTGATGTACGCACGCATTTCAAACCCACTGAAACATTTCAGTATACACATTTTTCCTCATGCCACCCACCCGGTGTCAAAAGAGGTTTCATTAAAGGGGAGGCTTTGAGACTATTGAGAACAAACTCTTCTAAGACATTATTTGAAGAGATGATCAAAAACTTCAAAAAACAACTCCAAGAGAGAGGTTACCCAGAAAGTTTTATACAAAATACACTTTCAGAAGTAAACTTTGAAGACAGAAAGCTAGCCCTCCAACAAAAACGCAGGGAGAATAAAAGAATCTTGCCTTTTGTAACGCAATATCAACCATCAGTGCCCAATTTAAAACAGATCATCATTAACAAATGGCATTTGATTAAAAGACAACCATTACTCAACGAAATCTTTAAGGAACCGCCTTTAATATCGTATAAGAAAGGACGGTCCTCAAAAGTATACTCGTGAGAGCTAAGTTATGAGAACGGCTAAAACACGAGCGTGGGAGTCGTGCAGGCCTGTCACCCCCATTTTACACACATGAAATTTCAAGATTCTGCATGTCAAATCTTGAAATTTCAATATTCTGCATGCCAAATATTGAAATTTCAATATTCTGCATGTCAAATCTTGAAATTTCAAGATTCTGCATGCCAAATCTTGAAATTTCAAGATTCCGCATGTCAAATATTGAAATTTCAAGATTCTGCATGCCAAATCTTGAAATTTCAAGATCCTGCATGCCAAATATTGAAATTTCAATATTCTGCATGTCAAATCTTGAAAGTTCAATATTCTACATGCCAAATATTGAAATTTCAATATTCTGCATGCCAAATCTTGAAATTTCAAGATTCTGCATGCCAAATATTGAAATTTCAATATTCTGCATGTCAAATCTTGAAATTTCAATATTCTGCATGCCAAATATTGAAATTTCAATATTCTGCATGTCAAATATTGAAATTTCAAGATTCTGCATGCCAAATCTTGAAATTTCAAGATTCTGCATGCCAAATCTTGAAATTTCAATATTCTGCATGTCAAATCTTGAAATTTCAAGATTCTGCATGTCAAATCTTGAAATTTCAATATTCTGCATGCCAAATATTGAAATTTCAAGATTTGGCAACTCACCTGTAATTAACTCACCGGATAACTCACCATACGTAACTTACGCCCTTGTTAAACCCATTCAAGTTTAATATTTAATCCACTTTTAAATAATTGGAGACATGATAACCGGCTTCTTGGGTTTAAAAAACTGGTCGGAATTGCGGACGTTTTAATTTGCGGACTTGATTTAGCGTTGCAAAATAATTTTTATATCTCAAGATTGTAGACCATAGTGGAGCCCGAAGCCCAAAAGCAGATGATATGGAGCCCTGGAGCCCTGACATTTTCGTCTTGGAGCCCTGGAGCCCTGCATTTTTTAGCCCGGAGCCCTGGAGCCCTAAAACCCCTTTGAGACCCTGAACTTTGACAGGCGTGTTCATCTGAAATTATTTGGTACATTACTGTTTTAACTGAAAACAAAAATGACTTTCTTACTGAAGGTGTCATGCTATTAGATAATTTTAGAGTTCTTTTATTATTTTTGTTCACTTTTTGGTCAAGTAGGTCACGAAATCCAATACGGTGGATCCAATTGGAAATTATGACATAAATCTGACGTCGTGTGACGTCATCAGTATCCCTTGCCGATCTCAAAGGAGACATTCTTGGACAAAATTCTTGGACATACTTTTGACCCTCTAAGTTTCATTTTCATTGCTTTATTGCTATCGGAGTTTTCTGGAGGCCTGCCCAACGGCTACAGAAGACCAAAGAAGGCCCGGTCTAGATAGGGTTAAGGTTGTCTCTTCACTGCAGCTGATTACTTTCTCAAAACTGAAGGAACCTTTCAAAGCCCCAGAAGTCGAAAACAGGAAGGTTATTTTCAAATCTATGAAGACGTGCCCAGCTGTAAGAGTTGTTTTACTAAGCTGAAACCATGGCCAAACCATGGTCTTCATTGTGGTTGTGTGCTTGCAGATTAAATTAAGGACAAAAATTTGTATCTTCTCCCGATGAGCTCCAACCCTTTTTTTCAAATAAATTCACTATTAATTGGTGAAGGATCATGAATTCAAATTTTAGATAGCTAAGAGCCAAAACGCAAGTGCAAAATGGAGCAATACCTGGTGTTGTTGTTGACATTAGTAACTGGTCAGCGGCTACTGCCAGAATAATATAACACGAGAGAACTAAATGCATGGAAAGCTTGTTGTAAATGAAGGTTGTTGAACGAAAAATTTTCTCAAAAACCGACTGTTTGACGCTTCTAAGATGATCTCTGAAACGCACGGATCTATATATTTGATCGAGGACGACAGAATAATTGAGGTAATGGGTGCAAATGTAAACAGAACAAGATGCCCTTCGTTGATTTCATTGTTTTTCAAGGCACTAAGTGTCCGCTAAATTAGTTTGCAAAACACAGGCTGTGATATACTCAATGTGACTTGCTTTTATTGATTTATTCTCAGATAAATAGTTCTAGATCGATTGTTTTATAAAGCGCAATTAGCAATCATCGAGTGGCATGTACTTCATAACTTGTTTATCTTGTGAATTGAGCATAGTTAATGAGCTTTTTGAATGCTGTACATTTTAATTAAAGCTTTATGCGAAATGTTACCAGTTTACATTTCTGTCCTGTTGTAGTTTGAAACTATTTTCGTGTTTTCCTGATGTAAGGGAGCATTGCTCGCATCACATTTACTCTTAAATTCCACGCATAGGTTGTGGTTCGTAATTTGCATAATTAAGAAATACTGGTGTTTCAAAGCGGCGCCACGTTCTTTAATCCGTCTGGCCGCACGATTTTATTTTATTACAATTAAGACCAAGTCTTTAACTTTCCATGACTGCAAGGAATTTGCTAGACGAGGTCCCACTTTTTGTTAACATGTATTTTTGTTTACCCATTTTTCCTACTTTTTTAAAAGCTGTGAAGTTGGGTTGTTAAAAGGAACTGTTTTAACTACTCAAAACAACTACATGGAAATGTCAGTAACACTGTAGGATAAGGAAGAGTTGTACCTATCAAACAACAGTAGAATTTTGTCCTGCATCAAATTTTAAGTGTTGTGAGGAGTTACCAAAGTTATTGAAAATTGGCATTTTTGTACCAATAAAATGTCCATTTTGTCCACCAGGGGACCCCCCCTTGTAAACTGCCAAAGAAAGCATTTAGAGCCCAAACGAAAAGTGTTTTTAAAGTACCCAGACAAAGTGCAATTCACATACAAGATTTGAACGAAATCTATTTTGTGACCAATTTGGGTTATGAGGATCTTAGGGAGTCAGCCACTTAAACAACTTTTAAGTTTAGTGATTTCAGAAAAGCGCAAAAGATGGTAGCTATAGGTGGCTGAAACGCATGAAACACCGAACGAAACGCACGAGCTAGCGCCCAAATGAAAGACCGCATTGACAAAAAGGCGGATGAAACAAAGGAATGAACTATCAAACAGCCAGCACAAACGGAGGAAACTACGAAACGCAAGAGCAAACAACGGAATGAATGACTGAATGAACAGACGAACGGAACCAAAAAACGAATGAGCGAACAGACAGTCAAGCAAACGGAAGAAGGAAGCAATGCAAGAGCGAATGCGTAAATTTGAATTTTGGTGCGACAAACATTCTTATTGCATGAGTGCACAATAGTGAGGACCCAAGGAGAATCCTTGGATTGCGGGGGCCGTTTGTTGGGAAGGGGGACGGTTAAGAGCAAGGATTTGAGTTAATCTATTACACGGGAGTCCCAACATTTAGTAAGGAGATTCCTAACGTTTGCAAATGCCCATTTATACACCTGACGGGGGAAAAGAGAATGTGAAACAGATTTTCTTGTCTGAGGAAACAAAAGAAAAGCATTGAACAGTTCAAACTGCCGACCATTAGGTAAAACGTTTGATGTGCTGGCCACTTGGCCAATACTCCTTCATATCCAAGAAAACTCAATTCGGTAACCAACGAACGACGGTGAACTGGTATACTCCTGATTGCATTATAGCACCAACTCAGTTACATGTGGAAGTTCAGCTTTTCTGAATTCAGAGGGTGTTAAATTTGCAGTTTGCTTGAAGACCGTAAAACTGAAACTACTGAATGAACGGCCGGACAAGAAATAAAACTTTCAGCGCTCTTGCTTGTATTACCACACAGGAAATGCATTGAACTAGCATCACCAGCTTTTATGACTCAATAAATAATTCCTCAAACGTGGATGCTATCGGATGATCAATAATCATTTAAAAGGACCTAAGAACCAGAATCTTATAAATGACTGGATTATTATAGACCCAAGGGCAGATTATTGGAAAAAAAGGACCGATAACAGCTAGTGCAAGAATAAAACTGGACTCCGTCAGTCTTCAGACCCAAAAAAGCAGTTGCAGAGACACGACAAAGTCAAATCGTCCAGCAACTATATTTTTATTTATCAAATCAAAAATAATAATTGCTATTAAAGCTATTTACCTGTTTCACAACAGTGCAAATTGTTATATTTTGTACAGCGTTATAATTCTCTACCTTTGCGGTTAAATTTAGTTCCTGTAATCACAGGCTATAATTGTAAATGAATTTAATTAGCGATATACGTTTCAATTATTATTGAAAAATTTAAACGGACGGACGGACGAGCGAGTTTGGCTCGTTGACGGCAAACAAACTTCTTTGCTTTGCATGGAGCTACTACAGGCATTATTTTCGCTTACAGCTTCTTCAAATTTTTCTTCCTCCAAATGGGAAGACTGAGAATTTGGCTGTTTACCGGACACTTTTTACACAAACACAAGAGCTCCAAAGATTAGCGAGTGAACATGAGTGAGGTAAACAGAACTGACAGAGAAAACACAAATCACCGAAACTTTTTATCTTATTCTACAGTTAATATGTTTCAGTAACGACTCGACGAGTATAGGCTTTAGTAACCGTTGTTTTCAAAACCAAATTTACAACGTTCACTTCTACCCACCAGGGGTGAGGAAACTTCACAGCTGAAAACCATTTAAGGGGACAGTGTTCATACATAGCTTAACTTCTACTTGTAAATCCAAAAACCGTAATAATTTTTTTATTCTGTCGTTTGGATTTTAGATAACCCATCTCAAAAATCGATGTGATAAGTTTTGTCATTGGCTAAAGAAGACACCTTTCATTCAAGTATTTGGATGCGATTGTTATCACTATCACACACAACAATTCTACCATTACTTAAGACGGCTGCAGACGATGGGTTACTAAGTTCTCCTAGGTTGCTACCTTTTGTTCCAAATTTACCAACAAACTTTCCACTCATATCAAAGATTTGTATTCTATGATTCCCCGAATCACAAACCAAAAGGTGGCCTGACTTGTTTACTGCCAAACACAGGGGGTGTTCAAACTCACCGTCACCTTCCCCTTGCTTTCCGAACTGATATTGATATTCACCCTTCCGATCGAAAACTTTAATCCAGTGGTCGTGGCAGTCCGAAACTATCAGATATTCGTTACACTGAACACAGTGGAATGAAAAACTAAAATAAAAAGAGAAAACCCAGGCCCGGTCTATTTGCCTTACAAACTTCCCCTCAGGTGAAAAGATCTTAATCAGTTTGTTACCTAAATCAGCCACGATGACATTACCATCGCTATCCAAGGATAAACCCCAAGGATGTAGCTGACTATCAAGGCTATTTCCTAATTTTCCACTAATTGCAAACTTACCCCTGTACTCACCCTCCCCATTAAACAGCTGTATTCTATGGTTATCCTTGTCTGCTACAAAAATATTTCTATTATTATCAAAACATATTCCACAAGGGAATTTAAATTCTCCCTCATTGGTACCTTGACGACCGAAGGATCTGATAAAGTTGCCACTGCTGTTAAAAATTTGAACCCTGTGGTTCCAATAATCAGTTACTGCTATCTCATCCCTGTCACTCACTGCCAGCCCATAAGGACGATTGAACATTGCTATTGAGGAACTGTGTTCTCCAAAAGTTAAAACAGGTTTGACCTCAAATGGTTTTACTAACCAATCCCGCAAGCAAGCTACCTGCCCTGTTAAAAAATAGCGCGGAGCACTTGGTGAAATAATCGAATGCCCCCCGTGATTTTTTTCCCCGAGCAAAGAGATTCCCAGAGCCGAGAGCCTGCTGATTTTACTCTCACATCAAAAGGACTGCCGCATACATGTTCCTCGTTTACACTTATCATAATTGAACATCTGCCTCGAATTCTAGGTGAATAGCTTATTTGATAGAGTCCATTTCTCCTTGTTATTTATTAACACTTCGGTCGCGCAGTCTTGTCCTTGTTCGTCTTGGATCTCTACCGTTACACGGTCTCGTTTATTGTAACAGTGTTTTCCCTGCGAGTTTTTTGTAGTCAGAGTGAATTGTGCTTCACATCCAACAAATGCTTCATTTAGTCCTTTTCCTTCAGCAATTGATTGACTTGCTTTTGTTTGTCGTATTTCCAAGAAACCGATTTCTGAGGGTTGTCCAATACACCCGCACCGTAACGGACCGTGAGACTATGGTTTCGGTCCGTGCAGTTCGTACGGACCGTGAACTTCAGATACGGTCCGTAAAGAAGAGTTCACTGTCCGTAAATTGCATCCCATTAGTGGGACTTAGAATATTTCATTCTCGTTGTGAGAGGGAGATATCTTTCTTACGGACCATTCAGTTCGTACGGACCGTGAACTTCAGCGACGGTCCGTATAGAAGGGTTCACGGTCCCTAAATTGCATCTCATTAGTGGGACTTAGAATAATTCATTCTCGTTGTGAGAGGGAGATATCTTTCTTACGGATCGTACAGTTTGTACGGACCGTGAACGTCAGATACGGTCCGTATAGAAGAGTTCACGGTCCGTAAATTATCGTGGACACGCTTTTGGTAGTTTCGCTTAACCTGTGAAACAATATTAAGTAACGACGCATAGCAAAGTTGTCTTCACAGTTTCACAAGGCTTCAATAGGAGTCATTGACATAACAGTTCGCTTTTTAGAACTCTGTTATCAGTTTGCGCGGCGCTTATGGAACGAGTAATAGACATGTTATCGTCTTCTATTTCGTGTACCTCGCTCGCTTCGTACGTAAGCTTAAATCAAGGGGCATAATCATAGGAGTGATCGACATATTACTCTCTTTCCTGTCATGTATATCGATCGCTTTGTTTGTGTCTTGGAGAGCCCGCTTTTAGAACCCTGTTATCAGTTTGCACAACGCTTATAGAACGAATAATAGACATGTTATGGTCTTCTATTCCGTGTACCTCTCTTCCCTTTCATGTATATCGATCGCTTTGTTTGTGTCTTGGAGAGCCCGCTTTTAGAACCCTGTCATCAGTTTGCGCAACGCTTATAGAACAAGTAATAGACATATTACCGTCTACTCTTGGTGTATCTCGCTTGCTCGTACGTAAGGTTAAATAATGAGGCTCAATCATACTTGTATTGGCTATTTATACCTCTACATACGGACCGTGAATCGTAAATGACGGTCTTGTGCGAAACGTACGGACCATCAACCGCGAATGACGATCCGTAAGCAAGGATGACGGTCCGTGCGAAACGAACGGACCGTCAACTGCAGTTGGCCCTGGTGTGATAATGAGATGCATGCTCTGTATTCGGACCTTAAGCAAAAACGACGGTCCACGCGAAACGTACGGACTGTCAACCGCAAATAACGGTCCGTAAGCAAGGATGACGGTCAGTGCGAAACTTACGGACCGTCAACCGCAAATAACGGTCCGTATCAGTGCGGCAGTATTGGACATGAGTGATGGTTTGCGTTGCCTCGTGTTTTGTTATGTGCAGTTACACACTCTTCACAATAAAAAATACAACACTGGAAACAGTACGAAGCCTCGGAGCTTTTCTGATCGCAGTTTCCACATGTTACTTGGGTGCTATTTGATTCTTTTATGGCCAGCACATCAACCAAGCCTTTCAGATAAAAGCTTGTTGGAAGATCTTCGAGATCGCCGCTTTCAGGCACAGTGCTAATAGCTCGGCAGTTCGGGCAGATGATTGTATTTTGGCGACCGGTTTTATCTTGACTAGTTTGGTGCCATCGTTTCAAGCATTTTAAACAGAAACTGTGTAAACAGAGAAGATCTTTCGGATTAATAAATATGTCCGAACACACGGAGAGATATGTCCAGGTTTGCACGCAGCTGCGAAAAATCCAAAATTTGCGAAAAATTGGAAAATTCGTCAAGTCAGTGAAAACCAGTAGAAGAGGAGGTTGAGAGGTCCCCGACAAGAGCTGCGATTTTTGCGAAAACTGCGAAAATTGCGAACATTGTAAAATCTGCGAAAAATGGGAAAATTCGTCGCGCCAGTGAAACCCTGTAGAAAAAGGGGTTGAGAGGGCCCCAACGAGAACTGCAATTTTAGCGAAAATTGCGAATATTTTAAAATCTGCAAAAAATTGGAAAATTCCTCAAGTCAGTGAAAACCTGTACAAAAAGGGGTAGAGAGGGCCCCAACAAGAACTGCACTTTTTGCGAAAATTGCGAATATTGTAAAATCTGCTAAAAACTGGAAAATTCGTCGAGTCAGTAAAAACCTGTAAGTGAAGGGGTTGAGAGGGCCCTGACAAGATTTGCGATTTTTGCGAAAACTGCGAAAATTGCGAATTTTGTAAAATCTGCAAAAAATTGGAAAATTCGTCTTTAGGTGACTAACGACCAAACGCCCTTCGCGCGCGGAATTCAACACGACACAATGCAGTCTTGTGACTTTCTATCTTTAGATTTTCTCGGAATTGTAGCATTGCTAACCAATCAGGAAACGCTTTTTTAAGATTCTGTCTTGATATTTTATTGCCAGGAATTTGACCCTGGCTAGCCCAGTATACATATCTACAGCTCAGTGAAGGGTAAAAAAAAGTTTTTCGTTTTCGCTTGCGTTAATGCGACTTAGTTTTCCCTAAACTGTTTTAGTCTGGTGTTCCTCCAATTGTTTTCTCCGAGGTGAAAGAAAACAATCTTGGGTGTACAGCAAGCTCACATGTATTGTGCGCACGAAGTTTTGGCTAAAGCGTGCTTGAGCCGATTACAGACCACCGAAAATCAAAGCATTCCATCTTTCGTAGAATGCTAGAGAAGATCCCAGGTTATGTTTCACTTTGATAACTCTGAAATGCTAGCACCTTTTAGGGACGGACCATTAGAAACGTTATGGGTGGGGGGTGGGGAATTTTCTAACCTCAGGAATATTTTTTTCGCTAATATTTCCCTTGCAGGAATAACGTTGTTTGTTTGAAAACACGCACACTATATTTGGGGGAAGAAATGTTTATGAGGGGAGGGGGGAGTTTCATGGGGGAGATATAGAGGTTTTTCGGGGGGGAGATATAGAGGTTTTTTTTGGGGGGGGGGATAAAGTTTTGAGAGGAAAAAAAACCAGAGTCCAGAGTCCAGACTCCAGAGTCCAGAGTCCAGGGTCCAGGGTCCAGTCCAGCTTTTAGGATATGCCAATTAAAGGTAGGTGTTGTAATGTTTATTCGCTGTTTTTAAGGACATTTGGTTGAGAAGGGCGTGTTTATTAAGGGTAGTGTTTACTTTCGAGCCGTTAGCAGTGGTTAGTGTTTTCGGATAGAAATAGTTTTGCTTCTGGAGTTGTTTTGAGTGCTCGATAACAAGCTTCTGAGAATGTAGTGGAAGCTGGCAGATTGGAGAGTGTAAAAGAAAAACGTTGTGTGTGAAGTACGCGAAGTGTTTGAAATGAAGAAAGACAAGTAAGATATTGCAAAAATGTATTATTGTTTATGTAGTTGATGCGTTTTTAAACGGAAGCAAAACAAGTATAGTATCCACAAGTTGGTTGTCTTTTACTACCATTATAAATGACATAGAAAGGGAGATTGAAATGCCGTTTTGTTAAGCGTGCGAGGTCGTCTATGAGTCATGGAGAGTATTGTTAGTTGTGGTTACATAGTGCTTCCAACTCAACCGGTTGCGAAGGCGATGATAAACTCCATTCTTTAGTTTTGTGATGATGTAAAGCATAGCAAGGAAGATATTGTTGACTCTACTCGTTAAATAGCTGTGAACAGTAAACACCGATCTTTATAAACACAGGTGTAGAGGTTTTAGATTGCAAGTAGCTTCTATTTTTGGGCCAGATAGAAAAGCTGGACTGGACTCTGGACTGGACTCTGGACTGGACTCTGGACTGGACTCTGGACTGGACTTTGGACTGGACTCTGGACTGGACTTTGGACTGACTTTTATTGACTTGAAATGAACTTAATATTTTACTCATTAGTTAATAATTAAAAATAAAGTGAATTTTTTTTCTGCATGAATATTTTTTCGGGACTAATTTGCAATAAATTTTTTTTGCTTTGTGCCGTTATGCACGATTTATATTTCTTCTGTAAAAGTTGTGCAGGAATTTTTTTTCGTATTTGCCCCCACCCCCCTCTTCCAAACAAATAAACATAAAAACAAAATGGTCCATCCCTTAAATAAAAACAACTCAATTTAATTATGAACCAGTTTTTAGAAACATTTTAACAATTTAACAGAAAACCCACGCTCCTCCACGATAGCGCGCAGCTTGCGCGATATAATTTTCGATCTGCGTGGAGCCTGTTGGTGAGTAAAAGACCTATTGTTTTCTTTTCTGGCTTGAAAAGTGTTGACAGATTGAAACCGGGGAGTAGAAGAACCGATTACTGCGCGGGTTACAGTACGTGGTATGCCAGCAAAATAAAGACATAAAATGGGGAAAACATTGTAGTACTTTAGTACAGCGACTGTAGTACGTGCTTGATTTTCAAATTCGTTGGTAAATCGGCCTTGTCCGATGAAAGGAAATTTCTGGTATCTGGCATGAGAACTGCCAGTGAAAAGACGCTTTGTCTTTTTTTTGAAATTCAATTCTGGGAATATCTGGAATATATAGGTAACTGACAGGCGCGTTAACAATCATCAAATAATAATCGCGTGCCGATCACACACGTACTATCCGGACTATCTATTACGGTGTTCCCACGTTCAACTCTGCGTTTGCAAAAATAATGGATTGTGGAAGTAATGGTTTTCACGATGGAGATGAGAAGTCCACGCGTACATATGCTAGCGTTGTCCGTGAAGAGGATTCGTCGGCTCCGATGACAAATTCGTGGTGGAGAAAATTGCAGCTTGAAAATGAAGACGAAGCCATCGCCCTGGCCACCAGGACCTCGATCGAGGATCTGGTAAAGGTACATGTAATTCATTAATTCCTCTAGCTAATCTGTCTAAACACAAATATTTGGAATAAGGCAACTGTTTATAACCCATTCTTTATAGTCCGGATAGTACGTGTGTGATCGGCACGCGATTGTTATTTGATAGTTGTTAACGCGCCTGTCAGTTACCTATATGTTCCAGATATTCCCAGAATTGAATTTCAAAAAAAACAAAGCGTCTTTTCACTGACAGTTCTCATGCCAGATACCAGAAGTTTCCTTTCATCGGACAAGGCCGATTTACCAACGAATTTGAAAATCAAACACGTACTACAGTCGCTGTACTACAGTACTACAATGTTTTCCCCATTTTATGTCTTTATTTTGTTGGCATACCACGTACTGTAACCCGCGCAGTAATCGGTTCTTCTACTCCCCGGTTTCAATCTGTCAACATTTTTCAAACCAGAAGAGAAAACAATAGGTCGTTTACTCACTAACAGGCTCCACGCAGATCGAAAATTATATCGCGCAAGCTGCGCGCTATCGTGGAGGAGCGTGGGTTTTCTGGTAAATTGTTAAAAGGTTTCTAAAAACTGGTTCATAATTAAATTGAGTTGTTTTTATTTAAGGGATGGACCATTTTGTTTTATTTTTATTCTTTTTGGAAGAGGGGGGTGGGGGCAAATACGAAAAAAATTCCTGCACAACTTTTACAGAAGAAATATAAATCGTGCATAACGGCACAAAGCAAAAAAATATATATTGCAAATTAGTCCCGAAAAAATATTCATGCAGAAAAAAATTTTCACTTTATTTTTAATTATTAACTAATTAGTAAAATATTAAGTTCATTTCAAGTGAATAAAAGTCAGTCCAAAGTCCAGTCCAGAGTCCAGTCCAGAGTCCAGTCCAGAGTCCAGTCCAGCTTTTCTATCTGGCCCTATTTTTGTTGTTAAGATTGAAATAGAACCATTGACTGAAGGGTGAAAGATTTGTGATGAATGGGTAGGGGCCTTTTCTTGCTGTCATAATGACGTAAATGATGACCTTTGAAGGATAATTGCATTGCTGTTATAGAAATTTCAATGGATTGTACATTGGAAGTAGGTTTCAGTCCTTTCGTTAGGAATGGGGTTTTTACTTGAAGGTGGAAAGTTGATTTATTTCTTGAGGTAAAGTCACTGATTTTATCAGTTAATCAATGCCTTAAATATTCGACATTCTTGGGTAATATGTTTACATTCATTTAATTTCACTGTGTTGATAGAATTCATTCAGAGGTCATTAAGCGAGAAAGTTCTCAAAGCAAATCTGTCATATGTGCGACATTTCTTTCGTCACATTATCTTTGTTGAAGAGTTTGAAGGTGAATTTTTCATTTGTAGCTATGACGTAAGCAGATAGATTTAGTTATTTATTGGAGAACTGACTGTCATTTGTAAGAGGTGTTGTGGACGAAAACATGGTTGATTTGTTTTGTAAGATGATGACATTGATTAGCTGGAGGATGTGCTCGGTAATTGTGTAAAGGAGTTTAGCGAACGCCAATAAGTCTGTTTTAGTTCTTTGCCGGCTTGAAGTAGTTCTGGTTACGAAAAAAGTAATTGTAGAATGGAGCGTAATTTTGTTGTTTTGAGTTTTGCAGAATATTGAAGTTAATTGAAGGTAGGTGTTGTAATGTTTATTCATTGTTTTTGAGGTCATTTGGTTGAGAAAGTATCGGTGGTTAGTGTTTTCGGTCAGAAATAGTTTTGTTTCTGGTGTTGTTTTGAGTGCTCGATAACAAGTTTTTGGCGTACTTCTGAGAATGTAGTGAAAGCTAACAGTTTTGAGAGTGTAGAAGAAAAACGTTGTGTGTGTAGTATGCGTAATTTTTAAAATATAGTAATACTAATAACATATTGCAAAAATGTATTATTCTTTATGTAGTTGATTCGTTTTGAAATGGAAGGAAAAGAATTATAGCATGCACAAGTTGGTTGTCTTTTATTGCCATTACAAATGACATAGAAGGCAAGATTGAAAAGTCGTTTTGTTAGAGAATTTGATATGTTAGTGTCGTTGCTGTAGGTGTCAGGGAATTGGATTTATAGCAGGGAGGTTATGCTGCAGTTTGAACTTTTTGTAGAAATATATTGATTAAGTAATGAATAAGAAAGTAAAGAAATTTCTTGATCATATTCAGAGATAGAATTAAAGAAATAAATACGATATAGGTGTGCTATTTGTGTCAGTAAAGATGAAATGTTAGTTCTGAAGATGTAAGGTTGATTTTAACTAATTAATAATTTGTGTGTTTATTTTCAGGTGTAGGGAGCTGTTAGGGGCCGACCATTTAACTCTTGAGGGAGGGGGTGGATGATTTCTGGTCAGCAAGCTTTTTTTTTTCTAGCAACCTGGTGGGCAGGATATTTTTTTTCCTTCTAAATGCTCTGCAGAATATTTTTTTTTCCTCTTCATTTCTCTGCAGGATTTTTTTTCCTCAAAAAAGTGTCATGTGTTTACATTTACAGAATGTATTTACATTTACATTGTGGTTATTGTTGTAATAGTTCAATATGGAGCTGCAAAGCCTTAAAGTGTTGTCAGCTATACAAAATCATGCTATACAAAAACATGTTTTCGGAAAGTCATTCTTTACACTCATTTAATATTACGTCATAATATTAGTGATGCTCCACAGGTAGATTTGAAAATGTTTAGTTTCTTATTTAAAAAAAAGCAAAAAGCAGTTCAGAAATGCTCATAGCATGGTAATTACTGCTAGAATCATAAGTTAAAATTTAAAAGTGGACTGAAATCTCAAAAACAAATGTGAAAGCAGGATTGAAGTTAGTTGACCATGGTCTTATTTGAAAAATAGCACTTATAATTTTTGCTCAGCCTTTTTTCAGTCCACTTCTAAACATGGTTAATGCTGATATTCACTAGTTACAATTTAAAAGTGGACCGA